>OY829538.1:4717316-4727316 GCA_963691705.1 Viola odorata
GTGAACAAGTAGAGAAATTGAGCGAAGAAAGTGAGGAAAAGAAGCAAACTGAAATTGTGGGAGATATTGATCCAATGAGCGTGCCTTTGTGCAATGAGAATCAATTAGCTCATTCTAACCTTGACATTTCTTTTCCTCCTGTTGGGTGTGTCTTTCTTGCAGGAGACTACTCGGGCTTTTCATGACAACACAAGCCAGAATGCTCCAAGGAGTGAAGATGGTTTTAAACATCAATCCTCGGAGGCATTGGAAGCGAAATTGCTCAACAATGGTGCTCAATACGGCAAGGCCTTGAGGTAAATCGTTTCCTCTTTTCCGCTTTGCCCAACGGGTATGTTTTCACTCCTTTTTTTAACGCTCAATTGTTTGAGGTTATTCAATTCACTCATCTTTATTCACATGATGATAAATCTTATGACCAACATTTACCATGTGATAAGGAATCATTCTTGCACTTCATTGAGCATGAAACCTTTGTCCGTGTTCTAAAAAACCACGTGGGTACAAATTTTATTACATGCACCGAACATATTTTCGTGCCCTTCGTCAAGCATAATTCTTCTTGGTTTGAGTATGCAAATTACTTGAATGAAAATTTTGTGGTATGTGTTAAGACTCCTAATTTGCATTTCATCAAGTATGACCCTTTCTTGCTCAAACGTGCTAATTTTTGTAATTTTTCGGATAGTATGTATGATTTATATACATGTTGTTTTCATTTGGAATCCATGATTGATTGGCATAAAGCGTGGAAACAATTCTTTCGCTCCAACTTGTTAGAATTTTCTTGGCCTAATTGTTGCGAGGAATTGTATTCCTTTTTGTGTCGATTATTAGGCCTTCCACCACATTTTGTGCATGGGCGTATGGCCTAATTTTCTTGGCTGGTTCTTATAGGCCGCTTTGAGAAAATGAACCACCGTCCATGTTGTTTAAAATTTTGTGATACCCTGCACATCCTTAACAGTGCCTTGGAGACTAGTGCGTATAAAGATGAAATGGATATGCATGTTTTTGAATGGGATGAATTGTGCTTCATCAATTGTAGCCTACATGAATTACGTGTGGTTGATGTGCACTTCAATACCATGAGCATGTTGTATATTAAGGGGACACAAATTAGAGGACTAATCTTATTGAGGATTAATTGGTTTAATTCCTATGAAGATTTGTGTTTTCTCTTGCGGAATGAGTTTGGTATTTTCAAGTGTATAGTACCTTTTTGTAGTGCTCAATTCCCTTGGGTTGTCATGGTGAACCGTATAGAGGAGAAGATTCATCATGTTGATTATTTTACGATTTGTGATGCCATCTATATTTTACATGCTATTTTACAAAATGATGTGCATCAATATGTTATTCATGTTGTTGATTTGTTCTTGGACCGACATGTGCATACGCATGCGCAATTGCGCCCTCTTGGTATCTCACCTTTGTTTTCAAGCGTTTTTAAGTTTGCAGGTGCGACGAATAAGGTCATGGATTCGAGGACGAATCCTTTTGAAGAGGGAGAGGTTGATGCGATCACGGGTCCAAGAATCCGACATTTTTGCCAAAGGATCGGCCATGGGCAACCGAACCTTACAAATGATCAAAAACCATGCCCACGGTCGAGGTTCAAGCGCCAAATCCTCACAATCCTAGGCCTAGACGCACGGAATTCCCAAGATGGCCGAGAAAGCCATGAAGTAGAGGAGCGTCTAACCCAAGCAAGCCACCAGGCCACGTTCACCCATCCGAAGGCCTTGACATCAAAAGCTCCATCCAAGAGGTCCTATGCAAGTCAGAATTGCGTCGCATATTTTCCACCAGAATATGGACAAGAAAATGGTGCCCGATTTGAGAGATCAGAGTCTTTCTGGAAACTTCAAGATGTTAGCTTTCATTTGGGACAAGTTTCAGGCCAATCAGACGGGTGGATCGAAAGTTATGCTAATCGACATTTTGGCGCGCGGAGCTGAAGCTGCAGAAGAATCCTTGGCGTGATCACGTTAAGGCCTTAACGTGAATCACGCCAGGAACAAAATTGCTAGCGTGATCACGCCTCGCCCTTAACGTGAATCACGTTAGCTACTGGAATGAAAGTGCATTTTTTGGTTCAAGCCTTAACGTGATCACGTTAGGGCTTAATGTGAATCACGTTAAGGAAAAGTTGGCTAACGTGATCACGTTTAGACCTTAACGTGAATCACGTTAGCCTCTGTTTTGGGACGAATTTTGGGCTTTTCAAGCCCAATTTGTGTACGAACTATAAATAGGTTTTTTCTTTCTTTCTTGAGGGAGCTTGGACAGTTTTATGTGTGTTTTGTTGAGTGAGAATTCTCCTCCTTTGTACACATGGAGCTATGGCTCAACACTTTAATTCCTTGAGAGGGATCGATCGAGTTTGAGATTACTCCTCCCGATCTCTCTCCGGGAAATCAAAGTGTGTAATAGTTTTGTCGATTTATGTGAGTGAAGTACATGTTTATTTGGTTGATCATCCATAGAAACGAGTCTCAATCTTGGCCCTCGGAGTATATCTTGATCAAGCAATTTGTTTGTGTGGTTTTCGCTTCTCGTGTGTGCTCATCTCCATTCCTTCCTTCCTTCTTCTAATTCCCGGTAACTCTCACCTTCCCATCGCTCTTATGTGTGATTTCTCCGCTAAATATACATATTTCGTGCCTTTTCTCTCTTTGTGGTCATGTGTGTGCTAGTTGATTCGCTTGGCTAGATCCTCCTAAAGCTCCACATGTAATCCGGCTTACTAACCCTAGGCAGGATCACATCACTTGCGTTATGTCATTAGGGTCTAAGTTAGATTTTAGAATGTTAATAGTCTAAGTTAGATTTTAGAATGTTAATAAAATGATCTTTGGGAACCTCATTTTGGTGTTATTGCTGGTATTGATGTTATTGCTGCTATAGAATGCTTCTTGATATTGCTGTTATTGCTGGTATAGAATGCTTCTTGATATTGCTGGTATTGATGTTATTGCTGGGAACGGAGGTAGATGTTATGGGGATTTTATTACTCGGTAACAATGGTGCTTGGTTGTGTTCACTTCATGGTGTGATACTGGCATTATTAGTGATGTTGGGTCTTTGTAAGCATACTGGCAGTGGTAGTATTAGCTCCAAATTATGTGTATGTGGTTGTTGATACCCGAATTTTGACGCCATTTTTGATTAAATTTAGCATTTCTGTCATTTTATTTAATTGACTGTCATTTTTAATTAATTTACTGTCATTAGCATTTTTCAATTCTCATCGCATTTTTATCATCGTCGTTAGCATCGTCAGCGTTCGAAACCGCGTTTCTAATTTTCCCTCACGTATTTTCATTATTATTAGCCTTAAAAATCACATTTTTAATTATCCGTCAGTCGTTTGCTAGTTTTTCTTCGTTTTAGGTCATCACACGAATTTTAGGATTTTTAGTATTTTATCACATTTTTAGCATTTTTATTTTTTTATTATTATTTTTGTTCGAGCTTTTATTGGACCTGAGTAAGTTCGCTCGGACAATAGCTCGAACTCGGAATATTTTCCATCAACTAGTTCCTACTCTTTTTTTCATTCACACCGACCTACAGCGTTTCGCGTAATTTTCGTCATAACGTCCTTTATTTTTCGTCCGAACATTTCATGTTTCCGAACGAGAAAATAAACAAGTTAAACGAAAAATTCTCGTCATTCGCTGTAGACGGTTAAACTCGCCGTATTTTTCTCTACGCGCTGGCACTTTTGGCTCAAAAATTCAGAACGTTCGTTCGCGAAATTGGCTCGAGGCCATTTAAATAGACTTAAAGGGCCATTTTATCATGACCGTTGATCTGGTCAACCAAGGAAAGTCAACCAGATCAACGGCCCTTGATTTAATGTGCATGGTGCACATGCACCGTGGAAGCGACGGGGCAGCGGAGCAAGCCACCGAGCTGCTTGCTCCCGTCGCTTCCTGTCCAATCCAGCCATCACCTTAGCCCCTATCCCCGCCAGCACAACCACCTAGCCCCGCCAGCACGACCGCTCGGCCTCCACCCGCAGCGCCCGCATCCTCCAACCCACGCGACTTTGGCCTATAAAAGGCCACTGCCATTCAACGAAAAATGGGCACCAAAATCCTCTAAGCAGCCTTGCTTCTCCTCTCTCATTGATTGATAGCTCATTTAGAGCTTCGATCGTCCAGTTTAAAGCTTTTCTAGTAAGCTTTTTCAAGCTTTCTTTTCTTTCGCTTTTATGCATTTTTCTTTCTTTAATTCGTTTAGCATTGTTTTGATCAAATAAATTGCTAGTTTTTATGCCATTAATTCATATGCATGTTGTAGATTAAATACATGCTTTTAATTTGATTAATCGTTAGATAAATCGTGTGAATTAATTAGTTTTCGATAATTATCATTTTTTCCATTTTTTCGAAATTATACTCGGTACAATTTGAATTGAAAATTGAGGTTCGTACGGTTGAGAAGTCATCGAGGAGACGAGCATCTCGGTACTAAGATTCGTTGAAACGGCAACCTGTGGCCGGAGCTTGGCCGCCGGCAACCAAAGGAAGAAGACGGTGAATAGTGCCATAATGGCCTATTCACGCGTCAAAGGTGATGGGGTTGGCCCATCAGCATCCTTTTTATTTTCCTTGGGCCAGGCACTATTCCTGGCCCATTTCCTTGTTTTTTTTCAAAATTGGGCCCAGCCCATTATCATTTTTTTCGAGATCTCAGATCGCGTTTTTTGTAAAATACTCGTATAATTCGCATGATTATTTTTCGTACTGTCACTTTAATTTTCTGTAGTTATCAACTGTTTAAATTCCTCGCACTTTAATTTTCCACAATTTACTTTCGGCAATTTAAATTTAATTTACCGCCTACATGGTCGGTCGCAATTATCAACTGTTTATTTTTCGCAATTATCAACTGTTTATTTTCTGCAAATATCAACTGTTTTATTTTCTGCAAATATCAACTGTTTATTTTCTGCAAATATCAACTGTTATTTTCTGCAAATATCAACTGTTTTATTTTCTGCAAATTATCAACTGCTTTAATTTTCTGCAAATCATCAACTGTTTATTTTCCTGCAAATCAATCATTTAATTTTCTGCAAATCGTCAACTGCTTAATTTTTTTGCAAATATCAAATCATCATTTAAATTTTTCGTCAACTCATCCTTTAAATTTTCAACTGTCACCTTTTAATTTTCGCACACATCAAATCAGCATTTAAATTTTCTGCACACATCAAATCAGCATTTAAATTTTCTGCACTTATCAAATCAGCATTTCTCGCATGCATCAAATCAGCATTTAAATTCTTGTATGCATCAAGTCATTATTCAAATTCTCGCATTCATAAATTGCTTATTTATTTTTCGAGCTATCACTAACACTCTCACTTTGTAGGTTTAAAATTCAAGCTTCGCTCAAAAGTACGCCTTTCGTTCCCTTTTATTTATTCAATGCTTTCCGTAAATATTAATCGTATGCATGATATATAGAACTACTAGAATTTAAAATCAACCCACATGAACAACGTGTTAAAGATTTGTTTAAAATGCCATGTTCATATGATTTTAAATTCTCGCTTATGTTGACTGCATGTACGTGGTGGCTTCAATCCCACATCAGTTTATCATTTCAAAATCTACTCTGTTAGCTATCTATGATAGAATCACGTAGTAATTAATTTAATCATGCATGGTCCGATGATGAAATAAGAGGGCGCTCATTCGGTCTTACGAAAAATTCAGTCCCATCACATTACAGTCAGAAATAATCGATCGGTCTTGTCGCGCCGTCGCGAGCGAAATTCGGGACGCAATGAAATCACATATAACAATGAAGTCGCCACCCTATTTTTCTAAGGTTTAGGGAAACCTAAAAAGTCCGAAAAGAAGAAAATAAAATAAAAACTAAGGCACAAATAAAAAGGGTCTAAACCCGAGAACGATGGTTCGGGGTCGTATTATGAACTTGGGAAGGTGTTAGGCACCCGAGTCTCATCCTTAAAAAGGTTACCGGTTCTAAAAAGAGGTGTTTAAAAATCATGTTGAAAACAAGTAATTTGGGCCCTCAAGGGATCGTCACTTTAGTTCTTAAATTTGTGAGATTGATTTTATCCTAATTGTTGTCGAGTTGTTTAACAGAAAATAACATTTTTTATCCTCTAAAAGATAAAAAGGTTGGTTTCACACCTATTCCGGTTATATTTAGCCGAGTTCAAAATTAGTCCGATTACATGCCAAATTAGGTGGGATTACTACCGTTTTATTAATCTTTACCAAAGCGACGACCCTAGTGAACAACGATGGATCACTATCATCATCGGGCCAATGCACGTGACTAATCCTATTTACTAAGTGGCTCTAAGCATGCATAGGCTAGCAGAGTACCGTTTTGAGTGAATGCGAGAAAACACGTTGAAAAGAGAAAAACCGGGGTGGGGTCGAAGCCGCGCACATAACACATTCGCCAAGATAGCATAAAAAAAAACATTCGTGGGGTCGAAGCTGCACACGGAACACATTCATCAAAATAAAAGCGTAAATTCGTGGGGACAAAGCCGCACACGAAACAAGCATAAAATAAAGCACATTCATTGGTATAAGCATCATGCAAACAGATTAATTCGAATTCTAACAATCACGCATTAAAATACGTTTATCCAAAATAAAGAAGGGAAAAAGGAAAACATACCTGGAGAGCTTTACCTGCAGATCAAAGATTAGTGGCAACAATTAATAATAAAATAGCTAAATACTGCAAATAAATATTACAAATTAATTACAAATTCCCAAATAAATAAATACAACAATTAAATTCTCCATTTGAGCTTCGCAATTGGGAATGACGCATCGAACTCCTCGTCGAGCTCCAACAAGCTCATTGGGCATCATCACGACGAGCGTGCAAATAAAACATACGAACAAAATAGACAAATAAACGCGTATTAGTAAGGGACTTACAAATAAATTCCAAATGATCAAATATTAATAAATATGAAATCACCTTACCCATTAAAGTTGGCGTAGCAATCAATCAGGATGATAATCGTGAATTCGGTACCTGCAAAAAAAAAAAAGCGAAGAAATAGTTAGTATACGATTTTAATTAAACGGGCTTGGGCCGTAGCCCATTTCTTTTATTTTTTTCTCTTTGTGGGCCGCAGCCTATTTCCTTCTTTCTTTCTTTTCTTTGGGCCGCAGCCCATTCTTTTTCTTATTTTCTTTGGTTGGGCCGAAGCCCAACCCCTTTCCTTTTCTTCCTTGTCAAACCACAAGCCCCCCCCCCCCCTTTTCCTCCTTCTTCATTTTTTCCTTCATTTTAGGGCTGCACCGCAGCCCTCTCTTCTCCTCTGTTTCTTGTGTTTTTTTATTTCCTTTATTCCCTTCTTCTGTTATCTCCGGCCAGGAAACAAGCAGTGGTGATTTGGTGACGTGGCGCGGCTACAAGCGACGACAGCGACGGTGGCGAGGTGAGGCGGTGGGCGGAGGCTCCGGTTGGCAGCGGCGGCGAGGGAAGAACGGCCGTGAGCCGCAGCGACGGTGAGGTGAGTTTGCTTACGGGATAGTGGTTGTTGGCAGTGATGGGAGAGGGTTGTTGGGTTGTTCGGGTTTGAGGCGGTTCAGTGGTGACGATGAGTGGTTGGCAGTGGCGATGGTTGTTGTTGGCTGCCGGAGGAGTTGTCGGCGGTGGTGGGTTGATTGGAGGCTGGGTTTGTAGCGTTTTGGCCGGAGGTTTGTGGTAGTGGTCGGGTCCGGTGTGGGTTGATTTTTGTGTGACCGGGTTTGATTTTGATTTGGGTTTTGTGATGTGGGTGTTGGTGGAGGCTGGGCGATTTGGTTGGGTGTTGGGTGGTTGGTTCAGCGGCAGCGGTGGCGTGGCTGGCGGTGTGCAGCGGCGGAGGTGCGATGTGGCGCGGTGTGCAGCGGCGGCAGTGGCGTTGATTTTTATTTTGATTGATGAGGAGATCGGTTGATTCGATGATGCGGCTGAGGGTTGAGGATTTAATTTCGGGTGGGGTTAGAGTAGATTGGTTTGATTGTGAGGGCTTTTGATTTGGCAGGGGTGGCAGACGGTTTTGAATTAATTTTTTTTGGAGGAATTGTGATGACCGTGGGATTCAATTTTGGTAGAGGCTGCCTCTTTTAGAGGAAAAAGATGGTGGGTGGCCGGAAATGGCGGGCATGATTAATTGAGAAGGATGTTTTCAATGTTGTTGGTATGGTCGTGGAAAAAATGGAAAGGGAGAGGTTGTGATGATTGTGGCCGAAAGTGAGAATTTATTTTATTTAGTTCGAGCCAATAGCTCGAGAAATTTTTATTATAAACTGTCAAAAGTTCGAATGAAAAATAAAATACGTACAAAATAAAATAAAATGACATGAAACAAAAATAAAACAAGATAATAAATAGTAAATAAACGGAAATAATAATAATAAAAATAAGATCAAAATTGAGCAAAAAAATGAACAATTTAAGTTAATCGTCAAAATTCGGGTATCAACAGTTGCTCCCTCTTTACTGTCTTATAAAAAATAAAGTGTAACTGTGATTTTTGATGAGCAGTAAAGATGGTTGCCCTAGTACCGCGAATGTTCAAAATGCAGAATGATATTTGAATGGGATAAATCTTATAAGCGGAAAAAAGAAAATGGTTCCACATAGACACCATGATGCAGATATGTAAATTGAAAAAAATGTGAGCTTACCTCCGCTCTGATGTTTATGCGAAAATTTAAATTGCTTAAATTGCAAGAAATAAATTCAACTCCACTCGGATGCTGATGAACAACGGCTCTACTCAGATGCCGACAACTCCATTCGGACGTTGGTAAATTCAGCTCCGCTCGGACGCTGATAGTTCCATTCGAATACTGCGATACAGAAACATCGGTTCTACTCAGATACAAATGTTATGAAAGGACATAGATCTGAAAGTAGAAAAAGTAACGGCTCTATATAGACACCATGTTGCTGAAACGTAAGTTATAAAAATGTAAACTTAGCTTTATTTGATGTTGATGACTCCACTTGGACATCCTGCAAAAATGTAAATCCAGCTCCATTCGGACGCTGATGGCTCCAATCGGATGCCTCACATGATATGTAGATGTAGCTGCTCAGGAAAGGTATGGGGACGAAGCCGCTCACAAGAACAAGGTTGTGGCTTCATTGGGACTCTGATGTCCTTAGGATGCAGATGACTTCCAGTGATCAGGCAGTGTTTTGAGCTTTAAGTCCGGTGCCTGCAAAATTGAAGGTTGGAGTTCAGTAATTTGATCCGATAAATCCAAGGCTTTCGAGATACCTGAGGGGGTCAGAAGTGCATCCAACTCATTGATTAGGTTTTGGATTTATGTTGTGACCGTGAACTCATCCTTTAATTCTTCCAACTTGTCTTTGGACAAACCTCCTTGACACTGACGTCCTTAGGATGTGAGATACTTTGTAGAAAATATAAATTCAGCTCCATTCGGACGCTGTGGCATAAATTTATATAGCAGAAAAATAAAACGGACATTCATGTCCAACATGATGTTTTGCAGAAATGTAAATTCAACTCCTCTTGGACGCTGATGAGGGAATTTAAATTGTTGAAAAGGAAATTGAACTCCGCTCGGACACTGATGTCCACTGGGATATGTTGCAGAAAGGAAATTCAGCTCCACTCGGATGCTGATGGCTCCACTCGGATACCTTGCAGAAAAATATAAATTGCGGCTACACTCGGACGTCTCCACTCGAATTCCGCGATGCATAAATATAAATTCAACTCTACTCAGACGCTGATGGCTCCACTCGGATACCTTGCAAATTCAGTTCCACTCGGACACTGATGACTCCACTCGGATGTCTTAAAAATATAAATTCAGCTCCACTCGGATGCAGATAAATAACAGCTCTACTCAGATGCCGACAACTCCACTCGGACGTTAATAAATTCAGCTCCACTCGGACGCTGTTGGTTCCACTCGGATTCCTTACAGAAATGTAAAATGCGACTTCACTCGGA
>OY829538.1:8932316-9257506 GCA_963691705.1 Viola odorata
TGCAACACAGTAGACAAAAATATGACTCTGAAAATTAATCGGCATATAATTTATTGGTTGTTTTATTGGTTTGAAAATATTATTAGAAAAAACGTCGGACTCAAGTTTAAATCTCATATCCGCTAATAAAAAAATAAACAATATGACTCTGAAAGGTTTATTAGTTTTATTTCTCTCAGTCAAACAAATGCAAGGAAATGAATGTTTTAACCGAAATTTAATCAAAATATGTTGTGTACACAACAATTGGACTTCTCACGCTGTGCTTGTCGTCTGACCACACCAATGACACCATAGTTGTTGTTGCATTCAGAGTTCCAATTCCAGGAATGGTCGAACACAAAATTAGCACCTGTACTTGTATTGATTGATACATTTGGCACCTGCATTTGTAAAACGATTTAAAAGGCACCTGCATTTGAAACATATGACACATTTGGTACTTCTCACTAACACCGTTCACCATCAACCGTTAAATGCTGATGTAACATGCCACGTGACTTGACACATCATCAACACACTGACGTGACATGCCACATCAGCATTACTTTAATATTTTTTCCCTTTCCTTTCTCTTTTTCTTTTCTTTCGTTTTTTCTTTTTTTCTTTTCTTCTTTTCTTTTCTTTCTTTTCTTCTTTCTTCTTCCTCTGTTTCAAAAATCTTAGTTTCCCCGTAAATAAGCACGGACATTACCCTATTAACGATTTCCAGTCTGTTTCAAAATAACAGTTAATGCCCGCCTTTTCCATCAAAATCTTCAAGTCCTCTGTTTCAAAAATCTCAATCAATCTTCGTTTCTATTCCGTCCATGTTCGAACCTTCAAACCCAAAACTACATCTCTTTCAACCATTCAGCCAAAATTCAATTCTGATGACGCCCAACTACTTAATTGTTTATCCTACCAGAGGCTCCAACAAGCACACAACCTGCTCGAGAAAATGCATGAAAGAAGAAGTGGGCAAAATCGTGTCGTTTATTGGACTTCATTGCTTACCAAATATACAAGACTCGGATTCATTGATGAAGCTACAACACTTTTTGACATCATGCCGGAGAGGAATTGTCGCACCCCCTTTTTCGTTGAAAACGAGTTTAAGGATCGGGACGGGCCATAATGATAGACGAGCGTTGGACTTGTCTTAACACTATGCAAATGAAGTCGCCACCCTAATTTTGGAAGGTTTAGGGAACCTAATCGATGGCTTAAAAATAAAAAAACTAAGACACGATGGTCTAAACCAAAGAACGATGGTTCGAGGTCGTATTATGGACTTGGGAAGGTGTTAGGCACCCAAGTCACATCCTAAAAAGGTTACCGGTTATGCGAGGTGTTTTGAAAAATACTTGAACATGTAATTTGGCCCTCTAAGGTGACGTTACATCTTAGCATTTGGGTCGTGTTACTTCCGTGGGGTTCGAGGGATGGGGTTACCATTTTGTCTCGATGCTAGAGCGGACGCTCACCTTTTTCATTGGGCCATGCATGACTTAGTTACTACGTGATCTATCATGGCTGAAACTAACAGAGTACATTTTCATGAATGCACTAGGTTGGCATGGCCTTTGGAGCCATCATGCATATCATATAACAAGAAAAGCAGTTTATTTCATGGCATTTAAACACAAGTGATATAAACATGTAAGCATGTGGGTTGTTTTTATTCGATAGCAATTCTATATGACATGCATACGCGTAGGGTGGTTCTATTGTTGCCTAAGTGATCATGCTTGCGAATAAGGCTTTGGACCTTTGTTATCAACATACAAGGAAGCGCTTTAAGGTAATCTTACCTTTTTGGACGATCCCCGATCGATCCATCTCTTCAAAACCGTTGTTAAATGACAATTGACATAAATATGTAGATATAACAAACATACACGATTTTTTAACTACTTAATCTAATTATTACAAATTGACAAATCATAATAAAACTGCTTAAGTAATTATTACAAACCAACTACTTACCTAATTATTACAAATTGGAGGTCGGAATATTTATCTAAATAATTATTACAACAATTAAAATAGCTAATTAATTACAACAAGTTGATAAAGAGTAACTACTTATTACAACAAGTGAAAATAAGCAACAAGTTCAGCAATCAATTATTGTTCCAAACGCACAATTTAAAATAATCGACGATTAGTTATCATAAGCGAATGAGTGAAAATGACGTTTTTTATTTCAATGGGCCACGATAGGCCCATTACTTGGTCTTTTATTTTTGGATGTCATGCATGCAAAATACTTACTAAAAATATTTAAATTAAATAACAAAAAGTTAGAAACGTACTTATTGATCGGTAATCCACAATTATACCTACAAAATGAGATTATTAGTACGAACTTTCAAATATAATAAATAATAAAAACACATACACCATTTATTTCATGCAAAACAATCATGAAAATAACTAAATATATCATGTAAGCAATTTCACAAATTGCGCCACAAATCAGCACCAACACATAGCAAATAAAACAATCACGTAAACATGCAATTTAAAATCATGGGAGAATACATGGTATAAATTAAATAAACCTCATACATGTTATAAAATAACTAAAAACAGCACATATATCATAGCAACTAATTTCAAACAAATTAAACATGTCAAAAACCATACGAGCAATTAAGATGACTCGACGAAAACCATACGAAAGCTCGAAATTGAAACAAAATAAATAAAATGGACATATGGGCTTGGCCAAGCCAAGCCCAACAGAAATAAAACAAGGAAGGGACGGGCTGAAGCCCGTCACCTTCATCTTCTTCATGTTAGAACAGCCATGGTAGCTGTTCTTCTTCCTCACGTCGCCGGCCACCATGGCCGGCGACTCAAGCTACCAAAACGCCAAGAATAACACCCCAAACACCCCAGAAACTATCTACTCCAAATCAGTAATTAAACCCTTCCAAAATAGTAGGCAAACAGTAAGCAAAACAGAAGAAAAAGCAAGCGCTACCCCTTCGGAAAAGCGCACAACAACAGTAGGCAAAACAGCCCCGAATTCGACCTCAAACTGACTCCTATCGTGTAGGGAATTAGCAGGACTATCATACGAACAAAACCTACCCCAAACTAACTCAAACCGTTCATGATCCGTAAGCAATTTTATCATGACAACATAATATGCATTAATATCAATAATTCATGATTAATTAGCTCGAACAGTAGATGTTTAAATTGGAGCAAGAACAGACCATATAACTTGACAATCAAACATTTAAAACAAGTTTAATCCATCAATTTGGTTCATACATACATAAACGAAAATTATCAAGTGAGAAATTAGAGAGAAAAAGCTTGGAAAACTTACCTTAAACGCTCCCTTTTTGCTCTGGTCTGATGTTGTTGATGATCAGTAGGTGTTGATGATGAGTAGCTGTTCTTCAGTAGCTGTTGATGATGAGTAGCTGTTGATCCTTCCTCCTCCTTTTTCCTCCGCGCGAAGGTGAAGAATTGGCTATTTATAGGACCAAGTGAAGCGTGCGTGAGTGTGAGGAACCAATTAAACTTGGTCCTTGTCTCCTGTATGTCTGTTGAAACATAATATCTAGGGGACAAGGAATATTTGTCTGCAGTCAGCGGACCAATGAAGAAGAAGGAATAAAAACATGCATTAACATGTATTAATTCTCATACGAACTGGAAATTTTGGTACGAGCGGGGATGTACGAAAGCGAAAATAAATCCGAGCCGAGGGTACAACAAAATGCAGAAAAATAAGACGAGAAAAGTAATATTCAGTGAAAAAATACGAAAGCTGATTTAACGTATTTATTTTCTTATTCAAAAACGTCAAAACGTTCGTGCGCAAAATAAATGTCCTTACGACAAAATTTGAGCGAAACTGAACGAGGCGTCATGAAATAGAAAATTAACACGTAATTATCAAATAAATAGAAAGGGCGTTCTACACTCGGTCCCGGGAACCTTATTCGAGACCGATAGAAGTTCGCGAAAAGACAGTTAAAAGTACGAAAAAATTAAAATGGCACGAAATGACTAGAAAAATTAAACAAACTAGCCTAGAACCAAGAATCAACAGAAATTTGATGTAGACGAGCTAAAAGTGGCAAAAACGTAAAGGTTGTAATGAAAAGTCAAAAATCGGGTAGCAACAGTTGCCCCCTCTTTACTGTCTGATCAAAAATACAGTGTAACTGAAATTTTTGATAAGCAGTAAAGATGGTTGCTCCTAGTCTTTACCATATTTTTGGGAAATAACGAAGACTTACCTAAGAGTGGGGTGAGGAAGGTGGTCACCTCGGACATTTATCTGATTTCGAGGAAGGTAGTCACCTCGGACACTTATCTGATTTTGAGGAAGGTAGTCACCTCGGACGCTTATCTAAATTTTGAGGAAGGTTGTCACCTCAGACACTTATCTAAATTTGAGGAAGGTTGTCACCTCAGACACTTATCTAAATTTGAGGAAGGTTGTCACCTCGGACACTTATCTAAATTTGAGGAAGCTGGTCACCTCGGACATTTACCTAAATTTTGAGGAAGCTGGTCACCTCGGACATTTACCTAAATTTTGAGGAAGGTTGTCACCTCGGACATTTACCTAAATTTTGAGGAAGTTGGTCACCTCGGACACTTACCTAATTTCGAGGAAGGTAGTCACCTCGGACACTTATCTGATTTTGAGGAAGGTGGTCACCTCGGACATCTATCTAAATTTTGAGGAAGCTGGTCACCTCGGACATTTATCTAAATTTTTGAGGAAGCTGGTCACCTCGGACATTAATCTAAATTTTTGAGGAAGTTGGTCACCTCGGACATTTACCTAAATTTTTGAGGAAGGTGGTCACCTCGGACATTTATCTAAATTTTGAGGAAGCTGGTCACCTCGGACATTTATCTAAATTTTGAGGAAGCTGGTCACCTCGGACATTTATCTAAATTTGAGGAAGGTAGTCACCTCGGACATTTACCTAAATTTTGAGGAAGGTGGTCACCTCGGACATCTATCTAAATTTTGAGGAAGCTGGTCACCTCGGACATTTATCTAAATTTTGAGGAAGCTGGTCACCTCGGACATTTACCTAAATTTTGACGAAGTTGGTCACCTCGGACATTTACCTAAATTTTGAGGAAGCTGGTCACCTCGGACATTTACCTAAATTTTGAGGAAGCTGGTCACCTCGGACATTTACCTAAATTTTGAGGAAGGTTGTCACCTCGGACATTTACCTAAATTTTGAGGAAGGTGGTCACCTCGGACATTTATCTAAATTTTTGAGGAAGTTGGTCACCTCGGACATTTACCTAAATTTTGAGGAAGCTGGTCACCTCGGACATTTACCTAAATTTTGAGGAAGCTGGTCACCTCGGACATTTACCTAAATTTTTTAGGAAGTTGGTCACCTCGGACATTTACCTAAATTTTGAGGAAGTTGATCACCTCGGACATTTACCTAATTTCGAGGAAGGTAGTCACCTCGGACACTTATCTGATTTTGAGGAAGTTGGTCACCTCGGACATTTACCTAAATTTTGAGGAAGCTGGTCACCTCGGACATTTACCTAAATTTTTGAGGAAGTTGGTCACCTCGGACATTTACCTAAATTTTTGAGGAAGTTGGTCACCTCGGACATTTACCTAAATTTTGATTTGTCTAATTAGATTTTTTAGTAAAAATCCAAAGAGGCGTTCTGGCTGAGTGACAGAAAAATGTAAGAGGGGAAGCAAAGCTTACCTTGAACTTACCTGAGTACTGAAGTTGATTTGACTGTGAGGGTGCCTGACCCGCCACATGAATTTGATTTGGGAGTGGTAACGTACTCCATTCGATTTGTTGATGGGATTTTAATGAAAATCTAAGGTGAGGGCTTTACAACGACTTATTTATCGAAGACCCAGGGTTGAAAACTTATTTCCGTACCTGTACTCTGCAAATGAGAAGGAAACAAACACGAAGCAGCAATAGATGGAAAGAAAGAGCAAATTACTTATGTGAGAAATATCAAATATTTCTACATTTAACCCATGGCTTGCCCCCAAGTTTTTCGTGTGGAATGAAAATGACCTCTTTGTTTAAGAAAATCAATTCAAGTACATCTTTTTGAAAGAATGTTCGTTCAAATTTTCGTTATATAAACAGGATTGATACAAGTCTAGATAACGTCTGCGTCTCGTTCAAGAAATAACGACCTCAAGAACAAGACTTCCCATGACATGCAGCTGTAAGCAACCCTCACCAGATATTAGTGTTTGTGCTCACACTCAGAAACAAGGTTATGTGTCTACACTCCTAAAAAATGCGGTAAACATAGCACAAAAATTAAATTTGCAATGTCAATCCGAGTGAATAGACTTCAAATGAAGATGAACATGCATGGGCCTTCTAATAATCAAAAGGACTTTGCGAGGGAGGAAAAAAGAGGAATGTAGAATAAAGTGTGGTGTTTTTCTTTTGGCGAAAGGTTTTAATGAGTTTGTGCTCGACGACTGATTGTGGCGAGGAGCAAAGTGCACCAATCCTTGAATCTTTGTTGGAGAGGTTTCTTCTTGATGTTTTGAGGGCACCAAGCCCAAGCTCTGTGAATAATCTCCTTCCATTTTGAGATTATTTTGCTGTTGATGTTTGACAATTTTTTTTGGGTACGTGCTTGCTTTTTCTGTTGTTTTGTGTTCTTCGAACACTCTCTTCTTGATTTTGATTCTTTTGATCTCTCTCTTTTTTCTTTCTTTTCTTTTCTCTATTTTTTCTTCTCTCTTTTTCCTTTCTTTTCTTTTCTCTTTTCCCTTTTTTTTTTCTTTCTTTCTTTCTTTTTTTTTTTTTTTTTTTTATCATTATTTTTTTTGTTTTGCAAGCAAAGCAAGTTCATACCCTTGTTTAGTCTATCATCCTTACTGTCTTTGGCAAAAAACTCCAAGTCTTGATTTATTTGGGCCTTCTCCTGATGTTGTTTCATCAGCGATCCTCTAAGGGCTTCCTTGTCATTCCCTTGCTTGATGTGTAACTCCGACTTAGCGGTCCCAGTCGAGCACTTACTCACTTGGTTAGGAGAAAATGAGAGGCTTAGTCTTTAGTGTTTTATAGAGTTGTACATGGTGTACAAAATATGTGTTTGAGAGTAAAAAGTAAAAATGTGAAAAATATGGAAGAAGAGCAAAAGCAAAGTCCAATGTCATCTTACCATTATCCCATGTCTGACAGTCCATGTACCCTGGATATTATGCAAATCTAACTAGCACCTAGTTTAGCATTTACACTCATGAACGAAATAAAGCGTGAAGGCCCGAAATACTCACAGGGATATGTTTTGTGACTGCTTACATCTAAACATGTCATGGATGTAAGAGTTAGCAGACAAAATCATGTATGTTTACATAATTTCTAATGAACGCACAAGCTAACAAAATGATGGACGTGCTTGATTTTAATGTTCAAAAGCGTGAGATGTGTCTGTTTTCATTCTTTTTAGCCCAAGTTGCAAAATGTGTAAAGAGAAACTTTTGTGAGAACTAAGGGTTCTCAGCCAACATTATGCACGTACTCTTGCAACAATGTAAATAGTGGGACTTTTAGACTTGCAAAAAACAAAAATTACAGAAACATAAATTGCGGAAACGGAAATTGCAAAAAGGTAAAAGGGAAGCTTCCCTGAAAAATGAGCTTGGACATTTTTCCAACGCCTTCTTCCGGTCGCCACTTCACTTGCTTGCCCCCAAGTTTGCAAGTCTTCTTGCACATTTTTCAACGCCTTCTTTTAGTCGTCACTTCCTCTGCTTGCCCCCAAGTTTGCAAGTCTTCTTGCACCTGAAAAACTTAACACTTGATTAGTGTGGTTAGTCTAACTGCCAGTTCTGAGACTCTAACTACTCCCGGGTGCTACCGACACCACACTTCCTTTATTTAACTTAAAGATTTGACACGCAAGTTTTTTTTTCAAGAAGAGAAAGCTCTCATTTTTATTGATTCAGAATAAACATTAAACAGATTGGTCAAGAAGAACCCTATGTCCTTTCAACCAACGAGAGGCAGCCTACTGATTCCTACGCGAAATACATCCTGACGGCATCCGCGTTCACAGGTCTTGGTAGATCATCCCCATCCATTCTGGCGAGCATTAGAGCTCCACCCGAGAAGGCACTCTTGACAACGTATGGTCCTTCATACTTAGGGGCCCACTTTCCTTGACTCTCCTCCTGGTGAGGAAGAATTTTCTTTAACACTAAGTCCCCGATCTTGAACTCGCGCGGCCGCACTTTCTTGTTGTAAGCGTTAGCCACTCTCTTTTGATATAACTGGGCATGGCACATAGCAGCCAAGCGTTTCTCCGAGATGAGATTCAACTGCTCATATCTCACTTTCGCCCAATCTGATTCTTCTACTCCAGATTCAGTCAAGACTCTGAGGGAGGGAATCTCCACCTCAAGTGGTATCACTGCCTCCATGCCGTAGACCAAAGAGTAAGGGGTTGCTCCCGTAGAGGTGCGAATTGCGATCCGATAGGCATGTAAGGCGAAAGGGAGCATGTCATGCCAATCTTTGTGGGTGACTACCATTTTCTGGATGATTTTCTTTAAAATCTTGTTGGCGGCCTCGACCGCGCCATTCATCTTTGGGCGGTAAGGCGAGGAATTGCGATGTTTCATCTTCCATTGTTGGCATAGATCATTGATCATCTTTCCATTCAGATTGGTACCATTATCGGTGATGATCGTCTCGGGGACCCCATAGCGGCAAATGATGTTCTTCTCAATAAACCGCATGGTCATCTTTTGAGTAATGTTGGAATAAGAAGCGGCTTCTACCCATTTGGTGAAGTAATCAATTGCCACCAGGATGAAGCGATGACCATTGGAGGCTTTCGGGTGAATCTGACCGATGATATCAATTCCCCACATTGCGAAAGGCCAGGGCGATGTCATGCTAAAAAGAGGTGCCGGAGGGACGTGAAGGTGGTCCGCATAGACTTGGCACTTGTGACATTTCCGGAAATAATCAATGCAATCTCTTTCGATGGTGAGCCAAAAATAACCTTGCCTCATGATTTGTCTTGCCATCATATGTCCACTAGCATGCGTGGAGCAAACCCCTTCGTGAATTTCAGTCATGATCCTCTTAGCTTCGAGAACAGTAACGCAACGAAGTAAGGCCCCATCTGCTCTTCTCTTGTACAACACCTCACCGTCGAGATAGAAGTCCAAAGCCAAACGTTGAAGGGTTTTCTTACTACTTTGACTTGCTCCCGGTGGATACTCTCGATAATTGATGAACCGGACTAAATCGTGGAACCACGGATTCCCGTCGGGCTCATCCTCCAATGTGGCACAACATGCCGGCGTTTCTTTCACTTCTACCCTCAATGGCTGAAGCATTACCCCACATTCTAATTTGAACATTGAAGCTAAAGTGGCCAATGCGTCCGCAAAGCGGTTCTTATCTCGATCAATTCGGTCGAATTTGGTTTCGTCGAATTCCTCCATGAGTTGGGTGAGCAACCTTTGATAAGGTATCAACTTAGAATCTCGGGTTTGCCACAAATCTTGAGCTTGGTAGATGACGAGGGCCGAGTCTCCAAAAATTTTCAACTTTTTCACCTTTAGGTCAATGGCCGCCATCAAACCGCTAACACATGCCTCATATTCGGCGACGTTGTTGGTGCACGGAAAATTCAATTTGCATGCCACGGGGAATTGGCGACCATCCGGAGCTATGACCACCGCACCTACCCCTTTTCCTGAGAGGTTTACTGCGCCATCAAAGAACAGGGTCCACCAATCATCTTCTTCTGAATCTTCCGTGACCTCATCGTTGATTACCATGATATCTTCGTCAGGGAAGTCAAACTTCATAGGCTCATAATCATCCATGGCATTATCGGCTAAGTGGTCAGCAAGAGCACTAGCCTTGACCGCTTTTCGTGTCACGTAAATGATCTCGTATTCGGCCAACAACACTTGCCACCTATAAATCCGACTTGATAGGTATGGCTTCTCGAAGATATACTTCAAAGGATCCATGCGAGAAATCAGCCATGTGGTGTGATATAACATGTATTGTCTGAGTCTTCGGGCACTCCATGCTAAAGCACAACAGGTTTGTTCCAAAGCAGAATAACGCATTTCGCATTCGTTAAACTTCTTACTTAAGTAATAGATGGCTCGTTCACGTCTTCCGGAGTCATCGTGTTGCCCTAAGACACACCCCATGGCACTGGTTGTGACTGTTAAATAAATGAGCAAATGGCGCCCTGGAGTAGGAGGGACTAGTACTGGCGGATTTTGTAGATATGTCTTGATTTTCTCAAAAGCCCTCTGACAATCTTCATCCCAATCAGCCTCTCCATTCTTTCTCAACATCTTGAACATTGGCTCACAAGTGAGTGTCAACTGACTGATAAAGCGGGCGATGTAGTTAATGCGCCCTAAGAAGCTCCGTACCTCTTTTTCAGACCTAGGCGAAGGTAGCTCTTGAATGGCTTTCACTTTATCCGGGTCTACCTCAATGCCTCTGCTGCTGACAATGAACCCTAGCAATTTTCCGGATGTCACTCCGAAGGTACACTTAGTGGGGTTCAAGCGTAAACGAAATCGTCGCAACCTTTCGAAAACCTTCCTTAGGATGTCTACATGATCTTGTTCTCCGCGAGACTTGGCAATCATATCATCGACATAAATTTCGACCTCTTTATGCATCATGTCATGAAAAAGAGTGACAACGACGCGTTGGTAAGTGGCACCTGCATTTTTTAATCCAAAAGGCATCACTTTGTAGCAAAAGGTTCCCCAAGGCGTGATGAAGGTTGTCTTCTCACTATCTTCCGGAGCCATCTTGATTTGATTGTATCCTGAAAACCCATCCCTGAAGGAGAACATGTCACTGTGAGCGGCGCTGTCCACTAGGATATCGATATGAGGGAGTGGGAAGTCATCTTTGGGGCTTGCCCGATTGAGGTCTCTAAAGTCCACACACATGCGGACCTTCCCATCCTTCTTTGGCACTGGTACAATATTGGCGATCCATTCTGGATATTCAGCAACCTTCAAGAAACCTGCCTCTAGTTGTTTGGTAACTTCCTCTTTTATCTTCAAAAGGAGGTCTGGATGCATTCTTCGTAGTTTTTGCTTTATGGGCTTGAACTCAGGTTTTAAAGGTATGCGATGTTCGACTATGCTAGGGTCGAGGCCAGGCATATCGTCATAAGACCAAGCGAATACGTCCGAGTATTCCTTGAGGAGGGAGATCATCCTTCCTTTCTGAGTAGAGTTTAAAGTCGTTCCGATCTTGACAACTTTTCGACTTTCTTCACCTGTCCCCAAATTTATTTCTTCCAACTCCTCCTGATGAGGAACTATTTCTTTCTCTGAACTCTCGACTAAGCGGGCTAACTCACGCGGAACCTCACTTTCATCCTCGGTTGCGGCGACAATTTCTTCCTCAGTAAAGACATAGGGTATATCAAGACCCATCGGTTTAACATTTATCCTGAAAAATAAAATGCGAACAGTAAAAGACATTTGGAAAAAGGTTAAACATGTTTATTTATTTATAAACCGAAGGGGAACGCAAGTTCCTAATAAAGACAACAAAGCGTGCATATATACATATATATATATATATATATATATATATATATATATATATTTTTTAAAACCGAAGGGGAACACGAGTTCCTATAAAAGGCGACAAAAACATGCATATAATTACACGTGGACATCAGGAAGTGTGATGGCGGTCCAATTGCGCACGGGCCCCTCGGACTTCTTCACAAAAATGGTCAAGCCTTGAGATGACTCTTCTTCTCCGAGTGTGCAAACATAGAAATCTGAGGTCACACTGACTGTGGTTGGGCTCGAGTTGACGATTTCAGCTGCGAAAGGGAACGTAGTTCTAATGTGCGGGATACTCATGCTATATGAAGGCGTAGGACGCCCAAAGAGCTTGGCTAATTGCTTCCCTTTCTTCTCCTCAGCGATCCTTACGAAATCAGCCTTGGTCGGTTGATACCCCAACCCGAAGCGGTCCCCGAACTTCTTAGGCAGCACTAGGCCTTTTTCCCCCTGTAGCATTGCTCCTAACCTTTTTCCTAACTGGGAGCTGTCCTTCGACATCACATGAGTGACTAACACGGGCTCCTTGGGAACTTGAGCTTTGACGATGGGTGATCCCTCCTCTATCCATTCTGCGTTAACTATCTCAAAAGCTTGGAAGGAGCTCTCCAAGGTTTCTGTAGCCTCGATGTAAGGCACGGATGAGTGCTTTGCTAGAATCAGAGCCTCTTCTGCTTTTATGGTAATGAGGACACCATCCTTTACATACTTAAGGCATTGATGTAAAGATGAGGGAACGCCCCCCGCCGCGTGAATCCAAGGTCGCCCTAAAAGCATGCTGTATGCGGGCTCGATTTCCATGATTTGGAACGTCAAGGTGAATGTGTGGGGCCCTATTACCATATCCAAATCAAGGCTTCCAATGATCTCTCGGATGGTTCCATCGAATGCTCGGGCCATCAATCCACTTGGTTTCAGAAGAGCCATGTCTATTGGCAATTGTGCAAGGACATGTTTAGGCATAACATTCAGCGCGGATCCATTATCAATTAAAGCCTTGGCTATGACATGACCCTTACATTCCACTGTTATGTAGAGGGCCTTGTTGTGACTCGTCCCCTCGGGGTCAATTTCCTCTTCAGAGAAGGTGATGGTACTAAGAGCTTGGATTCTCCCTACAAGGTTTCCCACTCCTTCCACGGTGATGTCTTTAGTCACAAAAGCCTCATTCAAGACTTTCAAAAGGGATCGACGATGAGGTTCAGAAGTGAGGATCAGTTCCATTATGGAGATGCGAGCTGGAGTCTTCTTTAATTGTTCAATGACATTGAACTCACTTCTCTTCATGATTTTCAAGAATTCAGTCGCATCCTCTTCAGTCACGGGTTCATTCCCCCCTTGCTCTTTTCCCACTATTTCCTCAGGAATCAGTGGGCCTTTTCCTTTGGCCAACCTTTGCTTCTCAACTTCTTCAGATGTGTAGCATCTCCCGGTGCGAGTCATGCCCCCAATATTAAAGGTTTCGGTTGTTGGAGCATCAAAGGGCGGAGTGGCGATGACCGTGTACCCGTAGTCAAATGGGACGGCATGCAAATCTTGGCTAGGAGTGTTCTGAGCAAACTTGAAGACTAGCTTGAAGGGCTTAGCGACGGGTGCCTCAGCTTGAGATATACACTTGAAGGTGTATGGGGTGGGAGGTCCATCTCCCACGACACTGATTTCTTCTACCCCCGGGATTCTCTTTCCTACTTGAATAACCCCAAAACTCGCAAGCTGTTTCACTTTTTCCGCAAAAAGACCGCAATCCTGGATTCCATGGTCTCTTGCTTGATGACAAAATAAACAAACACTCAAACCCTCCTGTGAGCGTGGGATGTAACCACATTCGACTAGTGCGGCGAAGAGCCTTTCCCGAGATAACTCCAAAATGAAAGGGAAAGGATCCTTAACCTTTTCCAAGGAGACAACGCTCACCCCTCCACTTCCTTGGGCGTGATTTGGGAGGGGATTGGTAGTGATGTTGGGCCCTTTGGCCGCTCCTTCGAAGGAGACCCATCCACTTTTGATCAATTGTTGCACCTTCACCTTGAAGGCATAGCAATTATCCATAGTGTGACCTGGAGCCCCTGCATGGTATTCGCACTTTGCGCTAGGGTCATACCACTTTGGGTAAGGAGGTAGTACAGGTTGTGCGGGAGTTGGCACAATTTGTCCAGCGGCTAGGAGGTGCTTGTAAATCTCCCCTGCAGGAAGAGGAAGGGGTGGTGGTGGTCCCTGTTGGAAACGGTTAGCTTGAGTGGTTTGATTACCAGGGTTCTTTAGTGGGTTATATGGTCTAGGTTGTGCGGGTTGTGGCATTTGTGGTGGTGGATATTGATAAGGTGGAGGATGCGCGGGGTATTGCGGAGCCACATTAGTAATGGGCATTGGTGGAGGGAAATATGGTGATTGATATGGTGAGGGCGCATGGTATGGTGGTGGTGTAAATGGTTGCCGATAGTTGGGTTGGTGAGATACAAAGCCGACCTCCTTTTTCACTGGAGGAGCTTTCTTGGGTGTTGCTTCGGAAACGACAATTCTCCCTGTCTTGATTCCCTGCTCAACTCTTTCCGCTATCAAAACCATATCAGAAAAACTGTTTGACGGATTAGAGATGAGGTACGTGTAGTAAGGGGCCTTGAAGGTGTTCACAAAGATGGCTATGAGCTCTTTGTCGCTTAGTGGTGGTGAAATCCTAGCCGCTAGCTCCCTCCATCTTTGGGCGTAGGTTTTCACTGTTTCCCCAACTTTCTTTTCTAAATCCTGAAGATCGGAGCGGTCTGGTGCCACCTCCATGTTGAACTTGTATTGCTTGAAGAAAGCATCAGATAGGTCCCTCCAAGTCTTAATCTTAACTTGGTCCAAACCCATGTACCAGGTCAAAGCATGCTTGGCCAAACTTTCTCTAAACAGATGGATCAGAAGAGGTTCATTGTGTATCATTTCGGCCATCTTATTGCAATAAGCCTTAACATGATTCCTTAGGCACTCGACCCCAGTGTACTTCTCGAAATCCGGAACTTTATATTTGGGAGGCATCACAATCCCTGGGACCATGCACATGTCCGCTGGGCCCGTAGGGTCAAAAGGGTCTGTTCCTTCAACGGCTCTAAGCCTTTCCTCTAGCAGGTTCATTCTATCCATATTCGGCCTCTCCATGTCAACCATGCTAGGACCAAGGGGTAGTAGGGGTTCTGATGCGAACGGTGGTTGCATTAGATTGTCGCAAGGAGGACGAATTCCCTTAGGGTCGGGGATCATGCTTTGAGTGTAGTGGCCCTGAGGAGGGTGGGAGTCCTGAGATTCCTGATGAATCTGATTCTTGCTAGGGTCCACAGTGAGGTTGACTAAGGAATGCTGCAGAGCTGCAGTAGCTTCTTCACTCGTGCTAACTACAGGGTTCACGATACTAGGTCCGGCAGATGGACCAGTCCACTTCCATTGACCCGTGGGCATCATAACAAAAGATTGGGGCCCTGTGGGTCCAGTGATAGTAGTTGAAGAAGGTCCCATCATCTGAGTAGGATCAAAACCGGGTGGGAACTCTGAAGTGGCTTCATCTCGCTCTTTTTCGGCCTGAGCGGCCCTCTCTGTAGTAACCCTGACTTGCTCTTCCAAATCTGCTATTCTAGCAGCCCATATCTCTTCTGCTCTTGCTTGTTCAGCCATTTTTCGTGCTTGAAGTCTAGTCACGAGGGGCCTAGGGGGAGTAGTTTTTCTTTGAGGAGCTATCGTTAACCTGAAAAAAATGAAAAAGCAATAAACAGGGTTAGTATCGGTGATGCGATCCCAAGGCCTCCACACTGTTTATTCACTCTTCTGGCCACACTTTCACTTGATACTTTGAGGATGGACGAGAAGATAATACTCTGATGAACATATAAAGGAAGCTTTTATTCATTCCCATTCACGACGCGATGCGATCCTGGATGCTACCGATGAAAACCCTTGAATCAAAATGACGTGAATAGCTACTGTCGTCGTGCTCGGAAAATCTCTGAAACCCATCGCCCAAAAGGGTTAATTAATTTTTTTGCATCAGAATACTTCAATCTGTTATTGATAACTGCCGTGCTTTGGCCGGGCTGAAACTCTGAACTCACCGTGTCCCAATTGGCCAAGGTAAAAGATTGCGCGGCTGAGGCTAAGAAAACTGTCATCCTTACGTTTAAATTATCCTCGAGAGATACACTACTTGAAAAAAATCCCACTTTTGGCATGGATATTCCTCAATGTGTCACGAACATCTTTCGTGTTTTGGTCGAAGGGAAATTCTGAGCCCGATGTGTCGATATCGGCCCAAACAAAAGATCGCACAGCTGAGACCGAGTAGGGCAGTTACCTACACGTCTAAATTATTTTCGAGAGACGTATCCACCCAAATGCTCTGAAATTTGGTGTGGCTATACTTCAAGGTGTCGTGAACATCTTCCATGTTTTGGTCGAACGGAGATTCTGAGCCCGATGTGTCGATATCGGCCAAAACAAAACAACACGCGAAGGAAAATCCAACAACCAGCCGTCGTACTATCAGGATCAAAACGCCATAGCGTTTTGTACAAAACGCTATAGCGTTTTGCTACTGGAAACAATCCTTTTTTTGAGAGTTAGGCTATCCAAAACTTTCTGAAATTTGGCATGAGTGACCTTCAACCTGTTGGGAACATTTTTCATGTTTTGGCCGAGTGGAAATTCCGAGCCAAACATCCCCGTTTTGTCCAAGACAAAACATCGCGCAGCTGGGACCGAAAACAAACCATCTTTTGCGTCTCAAAACCTTTTGTGAGCGTGTTTCTTCAGACTTTCGTATTGTCTCTGGGTTTTAGGGTTCCCATCCTGATGAGGGTCATATCTTAGGGAGTAGTGGTAATTTTTACATCCTTTGTAGCGAATAAAATAAATAAATAGCAAGAAACGCCTCTAATTTATCCGAACAAAGTACAAGCCTTGTCATTGCCGTTTTTACAAAAAAGACACAACCAATGTGGGTTGGATCAACTATCTAGATTCATCTAAAAACAAGTAGACAAAGTCTAGAAATTATATTGATAAAAAAAAAACAAAATTTTGGAGTGTCCGGTGCACCCTTTTCCTTCCGAAAACATCAACCTTGAAAATCCAGATCCACCTGGTCATTACAAAAGAAGTTCCATGAGGCGAGTTCTCCCTTTTGCATCATAACTTCAGCTTCCAAAGCCGCCACTCGGGCCTGTAATGCTCGCACTTCCTTATCTTTCTCATTGGCGTGGGTGGCCAAAACCTTTATCACCTCATCCTTTTCTTTGATTATGGCACTTGATGCCTCCCTTTTGCGGACTTCGCTGCTCCAACGCTCCTTGAAGTTATCAACGACCAACTCATGATTTGCCATGTGTATGCGGATGTTATCCCTGTTGCGCCTCTGTAGCCCGTGTACCTCAAGCTCTAGGTCCATTTGTTTGGCTGCCAAATCCTCTCTTTCCCGCGCCACTTGATCCCTTTCCTCCCTCATTGTCTTGAATTGCTCAAACAACTGGGCGTGTGCTACATAGCTGGTCTCTCCTCTGACGTGAGATTCACCTTCCTCCTCCATGGGCCTTACGTTCATAGGCTGAGGTAAGATATTGCCATTAACTCGGTTTAGCCTCCACTGTAGGTATACCTGGGTCGGCTGTACAGGAACCACATGTCCTTCGAGGCAATATGGATCCTCCCACTCACTTGCATATTGGCGAAGGATAAGAGTTTCTGTTGAGTGCAAAAGACTTGATTCCGTCATTCCGAAGGTTGCGGGAACTACTTGTACGATGCAAAACTGTCTCAAGACAAGAGCGGGGTAATAGGGTATGCACCCCCTTGCGCCGATCAAAGGAACCCAAAGCAAACGTCCACAACTCACTATAGGATTGACGCCACGCAACCACTTGGCATGTTGATTGACCTCTTCTTCTGAAAGGTCCAAGAACCTATCAACCCAAATGTGCTTGTCCTCTAGTTTCCACTTGTCATTGGCGACCTCCTGACCTATTCCCTTAATGACTCTTCCCAAAGGATCCGATCCCATGTGACTTGGTGAAAACAGAGACTGGTCGGGTGTTTGCTTGAAATGACTGATCAACCAAACCGTCAAGAGTTGGAGACAACAAGAAAGCTTCCCCTTTCCAGTTCGCCTGCAAAAGTCTAAAGCACGGAAGCTTTCGGCCAAGATAGCAGTTGTAGGGTTAACCTCATTCCTGGCCATTTCACAAAACACATTGGCGGCCTCAGTGTCAATACCGTCCTTCATTTTGGGAAACAAAATCAGACCAGTGATGGCGAAAGCCAAAATCCTCAACCGTAACTTCCCGTGGGATGAATGAAACTTGCTTACAATATCCGACAAAAACCAAACGGGTTTATTATCTTTCCAACGAGACGGAATCGCCACAATGGCATTCATCTTTGTCCTAACATTGGCGGGTTCCATGAGAACATTACAATAAATATTTGATATTGGGGGAGCAAAACCAAGTAGGGCAGCATACTCTTCCAAAGTGGGGGTTAGGTCCAACCCTTGGTTAAAAGAGAAACAACGGTAATAAGGGTCCCAAAACTTTAGGGCAGCCCGAATACAACTTAGATCAACCTTCACATCCATGAGTAATGCAAGTTTCCCATAGTCACATCTGAATTGTGCCTCTTCTTCCGTACTCAGTTCATTCCTTAATTTTCTGAGTTCTAAAACATCACACTGTATCATCTCTGCTCTAATCTTGGTTGTAACATCAGGAATAAAACCAGGCTTCAACATAACACCTCGGGCCAACTGATCCTCAAAACAAAGCCTCCCAAAAGCATCAAGTGAAATCATCGCCGGTGGTGCCATTTGAGTGAATAAAACAGTGCGGAGAATTTTCGGAAAAATCCTGTAAAATGAAAGGTGAGGACAATAAACCAGAAAAATAAAGAGGCATTAAAGAAAATGCACGAACATGATGCATATGCTGATGTGACTCCACTACTCTAACTGGCTCAATAGATCCCGGATGATACCCTAAAAGGGGTCCCTCAGTAAACGGATACGAGAGCTTTAACCGAATCATGACAAGGATTCGGGTGCTCAATCCATTTAGGGGTTCGAATCCGAGTTAGGTTTCATGAAAGCATACTGGGACACACGTCCTCAGGGCTTCACTAGTTACCTCCCTAATCCTAAAGGGTGTCAATGCCGGGTATAGGCTGCATGAGATGCACGTGGGCAATTCAATAAAGCCACAACAATAACAATCACGAAGACAATTTATTTAAAAGAAAAAAAACAAACACCATAAAACCGGCTTCGACCTAACTAGTCCCCAGTGAAGTCGCCAAACTGTCGCACCCCCTTTTTCGTTGAAAACGAGTTTAAGGATCGGGACGGGCCATAATGATAGACGAGCGTTGGACTTGTCTTAACACTATGCAAATGAAGTCGCCACCCTAATTTTGGAAGGTTTAGGGAACCTAATCGATGGCTTAAAAATAAACAAACTAAGACACGATGGTCTAAACCAAAGAACGATGGTTCGAGGTCGTATTATGGACTTGGGAAGGTGTTAGGCACCCAAGTCACATCCTAAAAAGGTTACCGGTTATGCGAGGTGTTTTGAAAAATACTTGAACATGTAATTTGGCCCTCTAAGGTGACGTTACATCTTAGCATTTGGGTCGTGTTACTTCCGTGGGGTTCGAGGGATGGGGTTACCATTTTGTCTCGATGCTAGAGCGGACGCTCACCTTTTTCATTGGGCCATGCATGACTTAGTTACTACGTGATCTATCATGGCTGAAACTAACAGAGTACATTTTCATGAATGCACGTAGGTTGGCATGTCCTTTGGAGCCATCATGCATATCATATAACAAGAAAAGCAGTTTATTTCATGGCATTTAAACACAAGTGATATAAACATGTAAGCATGTGGGTTGTTTTTATTCGATAGCAATTCTATATGACATGCATACGCGTAGGGTGGTTCTATTGTTGCCTAAGTGATCATGCTTGCGAATAAGGCTTTGGACCTTTGTTATCAACATACAAGGAAGCGTTTTAAGGTAATCTTACCTTTTTGGACGATCCCCGATCGATCCATCTCTTCAAAACCGTTGTTAAATGACAATTGACATAAATATGTAGATATAACAAACATACACGATTTTTTAACTACTTAATCTAATTATTACAAATTGACAAATCATAATAAAACTGCTTAAGTAATTATTACAAACCAACTACTTACCTAATTATTACAAATTGGAGGTCGGAATATTTATCTAAATAATTATTACAACAATTAAAATAGCTAATTAATTACAACAAGTTGATAAAGAGTAACTACTTATTACAACAAGTGAAAATAAGCAACAAGTTCAGCAATCAATTATTGTTCCAAACGCACAATTTAAAATAATCGACGATTAGTTATCATAAGCGAATGAGTGAAAATGACGTTTTTTATTTCAATGGGCCACGATAGGCCCATTACTTGGTCTTTTATTTTTGGATGTCATGCATGCAAAATACTTACTAAAAATATTTAAATTAAATAACAAAAAGTTAGAAACGTACTTATTGATCGGTAATCCACAATTATACCTACAAAATGAGATTATTAGTACGAACTTTCAAATATAATAAATAATAAAAGCACATACACCATTTATTTCATGCAAAACAATCATGAAAATAACTAAATATATCATGTAAGCAATTTCACAAATTGCGCCACAAATCAGCACCAACACATAGCAAATAAAACAATCACGTAAACATGCAATTTAAAATCATGGGAGAATACATGGTATAAATTAAATAAACCTCATACATGTTATAAAATAACTAAAAACAGCACATATATCATAGCAACTAATTTCAAACAAATTAAACATGTCAAAAACCATACGAGCAATTAAGATGACTCGACGAAAACCATACGAAAGCTCGAAATTGAAACAAAATAAATAAAATGGACATATGGGCTTGGCCAAGCCAAGCCCAACAGAAATAAAACAAGGAAGGGACGGGCTGAAGCCCGTCACCTTCATCTTCTTCATGTTAGAACAGCCATGGTAGCTGTTCTTCTTCCTCACGTCGCCGGCCACCATGGCCGGCGACTCAAGCTACCAAAACGCCAAGAATAACACCCCAAACACCCCAGAAACTATCTACTCCAAATCAGTAATTAAACCCTTCCAAAATAGTAGGCAAACAGTAAGCAAAACAGAAGAAAAAGCAAGCGCTACCCCTTCGGAAAAGCGCACAACAACAGTAGGCAAAACAGCCCCGAATTCGACCTCAAACTGACTCCTATCGTGTAGGGAATTAGCAGGACTATCATACGAACAAAACCTACCCCAAACTAACTCAAACCGTTCATGATCCGTAAGCAATTTTATCATGACAACATAATATGCATTAATGTCAATAATTCATGATTAATTAGCTCGAACAGTAGATGTTTAAATTGGAGCAAGAACAGACCATATAACTTGACAATCAAACATTTAAAACAAGTTTAATCCATCAATTTGGTTCATACATACATAAACGAAAATTATCAAGTGAGAGGTTAGAGAGAAAAAGCTTGGAAAACTTACCTTAAACGCTCCCTTTTTGCTCTGGTCTGATGTTGTTGATGATCAGTAGGTGTTGATGATGAGTAGCTGTTCTTCAGTAGCTGTTGATGATGAGTAGCTGTTGATCCTTCCTCCTCCTTTTTCCTCCGCGCGAAGGTGAAGAATTGGCTATTTATAGGACCAAGTGAAGCGTGCGTGAGTGTGAGGAACCAATTAAACTTGGTCCTTGTCTCCTGTATGTCTGTTGAAACATAATATCAAGGGAAAAGGAATATTTGTCTGCAGTCAGCGGACCAATGAAGAAGAAGGAATAAAAACATGCATTAACATGTATTAATTCTCATACGAACTGGAAATTTTGGTACGAGCGGGGATGTACGAAAGCGAAAATAAATCCGAGCCGAGGGTACAACAAAATGCAGAAAAATAAGACGAGAAAAGTAATATTCAGTGAAAAAATACGAAAGCTGATTTAACGTATTTATTTTCTTATTCAAAAACGTCAAAACGTTCGTGCGCAAAATAAATGTCCTTACGACAAAATTTGAGCGAAACTGAACGAGGCGTCATGAAATAGAAAATTAACACGTAATTATCAAATAAATAGAAAGGGCGTTCTACACTCGGTCCCGGGAACCTTATTCGAGACCGATAGAAGTTCGCGAAAAGACAGTTAAAAGTACGAAAAAATTAAAATGGCACGAAATGACTAGAAAAATTAAACAAACTAGCCTAGAACCAAGAATCAACAGAAATTTGATGTAGACGAGCTAAAAGTGGCAAAAACGTAAAGGTTGTAATGAAAAGTCAAAAATCGGGTAGCAACAGGAATGTTTAGTGAGGCAAGAAAATTGTTTGAAGTGATGCCAGAGAGGAATGTAGTTTCATGGACTGCCATGCTTTGTGGGTTGGCAGATGCATGTAGGATTTCTGAGGCGAGATGGTTGTTTGAAGAGATGCAGGAATGCAATGGTTGTTGGGTTGATTAGAAATAGGGAGTTGGAGGAGGCAAGATGGGTTCTCGATAGAATGCCCATGAAGAATGTGGTTTCCTGGAATGCAATGATTTCAGGGTATGTGAATAATGGAAGAATGGAGAAAGCGAGGTGTATGAACGGATCCGGGTCATGATGAACGAATTCGGGTCGTGTTGAACGAATTCGGGTTATGTTCCGGATTTGTTCATACATAACCCGAATTCGTTCATCATGAACCGGATCCGTTCATACATAACCCAGATCCGTTCATCACAATAGGAATTGTTTGCCTTGATGCCGAGTCTGCCGAAAGAAGGAGAGACTTGAGAGGGAGAAGAAGAAGAGAGAAAAAAGGAAAAAGAAAAAAAGAGAGTGCGTGGAAGAAAAAGAAAGAAAAAGAAAAAAGCTGCAACAAGAGAGTTTAAAGTAAAAATGAAAGAAAAGAAGAAAAGAAAAAACGAAAGAAAAGAAAAAGAGAAAGGAAAGGGGAAAAAATATTAAAGTAATGCTGATGTGGCATGCCACGTCAACGAAAGAAAAGAAAAAGAGAAAGGAAAGGGGAAAAAATATTAAAGTAATGCTGATGTGGCATGCCACGTCAGTGTGTTGATGACGGGTCAAGCCACGTAGCATGCCACATCAGCATTTAACGGTTGACGGTGCACGGTGTTAGTGGGAAGTGCCAAATGTGTTATATGTTTTAAGTACAGGTGCCTTTTAAATCGTTTTATAAATGCACGTGCCAAATGTATCAATCAATACAAGTACAGGTGCCAATTTTGTGTTTAACCCATGTCTTTTAACAAGATAGGGGTAGTTCAGCACCTAAGGGAGCAAGGCTATTGGTAGATTAAAGGAATGTCAATAGATCAGATGCTTATGAGGGATCGAGTTGTGACCAAGGTGTAATCCCTAGTTGGACTCCTCCGCTACGTAATAGAATTTGTTTAAATACTGATGCGATAATTGGTCCGATTTCGACAAGCCTTGGTATTGTTGCCCGAGACTACATGGGGAATTTCCTTTTCTGCGCAGCTTGGTATATTCCGATTACATACGGGGTCTCAATTATTGAGGGGTGGGTGATATGGAAAGCTCTTCAATTAGCGATAACTAACAATCTCGATGTTATTAACGTTTAGTCACACTGTTTGAAAATTATTAATGCGGTTTGAGATTCGAGTCATTCTCTGTCAGGGGTGGGCTTGATAGCACAAGATATCTAAGTTCAGTCCAATTCCATTTCGCATTGTTCACTTACGTATATTCGTAAAGTAGGAAACTTTGTTGTTGATACTCTTGCTAAAAGAGCTTTGTCTTCGTGGTTTGGAAGAATTATGCTGTGGAAAATGTCCCGTTTTTATTCACCCTTATGTAATTGAAGATTTGGTTAATGAATGAATGTCCAAATTGATTTTAAAAAAATATTCCTATTTAAAAAAAAAGGTTCAATCAAATCCCTAACTGATAAGTTTAGTCCCCGTATTGGTAATTTTTTTGCAACCGAACTTCTAAATGATTAATTTATTGGTCATTAGCATCACCACCCCCTGAACTATCATCGTCAAGCAAGTAGGCCTCTCAACAACTTTTTTTTGGATTCAACTCCTCTAATTATTTTTTCGTTGCAAAAAGGTCCCTCTGTTAAGTTTTCCATCCAAAACTTTAACAGATTTGCTTTGATCATATTTTTTTATTCTCTTTTATTTCTAAAAAATGAGAAAAATAGAAAAATAATTTTTTAAAATTGAAAAAAAAACATAATTAAAATTTAAAAGTGATAAATATTTTAAAAAGTTATAACAAATAAAAATATTCAAAAAATATGAAATTAACAACAATACTTTTATTCTTTCTTTTTTTTGAATTTTTCAACAAAAGTTGCTAGTTTTTATAATTCTAATTATTCTTTTATAATTCCTTAGAAAATTGTATAAATATATATTTTTTTATTTTTATGAATTTTTTAGTTCTTCTAAATTAAATTATTTAAAAAAAAAACACTTATGTTCACATATACTTAACAATTAGTAAGTTAAAAATACTTTTTTTAATTTGATTTTGAAGTGTACTTTTTTTGGATTAAAAAAAACAAAAAATGATGAAATCAAATATGTTAGGGTTTTGGATGGAAACAACTAACAAATAAGTTTCTTTACAACAAAAAATAGTTAGGGGAGTTGAATCCAATAAAAAATTATTAAGGAGTTTATTTAACAGACAATGATAGTTCAGGGAGTGGTGATGCTAATTATCGTTAATTTAGTCATTGTGTTTTTTTAAAAACTATTTGTTGATTAATTTAGTTTTTTTTTCTAAACTTTCATTTGTTGATTAATTTAGTGCATATTCATAAAAAATAATCTAATTAAACTTCTAATTGATTAATTTTGACCCCCATATTCGTAATCAATTTGCAATCAAACCCATAAATAATTCTCAACCTTTCCAAAAAAAATAGCAAATTCTCAAGTATCTCCTTGTGAGATTGATCAGCCTTGGTGGCCGAGGTCGTCCTCATCAATCCGTTTTTTGGCTTCCTGTAAGTCTTCCTTAAATCTTTTATCTTTTAATTTTGAGAATTAATTAAGTTTATGCTTATCTATCTAGTATTGCTTGATTTTTAAATCTATCATCTGTTTAAATTTGATTTAGTTTTAAACTGTTTTTTCAAATCCTACACCACATCTCCTAACCAGCCTAGACTTCTAGATCATTTAAACCTCCTTCCATAAGATGGTATTTAGATTTACCGTTGTGCAGTACGTTTCCTTCAGTTTGCAACCTTTCTTTTCTACCTCTGTCACCTTCTTTCTTTCTCTCAATCTCCTATTCACTCATTTTCTCCTCAAGAGAATAGACAAGTACGTAGGTATGTCCCTAGAGAGAATGGGTAGGTCGGGTTTCTCGGGTGGGGAAGAGTTGGAACGTGTTGTTTCTGAGTGTTTGGTAATGGAAAATATGGTGGAGCTTAACTGTTTCTTCCTACTCGGGAAGATAACTGGGGACCGGGGTTTTAGTTCGGGGGCCGCTTGGGCATTTATCAATCGCATGAGAGCTTTGTGGTGCCTATTGGGGGAGATGCAGGTCACGACGGTAGCGTCGAACCTATTTTTGTTCCAGTTTGAGTTGGAGACAGATTTAGAACGGATGCTTGATCGGACCCCTTGGTTGTGGAATCGGTGTTTAGTGGTGCTCAAAAGAGTTACAGGGGACGAGCAACTCCAGGAGGTAGAGCTGATTTTGTCAGTTTTCTCGATTCGATTTCATGATGTGCCTTTGAACTTTCGTACCAAAGAAAACATCCGGATTATGGGAAACAAGCTAGGTTCTTTTGTCTCGGTGGATGAAGACGACCTCAGGCAATTTAGGGGTTGGGTGAAAGCGCGGGTCTCGATCAATGTGGAACGCCCGCTAGTGACTGAGGTAAAAATTTTGAACTCGTTGGGCAGAGAAATTGTGATTAATGTTGAATATGAAAGATTGACAAATGTGTGATATTTCTGTGGAATATTGGGTCACGTCCATCAAAACTGAAAGTTGCATTTTAGCTCTGATCCTCTCGGGAAAGAACCTCTCCCATTCGAAAAATTACTGAGGCCTAACCGCCAAGGCATTGAGCCAGGTAGGACTTTGGTCGAGGGTGATTCTCGAAATCACTCAGTCCCTTGGAGGTCTGTTACCAATAGGAATAATTTAATCCCGGTGGAAAGCTCGGCGTCTAGGCCGGAGTTGCGGGGTTGTGAACTGATTCACGAGGAAAGGGGTAGTGGGGGCGACTTCATGGTGGACCACGTTGTTGAGCGTTTGAAAAAGGTGGTTATTGATGGTGGTCTCTTGGAAAAATTGCAAGGAGGTGGACATGATCTTAGCATGTTTGAAAGTCACCTCCTGCAATCTGTCCACTCTTTTGCAGAACGTGGTGAGGACGTGCTGGAGACTGGGAAAGGGAAGATGATGGCTGTTGAAATCAGCCCAGCAGGCCGTAAGGTGGCTAGAGAGGAATATGGGCTGGTGGAGAAAGCTGGACAGCCCAAGGTCGGGCTGGAGGCATCTGATGGGCTGCAGGGAGATGGGCCTCGGGCGCTATGGATGACCCATGTGGAAGGGACGCGCTCCAGGGATGGTAGGGCTGTGGTTGGGTTGTTTGTCGCTAGGCCGGTTTTGGTTGGGCCAGCAGCAGGAGAAGGCAGCTCTCGGTCTGGGCCGCACACTCCTCCTGCGCCTGGGCCGCGCGTTCCCCTTGCGCCTGGGTAGTGCGTGACGCCTCCAACGTCTGGGCCTCAGCCTCCAGTTTAGCCCATTGTGCGGGCTGGCTCCAGCCAGGCGTCCTTGCCAGGCTTGGCAGCGGGCTTGGGGGCTGTTGTGGCCATTGGGCTGGGCCAAGTGGGCCAAGTTAGTGCTGCCTTGATGGAAGAAGAGGAGGACCCAGAAGAGGATCTGGAGGAATTGCCACCAGTTATAGCTGATGCTGAAATTATTTTTAATTCCTCTGAATTAATTGAAGGAGCTTAGAGACATGTGGACAAGACTGGGGGACGACATAAGCCCAGAGTGGCTCACTTTGCAAGGACGATGCGCACAGCTCGAAAAAGTGTGCCGCGATACAAGGACATGAGACCTAGCCCCCGGGACTCAATTACTGGGAAGCGTAGAGGAGATGCCCTAGTTGATGGTGATAGTGGTGGTCCGTCATCTACTTTTCATAGGAAGAAACGAGCAGTGCATTGAGATGCGGATGAGGTTACTAGTCTGGCGGCGGTTGCTGAGCAACCCCGCCCAGAGCCATGAGTCTTTTATTTTGGAACTGTCGGGGGCTTGGGAATATTAAGCCTACCGCTTAGTCGGATTGAGGCAAATGATACTCTTGTGTGGAGAGGTACCAAAATTGGGAGGTATTCTGTCCGCAGTGGGTACCATAGCCTCACGTCTACAATTTCTCAGAACGGTCAGGTTTCAACTAGAGGGTGGTGGAAACATCTTTGGGGCTTGACTATCCCTCCAAAGTTTAAAAACTTCATGTAGAGGCTGGGTAATGACTCCCTCCCAACTAGAGTAAATCTGGGAAGGAGAGGGTTGACAGTGGATCCTATATGCCCCTGTTGTAACCTGGAGGTTGAGTCAACTTCACATTTGTTGTTGTCTTGTCCTTTCGCGACTAGGGTGTGGGAGAAATTTGACTTTTGGGGTAGAGTTCTGGGTCTTCAAGGAGAAAATTAGGTTGAGTGGCTAGCAGCAACTAGGGCGTATCTGGATGAATCGAACCTCGAAAAATTGATCTCTACCCTCTGGTCGTTGTGGACCTCAAGAAACAACAAGATCTTCAGTCAACGTGACGAATCAGCCCAGGAGGTGGTCATTAGGGGAGGGAAGATGTTGACAAATTTTAAGGAGGCCTGGCGTCTGCCACAGAAGTCTTCATAAGGCATGGGGTCATAGAACAGAAGAATGTAAGATCCTTGTCGTTTGATTTTAATGAGGCCTGGCGTCCCATGCCTTGTGTTATTTTAAAATATTATTATAAGCTACTGTCATTTGATTTTCTAAGAAACTAACGAATGTAGCAGACTCGATTTTCTTTCCACTTTTGTCATATAGGAAAGATATAATTTTTTTATTTTAAAGTTTGTATTGTTATTGTTGTTTAGTTTGAAATTAATAACATTATCTAGTTTTTATCTAAAAATATATATAAAAATCTCAAGAAAATACATTTACGTAATAATTAAACATATACACAAAATATATATTTTTGTAATATTTTATTTATTTATTATATAATAAAAACAATTATTAACTTTATTGATTAAAAAATTAAATATATTTTTAGGTAAACTATATAAAGAAACCCTAAAGTTTACAAAATCTCCCACTTTTAACTCAATAGTCTTGAAATTTACAATATAAGCCTAATTTTTTTAATATAAGCCTGCAATAAAGTTACAATTTTGGTCTTTCTAATAGTTTGAAAATTAAAAAATGATAAAAAATATTATTAAGTTATTTAATTATTTTATAAATCATTGATTATTTTAATTTGTTAAAATATACTAATTAATTTATTAAGGGTGATGTTGATTCAAACCAATTAAAAATATAGGTAATTTACTATGACATTTATGATACAAATTCAAAATATTTAATTACAAATTAGATTAATTCCTCTCTATTCTTCCTCCATTTTTTCGCATAAATATGATCTCAATTTTTTCTTAGAATTTTAGTCTCCTATTCTAACAAAGTCATTCATGTCATTAAATAAACTAAAGTTTTCTTTATTGTCAATAACGTGAGCTTAAATTATTCTAAAATAAATTTAATTTTATTAATAGATTTATTAATAAATGACATTATTGATTATGTATTGTCCTCTTATTTTTAAGAAAAAATAAAATAATGTCAAAATAATTTAATACCACATTATAAACATGCAAATGAACTTCAAATTATTTTCGATAACCGTAACTTATTTTTTCCATCTAAATAAACATAGTAGTTGATTTGAACTAATTAAAAATACATGAACTTATTTGATATTAGTTGGAAATGCATAGGCAAGTGCGAAATATTAATTATAGAGATTGATCGTTCCTTCTTCCAAATTCTCGCAAATAAGAACTTGTATATCAATGTACAACATTCAGATTCGTAAGCAACGAAATAACTCGGGGTCTTCTTTTCTAGTTGGCCCACTTAAATTGCTATTTACTTTTCATTTATGTTTATGAGATTCGTTACTACCTATATCTTTAAAAAAACTAACATACCATTGAACACATTGTATAAAATAATCAGGACATAAAATTGTTAAGTTTATATTCCCAATTTTGACTCAATTGAGTATCATATATATGGATTTCTATAACAAATTGCATATGTTTTGAAATGGGGGAAAAACCTTAAAATCAATCTGGATATTCAAAATTAATTTATAAAAATTAACCCGAACATGAATTTCCTCAAGGAGTTGTACATACTTTGTTTTTTAAAAATAAATTGAATAAAACATTGTATATGACTATATGTTAATTAGATTAGGCTAGTTATGGAAAAAAAATAAAAATTAAGCAATACCAAATCTAATTACCACTAAGAAATATAATGGAGAAGTTGAATATATCTTGGTTTATGATCGAGGAATTACTTAATGTAAATTAAAAAAAACTAATTGATATTAATTATTAAACACAAACAATAAAAAAAATTAATTTAAAAAAAATCACAAAAAATAGATAATTATTATTATAATTAAATATAAGATTCATATAATACCTGGTATTATAATTTAGTTATAATTTGATTATAATTAAATATAGGATTCATAGAGAGGTGAGATTGAGAGTTGTGTCATCTAATTTTAATTATCAATTTAAAAATTCAAAAGGTTACTCATTGTAACAATATCTCATTTCAAAGTTAATTTAACTTTAACTTTCTAACAACTTTAAGTTTACAATAAATATTTATTTAATATATTTTATGTACCTATCGTATGTTATTTTGATAATGTAGATCATGTATTCGACCCATAATATTATAATGATAACTAAAAATATAACCATTTAAAAAAAATATATATCTTATCACTTTACCTAGCATAGATTTTAAGGTAAACAACATAATTTTTTATAGTTTAAAAATTCTTTCACTTCGGACACTATAGTTTTAAGATTTTCATTAAAAATCCTATAATATTCTAAAATATTTTGATATAAACATTATAAGTGGTTAAAAAATATAAAAAATGGTAAAAAGTTGAAAAAAACCTATAAATATTGGAGAAAATGTATAACCATAAATATTTGATGATTAGATTATAAAATATTAATGTTTAGTATTTTTTTAAAATATCTAACCTCATCCTTTTATATTATTAAAACTCATTAATCAACAGTTGTCACTGAATTAATTTTAGGAAAAGTTATAAATTCTCTTTTTATTTTTCACTTTTATGATTTTATTAACTTTAAAAGTAATTTTTCTGAAAAAATAAACCATGTACTGCCTTGAAATTATAGCTAAATAATAAAAATAAAATAAATATTATTAACCCAGGTAAAAAATATTTCATGTACAATATTAAATATTTCTTTCATAAAAATAAAATTAATGTAAATCATTTTGATAATATATGGCTAATATTATCAATACTTATAAATAAACTTCTCAATTATTCTCATAAAAAAATTTCTTCTTTTTACCATATAATTTATGTTAGAAAAAGTATAAATATTACAATTTAATTTTCACTTTTATTTAGTTTATGTTTCTTCAACTCTCTTAAAATCAATCTCTTTACTAAATTTAATAAAAAAATAAAAAAATATTAACTTGAATAAAGAATATTATTCTTAAAATAATTTAATAATAAATAAAATAATTTACATTTAAAAAATATATTAATATACATATGTTATATTTAACAAATAATTTAATTTTAAAAATAGATTAACTTATATTTTACTCATTGTGATTATTTTTCAATTCCATACTTTTAAAGATATTTCTCACATTGTAGCTCCACGAGTACATTACATAGATTGATTTCTTACAATCTATTTGAATATTAAAAAATTTCTTCCTATGAAATTATTCTTATGAACTTTTACTTTTATATATTTTTAAATTTTATCATTGTTTGTGATATTGACATGGGTGAAAAAAACAATGATAAATTTTAAAAATATATAAAAGTAAAAGTTCATAAGAATAATTTCATAGGAAGATAGTTTCGGTATTTAACATATTTTAGTTCTTAAAAAAATTATCTTTCTCTTTTGTATTTTAGAATTTAAATTATTAAATTATTTAAATATTTTTTTGTTAATTATAATTTAATATTATGATGCGAATATTTTATTATAAAAAATCACCGTCTTTTATTTTTCATACTATAAAAAAATTATTTAATATAAATTTAAATTCTAAAGAATTGATTTAATATACATTAATTATTCATACTTTTAATATTAATTCACTTTAAAAAAAAAATATATAGTTTATACAAATATAATTTATTTTTGCTAACTTCTTAACTCACAATACTAAGTATATTTTTCTATGATAAATCATTTACTAATTTCAAGCTCTTACCAAAAGTTATGAATATTATAATTCTTTATTACTTACATAAATTTTCATTAATAATAGAAATAAAATTTCATTACTTAATTGAAAAATTAATTTATAAGTTTGTTCACTTTCTAATTTACTATTATTAGTCTTATTTAAAATATTATTACAAGGTACCCCATGTGATTTTCTAAGAGACTAACGAATGCACCAATTTTCTTTCTACTTTTGCCATATAGGAAATATATATATATATATATTTCAGTTTTTTTTAAAGACTAACGAATGTTGTTTATCTTAAAATTGAAAACATTATCTAGTTTTTATCTAAAAAAATATATTAAAATCTCAAGAAATATATTTACGTATTCATTAAAAATATACTCAAAATATTTATTTTGTAACATTATATTTTTTATTATATAATAATAATAAAAAATATTAACTTTATTGATTAAAAAATTAAATATATTTTTAGATAAACTATATAAAGAAACCCTAAAGTTTGCAAAATCTCCCACTTTGTACCCAATAGTTTTAAAATTTGCAACGTAAGCCTACAAAATTGCAATTGAAATTATTTTATCAATCACTAATTATTTTAATTTTTTAAAATATACTGTTAAATTTGTTAAGGGTGATGTTGATTCGAACCAATTAAAAATATAGAGAATTTACTATGACATTTATGATACAAATTAGATTTATTCCTCTCTATTCTTCCTCCATTTTTTTGCATAAATATGATCTCATCTTTTCTTAGAATTTTAGTCTCCTATTCTAACATAGTCATTCATGTCATCAAATAAACTGAAGTTTTCTTTCTTGTCAATAACGTGAGCTTAAATTATTCTAAAATGAATTTAATTTAATTAATATATTTTTAATAAATGACATTATTTATTATGTATTATCCTTTTATTTTAAAAAATAAATAAATACATGTTAAAAAAATTTAATACCACATTATAAACATGCAAATGAACTTCAAATTATTTCTTATAACTATAACTTATTTTGTCCATCTAAGTAAATATAGTTGTTGATTTGAGCTAATTAAAAATACAATTTTTTTTTCATAAGCTGAAGAGATTTTATTAGCCACTATCAAGCAGATAGCAGCAAGAAGAATAGGAAAAAGAATGTACAAGAGTGGCACTTCCTCAACAGAGGAAGCACCAGAAAAGATAGTCAAGACACAACAAAATCCCTACTGATACAACGCGGAAGACTATCTATTAACACTATCCCAGGACAATAACCAAGTCTGCGACAACAGCATCATGCCCAAACTGTATGGGAATGTGGGCTCCTTACTCTTCACCTATCTAAACCACAACGAGAATGCTGAATTTACTATATGTCTTGCGTAGTGCGTGGCATTTTGGAAGATCACCTTATTTCGCTGCAGCCATAAGCTCCACATTACTGCATAAAATATATCTCGCCACATACCTCTCACTTGTTCACCCCTGTAAGGCACAAGACTGTCCCACATTTCCCAAAGATCCCCAACCGTCCGAGGACAGCACCACACCGTACCCAGCCATTGCATCACTATACTCCAACATCCTGTAGCCGTACTGCAGTGAAGAAGCAAATGGTACACTGTTTCGCCAGCCCGGTCACACATAGCGCACACATTACCCTCGGTATCAAGCAGACTGCGTCTCCAAAGAAAATCTCTAGTCACTAGCCGCTCGCGAAATGCCAACCAGAGGAAGAACTCAATTCTATATGGAACTAGCTTGGTCCAGCAAGATTTCAGCAGAGGCGTGGGCTGGAATCGCTGACTTTTGAAACCCCTGCACCAAGAACCCACAGTATACTCACCTGAAGAACTCAACTGCCAGGTGATGCTGTCTTTCCGTTGCTGGACAAGCAACTCAGGAAATTGTATAGTCAAGCATAACCACTCGGCGCTTTCCCACTCAAAAAGCTCTCGACGCCAGTTATTGGACTAGGACCACCACCCCTCATTCCAACTTCCATGATCAGCTATATTCCCCTGCTTATTGATCGTAATATTAAACAATCTTGGGTGTGATAGAGCCAAAGGAACCCTATTATGCCAAGGATCCCACCAGAAGGAAATATCCTAACCATTACCAACACCAATCGCTACGTGACCAACCCAAAGATCAAAACAATCGCCTCCCCTCCCAAACAAGCGACCAATATCACCCCATACCTTGGAATATTTATTATCTTTATTATTCCACAGATCCCCAATCCCCTTGAAGTTATACTGCCTCCTGACTATGTCAGCCCAAACTTTCTTGCTCTCTACTTAAATCCCACACCCACTTAAATAAATAAGCAGCATTTCGAACCCTTAGATCACTAATCCCCAAGCCGCCACACTCTATAGAGCGAGTAATATCTTCCCATTTAACCTTGGCCAACCTACGTTTGTTGTTGTCACCACTCCACATGAACTGCCGCATAATCCCTTCGCATTGACGACGAACGCACTTTGGCATACAGTATATCGACATATTGTATATAGGAAGACTCGAGATCGCAACCTTAATCAACGTCACCCTTCCACCAACAGACAGAAGATGCCCCTTCCAAGTGGCGAGCTTTCCCCTCATTTTTTGCACAAGAAATTGCCAGCTAGACTGTCTCCTAGGATTTAGTCCCACATAGGAACCAAGATATTTGAAGGGAAGCACCTCATACTTATAACCCGCTCTTCTAGCTAGGCAAGTCCCCACCTGATCACAGAGATTAATACCTACTAACGAGCTCTTATGAAAGTTGACTCGGAGACTTGAAAAAGCCTCGAACCAACGCAAAGTCCCTTTAATGCCTTGTATCTCCTTCTCGTCGTTGTTGACGAATATAAGAGTGTCGTCCGCAAACTGAAGATGAGTAAGTCGCCACCCTGATCGGTCATTACCCACTCCCCGAAGCAAACCCACGCTCGCAGCTCTAGCCAGAAGACAATGTAACCCTTCAGCAGCAATGTTAAAGAGGAAAGGGGACATCGGACATCCCTGTCTGAGGCCTCTTTCGACCTCGAATTGCCCCGAAGGAGATCCATTTATCAAAATCGAGACTCTGGTCGTACTAAGACATTGCATTATCCACCCCCTCCATCGATTCCCAAAACCCATAAGGCGCATAACATCATCCAGGTACCCCCAATCCACCGAGTCATAGGCCTTTTCAAAGTCCAACTTAAAGAGCAGGCCCTGCTGCTTCGACATCTTCAAATGGTGGACTACCTCATTTGCAGCCATCACACAGTCCAACGTCTGTTTGCCTGCCATGAAACCATGTTGAACCTCACTTATCACTTTCCCAATCACGCTACCAAGCCTCTTAGCAAGAATTTTCGCTACTATCTTATAGTAACTGCTCACTAGGCTGATAGGCCGAAATTCACTAAACCGCTTAGCATTAGTGGTTTTAGGCAAAAGAGTGACAAACGAAGAATTGACACCCTTAGGAAATACCCCTGTTCTGAAGAAGCCTACTATCATCACACAAAATTCAGAACCCACAATCTCCCAAGCTTTCTAAAAGAACCGGAGCGAAAATCCATCAGGACCAGGCGTCCTCTGGCCATTACAGCTTCTTACAGCTTCCCAAACTTCTTCCGCTGATACATCCCTATCCAACATGCACGCCTCAACCTCGTTCAACCTCTTAAAACCCAAATCCTGGATTTTCAGGCACTCCCACCGATCTGATTTAAAGAAAGTAGAGTAGTGGTGGACCGCAGCAAGTTTTGATAACTATTGACATACCCCTAGGGCATTTTAGTCCTGACAGGGGTACCCTCATCTTCAGCCACTATAGGGCATGCCTGGCCTCCTACTAGTCCTGCTACCGGGGGGTGGTCGACGTCAGCGGGGGGGGGGGGGGGGGGGGGGGGGCATCCAGCACGATATGATGCCTATTCCCACCCCCGGTAAGCACACAAGCGACATCAAGCACACAAGCGTCATCTACTACACAAGCGTCATCTACTCGGCGTTACCCCATGGCACCCAAGCGGCACCTATTAGAGATGACACCTCCCTACTAGATCTCCTATAAATACCCCCCCTAGGTAGAAAGAGGGGGGGGGGGGGGGGTGGGGGGAACTCTCTCTCTCTCACTAGAGACTCTCTCTCTACGCTCTCTCACTACGCTCTCTCACTGCTCTCTCCCTCATACTTCTACTTTACCATACGATCTATCACTTATACTGACTTGATCGTCGGAGTACCTGCGCCGGGGACCCCCTCCGGCGCCTTGCAGGTGTACCAGCAGTGAGGACCACCCCCTCAGAGGCGAAGATCCCCAGGATCCTTCCTACCTCGGGTACAATCTCATCCCATTATTATCAAAATGGTGCTTTCATTGAGAGCATTTAGATCTTCAAGTGAGTTCCTTGAGATCTAAAGGCTCTCCTTTCCGTATGCATATTTATGGGGATTTATCATATTATGATTCAAGTGCTGCTCGGATTTCATTCATGATATAAATATATGTGATCAATATATTATTGAGAGTTATTGTTGCGCACCAAAGGGAGCAGATCTGGAAAATGGTGATTTAAGATTGCTTGTGTGTGATGATCTCAATCCATGCCAATAATTTATTATTAATTATTATATGTTCAAGAGTATGTTCAAGAGAAATATCGGATCGGGAAAAGAAAGAAAAGAGAGAGAGAAGCTGTGATTATCTTTGATGTAAGATCAGATCTGGAAAAGTAAGAGAAAGAGAGAGAGGGGTTTGACTTTTGCGTATGTTATTATTGAGTGTGTCAGAGGAAAATGATATTTGAGCTTCTGGGAAAAAGACGAAAGATGTCGCTTGTGTGCTAGGGAGTGACGTCAGGTGAGGTGATGTCATATGGAGTGACATCATGCGTGACCTTGGATGGGATGTCGCCCTATCAGATGTCGCTTTGTTATCAGATGTCGCTTCGTTATCAGGTGTCGCTTCGCTATCAGTTGTCGCCCTTTGTTATCAGATGTCGCTTTGTTATCGGTTGTCGCTTCGTTATCAGATGTCGCTTCTGTGCTAGGGAGTAACGTCAGGCGAGGTGACATCATATGGAGTGACGTCATGCGTGACCTTGGATCGGGTGTCGCTTCGTTATCAGATGTCGCCCTATGTTATCGGGTGTCGCTTCGTTATCAGATGTCGCCCTATGTTATCGGGTGTCGCTTCGTTATCAGTTGTCGCTTTGTTATGGGGTGTCGCCCTAGCAGCTGTGGCCGCCCTATCAGTTGTCGCTTTGTTATGGGGTGTCGCCCTAGCAGCTGTGGCCCTATCAGTTGTCGCTTTGTTATGGGGTGTCGCCCTAGCAGCTGTCGCCCTAGCAGCTGTCGCCCCTGCCGTTGTCGCCCTTGCCATGTCATCAGAAGTCTCAGGACTTTCAGCGTTTGCGCCCAGAAAAGTGCATTTCTGGCCAGATATATCGGGTTTCACGAGGAAAATCGTATCTTTTTCGTATGCGCTCAGAATTCTGTGTGTGATAGCTCGATTCGAAGACAATTAGACGGGCTAAAATTCTTGTCAAGGCATCTCAGTGAGATATTGACGTCAACTGGGCGTTATTGTGATTCGAAATCTGGGTTTAAGATTCGTGATTCCAGCTATATCGGGTTTCACGGAAAAAATCGTATCTTCTTCGTGCGTGCTCGGAAGTTTCTGGATAATAGCTCGATTTGAAGATAATTTAAAGGGCTATAATTCTCATGAAGACATCTAAGCGAGATATCGACGTTTAGCAGGCACTATAGAGCCTCAAAGTGACGCCACTAATTTGGCTTTCCCCTATGGCGACGGTGGGTGAAATAAATGATGATTTAGAATATTATCTGTCGGGTGAATATCTACCCCGGATGGATCTTTATATTATTTATCGGGTGAATATCTACCCCGCTGGGAAAGCCCTCATAATATCATGTGGACATCCTCGTATCATCGAAAAGGTCTCCAACGACATGTCACTCTCCTTCGTAAATGCAAGGAAGGGAACGGGAATTAAACAACGGCTGAGTTCCTTGTTTATTCCCCTAAGGTATCGCTATCACCTTTAAGATTATCATTTTCCCCTTACCTCTATTTTTAACATTCTTAGAGGAAGCTAACCGAAATTAGCAGACTCTGTTAGTGTACTTGTATAGCTAACAATGCAGGTACTCAAGTGGAGTACAGATTGAAATCCTGGGGAATGTGAAAGCGTGCAATATTGCAGGTAGCTACGGTATAAAACCGCACAATTTGAAGGTGACCTATAGTGTAAAGCCGTGTCAATATTGCAGGTAGCTCCGAGCAGCGTAAAACCGCGTCAATATTGAAGGTATCTATGGCGTAAAACCGCACAAATTGTAGGTAGCTTATGGCGTAAAACCGCATCAATATTGCAAGCGGTTCACAGCAAGGCCAGACCCAACGAAGCTTGGATGGGAAAAGCGACATCAACCACACCCCGATATGTGCGGGTGAAAGTCTCTAAGGGCAACTAATACTTGTCATTATATGTTATTTTTATTAACATGGTAAGACAACATTTGAGAATCTGCAGGAAAGTTGATGAAATATCGAAATAGTGAAGAGGCTGGTGGCTCCATGTGAGCGATGCCTCTATGAGATTTGTGATGCCTCCATGTAAGCGAGTGCCTCCATGTGATTTGTGATGTCTCCATGTGATTTGTAGTGCCTCCATGTGAGCGAGTGCCTCCATGTGATTTGTGATGCCTCCATGTGAGTGAGTGCCTCCATGTGAGTGATGTCTCCATGTGAGCGAGTGCCTCCATGTGAGTGATGTCTCCATGTGATATGTGATGCCTCCATGTGAGCGAGTGCCTCCATGTGAGTGATGTCTCCATGTGAGCGAGTGCCTCCATGTGAGTGATGTCTCCATGTGAGCGAGTACCTCCATGTGAGTGATGCCTCCATGTGAGCGATGCCTCCATGTGATTTGTGATGCCTTCATGTGAGCGAGTGCCTCTATGTGAGTGATGTCTCCATGCGAGCGAGTGCCTCCATGTGAGTGATGTCTCCATGTGATTTGTGATGCCTCCATGTGAGCGAGTGCCTCCATGTGAGCGATGTCGCCATGTGATTTGTGATGCCTCCATGTGAGCGAGTGCCTCCATGTGAGTGATGTTTCCATGTGAGCGAGTGCCTCCATGTGAGCGATGTCGCCATGTGATTTGTGATGCCTCCATGTGAGCGAGTGCCTCTATGTGAGTGATGTCTCCATGTGAGTGATGTCTCCATGTGATTTGTGATGCCTCCATGTGAGTGATGTCTCCATGTGAGCGAGTGCCTCCATGTGAGTGATGTCTCCATGTGATTCGTGATGTGATAGCATGTATTTTATGCATGTTTTTCCTTCTATTTTTGCCTTGATTTAGGCCTTGATACTACTAATCCACTCGTGTTTCCATCTTTTTCACAGATCAAGGCCAAGAAGGAGAAATGTGCGAAAAGACATGCTTTCTGGGTGATTTTCAAGGTTCAAGACCATCGTCGAGACCAAGGACCAATTTCCTCATCGAGGCCTATCATCGAGGCCTGTCATCGAGCCCTCGACGGATCAAGAGCCTTAAATCCACGTGTCCTCGCAGTTGTGCTTCCACGTGTCCCCTCGGACGTCCCCCAGAATATTCCCTCAGATGCGGATGTCTCCTAGAAGGTTCCCAAAGATGCTGATCTGCCCTCGACATGTCATCGAGACCTCGACAATCTTATCGAGGCCTCCACAAGTGCAAAACGCCAAGTCCACGTGGCTCCACTCCAATCACTCCACGTGTCCTCCCTGGTGCATGTCAGATGTTCTGCGAGGATCCCGAGGAATATTCCCCTTTTCTGCCATCGTGGGTCACCCCTTTTGCCAGAGCGTGGGCACCTTGTGTATACTTCCCCTTAGCTGGAATTTTGTCCCTTAGTGGGTGGCTGGTGTATATATACAACCTAAACTAATTTCAGTAGCTTTCTTCTAGTTAGTAGTTTTGGGGCTTGTTCCTCCATCTTCTCTCCATAGTTGCTGGATCCAAGCTTTGTAACAAGCACCATTAATCAAGTTTTATCCCTTACTCTTCCTTTATCTTTTATTATGTTATTTCCATCTTTTATTTGTTTATCTCTTAACATGAGTGGCTAAAACCCACGTTCTTGGTAAAGGTGTATCGAGGGTTGCTTGGGTAGATTCGAGGCCTGATTGCTCTTAACATGTTCCCTTTGTTATATCTGGTTGCCTGTCATTTTAATTCCATTTTTGCTTAGGGTGATTCGAGGCCTGATCAACTTTTAATCTTCCCTTCGTAATTATTGTCGTGACTCTGCAGTGATAACTAGCGTGAGACTGTTGGGTAGGTGTAGACAACTAGATTAGTGTTCTCGGGTAGATCTGTGTTCATTAGTGTAGGGCACGCAGCTGGTTAGGGTCATGTCGTGATACTGACAAATCGAGGCATCGCTCCCTAGATGTGTCTTTCTTGTTCTTTATCGATGCTCTGATATTCTGTCCGCTTTGTGCTAGTGATAAGCTGAAGTGAAAAAGGCTGTCTTTTGATGACAAGATTGGTGGCTGAGAGGATATCAAAGGATCGAGGCCACCTTATTAACAGTGAAAACGGGGGGTGGCTCCTTACGAAAGGAAGCAGAGGGTCTACGTGAAAACATGACCCCTATAGCACGTCTGTAACGTTAGAACGGAAAATCTTTGCGCTGATGACAATCGAGCCCTCGACGCAACCCAAGAAAGCCCTTTACCAAGTTCCCTTCTCCTTGACTTATTATCTTTGCTTATTAATCTAATTGTTTATTTTGTGTTTTATTTTATCTCTGATCTTTATTATTATTGTTTACTCGTCGTGACCTCGATTGCCATTTTTAGTAGTTAGAATTGTTAGCTCTGATCACTCTCTTGGTTAACTTGATTAACCTATAAACCCCCCCCCCCCCCCCCCCCCCCCCTCCTTTTGTTGTTGTGATTTTGTGCATTTTTACCTCTGTCATACAATCGAGGGCTTGATTTCAGTTCTCACAATCTCTGTGGATTGACCCTGTTACCGCTTTACACAAATTAGCTTGTGCATCTAGGCCTCAGGAAATATATTATTTTTGACCCGTTTCGACGGCGAGTCATGATGCCTCCATGTGAGCGAGTGCCTCCATGTGAGTGATGTCTCCATGTGAGCGAGTGCCTCTATGTGAGCGATGTCTCCATGTGATTTGTGATGCCTCCATGTGAACGAGTGCCTCCATGTGAGTGATGTCACCATGTGAGCGAGTGCCTCCATGTGAGCGATGTCGCCATGTGATTTGTGATGCCTCCATGTAAGCGAGTGCCTTCATGTGAGTGATGTCACCATGTGATTTGTGATGCCTCCATGTGAGCGAGTGTCGCCATGTGATTTGCGATGCCTCCATGTGAGCGAGTACCTCTATGTGAGTGATGCCGCCATATTAGTGATGCCTCCATGTGAGCGAGTGCCTCCATGTGAGCGATGCCTCCATGTGATTTGTGATGCCTCCATGTGAGCGAGTGCCTCCATGTGAGTGATGTCTCCATGTGAGCGAGTGCCTCCATATGAGTGATGCCGCCATGTTAGTGATACCTCCATGTGAGCGAGTGCCTCCATGTGAGTGATGTCTCCATGTTAGTGATGCCTCCATGTGATTTGTGATGCCTCCATGTGAGCGATGTCTCCATGTGATTTGTGATGCCTCCATGTGAGCGAGTGCCTCCATGTGAGTGATGTCTCTATGTGAGCGAGTGCCTCCATGTGAGTGATGCCACCATGTTAGTGATGCCTCTATGTGAGCGAGTGCCTCCATGTGAGCGATGTCGCCATGTGATTTGTGATGCCTCCATGTGAGCGAGTGCCTCCATGTGAGCGATGCCTCCATGTGATTTGTGATGCCTCCATGAGAGCGAGTGCCTCCATGTGAGCGATGTCGCCATGTGATTTGTGATGCCTCCATGTGAGCGAGTGCCTCCATGTGAGTGATGCCGCCATGTGATTTGTGATGCCTACATGTGAGCGAGTGCCTCCATGTGAGTGATGTCGCCATGTGATTTGTGATGCCTCCATGTGAGCGAGTGCCTCCATGTGAGTGATGCCGCCATATTAGTGATGCCTCCATGTGAGCGAGTGCCTCCATGTGAGTGATGCCTCTATGTGATTTGTGATGCCTCAATGTGAGCGAGTGCCTCCATGTGAGCGATGCCTCCATGTGATTTATGATGCCTCCATGTGAGCGAGTGCCTCCATGTGAGCGATGTCGCCATGTGATTTGTGATGCCTCCATGTAAGCGAGTGCCTCCATGTGAGTGATGTCGCCATGTGATTTGTGATGCCTCCATGTGAGCGAGTGTCGCCATGTGATTTGCGATGCCTCCATGTGAGCGAGTACCTCTATGTGAGTGATGCCGCCATATTAGTGATGCCTCCATGTGAGCGAGTGCCTCCATGTGAGCGATGCCTCCATGTGATTTGTGATGCCTCCATGTGAGCGAGTGCCTCCATGTGAGTGATGTCTCCATGTGAGCGAGTGCCTCCATATGAGTGATGCCGCCATGTTAGTGATACCTCCATGTGAGCGAGTGCCTCCATGTGAGTGATGCCTCTATATTAGTTATGCCTCCATGTGAGCGAGTGCCTCCATGTGAGTGATGTCTCTATGTTAGTGATGCCTCCATGTGATTTGTGATGCCTCCATGTGAGCGATGTCTCCATGTGATTTGTGATGCCTCCGTGTGAGCGAGTGCCTCCATGTGAGCGAGTGCCTCCATGTGAGTGATGTCTCCATGTGAGCGAGTGCCTCCATGTGAGTGATGCCACCATGTTAGTGGTGCCTCCATGTGAGCGAGTGCCTCCATGTGAGTGATGTCGCCATGTGATTTGTGATGCTTCCATGTGAGCGAGTGCCTCCATGTGAGCGATGCCTCCATGTGATTTGTGATGCCTCTATGTGAGCGAGTGCCTCCATGTGAGCGATGTCGCCATGTGATTTGTGATGCCTCCATGTGAGCGAGTGCCTCCATGTGAGTGATGCCGCCATGTGATTTGTGATGCCTACATGTGAGCGAGTGCCTGCATGTGAGTGATGTCGCCATGTGATTTGTGATGCCTCCATGTGAGCGAGTGCCTCCATGTGAGTGATGCCGCCATGTTAGTGATGCCTCCATGTGAGCGAGTGCCTCCATGTGAGTGATGCCTCTATGTGATTTGTGATGCCTCCATGTGAGTGAGTGCCTCCATGTGAGCGATGCCTCCATGTGATTTGTGATGCCTCCATGTGAGCGAGTGCCTCCATGTGAGCGAGTGCCTCCATATGAGTGATGCCGCCATGTTAGTGATACCTCCATGTGAGCGAGTGCCTCCATGTGAGTGATGCCTCTATATTAGTTATGCCTCCATGTGAGCGAGTGCCTCCATGTGAGTGATGTCTCTATGTTAGTGATGCCTCCATGTGATTTGTGATGCCTCCATGTGAGCGATGTCTCCATGTGATTTGTGATGCCTCCATGTGAGCGAGTGCCTCCATGTGAGCGAGTGCCTCCATGTGAGTGATGTCTCCATGTGAGCGAGTGCCTCCATGTGAGTGATGCCACCATGTTAGTGGTGCCTCCATGTGAGCGAGTGCCTCCATGTGAGTGATGTCGCCATGTGATTTGTGATGCTTCCATGTGAGCGAGTGCCTCCATGTGAGCGATGCCTCCATGTGATTTGTGATGCCTCTATGTGAGCGAGTGCCTCCATGTGAGCGATGTCGCCATGTGATTTGTGATGCCTCCATGTGAGCGAGTGCCTCCATGTGAGTGATGCCGCCATGTGATTTGTGATGCCTACATGTGAGCGAGTGCCTGCATGTGAGTGATGTCGCCATGTGATTTGTGATGCCTCCATGTGAGCGAGTGCCTCCATGTGAGTGATGCCGCCATGTTAGTGATGCCTCCATGTGAGCGAGTGCCTCCATGTGAGTGATGCCTCTATGTGATTTGTGATGCCTCCATGTGAGTGAGTGCCTCCATGTGAGCGATGCCTCCATGTGATTTGTGATGCCTCCATGTGAGCGAGTGCCTCCATGTGAGCGATGTCGCCATGTGATTTGTGATGCCTCCATGTGAGTGATGCCGCCATGTGATTTGTGATGCCTCCATGTGAGCGAGTGCGTCCATGTGAGTGATGCCGCCATGTGATTTGTGATGCCTCCATGTGAGCGAGTGCCTCCATGTGATTTGTGATGCCTCTATGTGAGCGATGCCTCTATGTCATCAGCGGCCTCCTTGTCAGGTGCCGCCATGTTATCAGCATGCCTCCTTGTTATCAGTCGCCTCAGAGTTAGGGGCTGCCTCAATGTTATCAACTACCTCCTTGTTAGTAGCTGCCTCCATGTCGTTGGTGTTGTATACCAGGACCGTTTTCGGTTGGGCTGTGGGCACATATTTATTGTCGATTTCGTCAACAGTTTTTGGTTGGGCTCTGAGTCTTGAGGCATGTCCTCTCGTCACCTCTGGTCCATCACCGCCATATTCTCTCTCTGCATGAAGAACGAATCTTCATTTTCTACTTTGGTTGTGGTTATGTCTTGGCGTTTTCTCACAAGCCAACCTGATTAACGAAGCAACAACCCGCAATCCGCAAACATGACAACCTAACGGCTTCTGGCAAGCTAGCAGCATCTCCAACTCATTCCTTGGACACTCGACACTGTCCATGCCGCCCCTAGCCTGGCGGCAAACCCTGGGATGGTCGACCTCAGCGGGAGGGCTCTCAAGCGGCAATCTACCTCTACATTCGGCGTTATCCCATCCCAGGCCATGCCTGGCGCCACTCGAAAGGACCTTAGCGTTATCTGCCAAAGATAGGGCCTATAGAGCTTTAGCAAGAATCTACGGCGTGGGCATCAAAGGACGCAAAGGAACTTGAAGATTTTTACAAGCCTGTCGTGACGCAGAAGAGATAGCACTCATCCAGATACCGAGAATGGAGCCCTTGGTAAACACTCGGGCTCATTTTCGGTTGGGTTTGTGATAACTATTGACATACCCCAGGGCATTTTAGTCCTGACAGGGGTACCCTCATCTTCAGCCACTGTAGGGCCTGCCTGGCCTCCTACTAGTCCTGCTACCGGGGGGGCCTCATCCAGCACGATATGGCGCTTATTCCCACCCCCGGTAAGCACACAAGCGGCATCAAGCACACAAGCGTCATATACTACACAAGCGTCATCTACTCGGCGTTACCCCATGGCACCCAAGCGGCACCTATTAGAGATGACACCTCCCTACTCACTAGAGACTCTCTCTCTCTACGCTCTCTCACTGCTCTCTCCCTCATACTTCTACTTTACCATACGATCTATCACTTATACTGACTTGATCGTCGGAGTACCTGCGCCGGGGACCCCCTTCGGCGCCTTGCAGGTGTACCAGCAGCGAGGACCACCCCCTCAGAGGCGAAGATCCCCAAGATCCTTCCTACCTCGGGTACAATCTCATCCCATTATTATCAAGTTTAATATCTGTAGGATCAGTAAGACAACCTGAGGAAGTAGCGATATCTGTAATATTCTTCCGTATCATACTCGTCTTTGCTATGCGAAGGAAATATCCTGTATTTCGGTCGCCCTGCAGGTCCCACTGAATTCTATTCTTTTACCGCCAGAACCTATCTACTCGACCTTGCTGATCCCAGATTTCATTACCGACCACAAGCCTCTGCCCCTGTTCTTCTAAAGACAACGGTCTCTCATCTGCTACCCTGTCAAGAGCATCTGCCTTCGCCTGTAATTCCTCAAGGTATTTTTCTAAATGTCCAAAGACCTCAATATTCCAAACTTTTAGCTTCTTCTTCAGGTACCTCATTTTCTGAATAACCCGACATACCCCCGGATGTTCAATAATAGCTTCCCTCCACCATTCAGCTATCAGGTTCTTAAAACCCGCTACCTCCCACCACGTTCCCTAATCTCTAAACGGTTTCGGACCCCAGTCTTTACCATCCTGAGTGAGAAGCAGAGGAGTATGATCAGACCCATGTCTGTGCTGAGCGACTATCTTGGCCCCTTGCACATACGGCCCTCAATCAGCCTGAATAAAGACCCTATCCAACCTGCTTCTACTCACCGCGTTGGCCCAAGTAAAGCGTCTGCCAACTAACACTAAGTCTTGGAACAGACACTTCTCTACCCACTCGTGAAATTCCTCCATACCCCTAATATTCCCTACGTCATTCAACCTTTCTGAAGATGATAAAATTTCGTTGAAATCACCCCCCACAAGAACCGGGTGCACACTATTCTCAATAAGCTGGGCTAAAGTGTCCCACAATTGACCCCTTCGCATCACATCATTATACGCATACACATTCAACACCACGCATCGATTTCCCCACAAGGATTGCATAAAGAAATCGTCTACTGATTCTTTCTTAGTTTCTTGAAGCAGACAAAAATCTAATTGCTCTCTACGCCAACATCTCTTAACAAAACCCCTCTTCCTAGCAGAAAGTAATCCTCTGCTATTCCATGAAAGTAACCGAACCATAAGAAGGTTGTGATCACGCGATCTCAGAACCCAATCAAATCTGTTACGACATTAAATCTCTCTATCAAAAGCACGTAAAACCGCTTCGTTGACTTTCTCTGTTATGGAGAGTAATCTCCCAATGTTCCACGTGTCCGGTTCAATCGCTGTAGCACCTGACACACGGTTCATACGAGCAATATCTTCATCTCCCACACGCCAAACATTATCCTGTGACCCTACACCAGGATGCACAGTTTCCAAACTACCAGATTGCCCAATCAATTTCTTTACTTTGTTACCTTTTCGCCTCACCTTAACAAGGGAAAGATCTCCCTGTTGCTCTCTATCCATTCCCGCTGATACTTGCGCTTTATCTCTCTTAGCCTCCTCACAATGGTTATCTTCTTCCTCCATGGCTGCCTCTGTTTCGTACACATCTACCTCAGAGTTTCCATCAGACCCATTAAACTCTTTGTGCACCCCCACCATCCAGTCAATATTTGAGATGGCCCCCTGCATGGGTTCTTCTTGACAGTTTACTTCATAAATAAGATCGTCCACACTCACCTGCACAGTCTCATGGATACTTAATCTTTCTGTAGCAATGAGAAACCTTGCCACATCCAAACATTTCCTCTCTGTGGTGTTCTCGTCCACAGCTACCAGCGACCCTATCTTATTCCCAATCTTCTCAAACATTGAAAATCCCCAAGTCTGAACAGGAATTCCGACGCATTGAACCTAGCATAACCTGCCTCCCCTAGCAATTTCATCTTCCCAGGACATTACCTTAGAGAATAGCCTGTTTTGAGTATCCGACATTGCCCTTTCACGGTCTGTCTGCCTGTCAAATTCCAGCCACACTAAACCCGGCCCATAACTCTTGTCTCGCAAATCCACCCTGATTCCATTACCAGCTCTTGAATTTCCAGAATAAATTCTATCCTTCGGATAATACCCACCGCACTTCTGGTTAGCCATTCCTCATTTTCTGCCGGAATTTCCAACCCAACAACATCCGATGCAGAATCTCCTTCCTCCTTGTTTGCGGTACTAACCTTAGTATTTAGAATTCGTAGAATCCCCTTCACCACGTCAGCCAAGGAATGCTCCTTGTTATCCCTAATTGTAGACTTACGCAATTGGGGTTTTGGTACAGATTTAGCAGACTTGCGCTGTAGAAGCCGTGCATGACTGTTCAGCCCCGACCTCCCAATCTCCCTTCGACGCCGACCTAGACTACTCCTAATGGCCGACGCCCCGATGAATTGGCGATCTAGTGCAAGTTCCATATCAATTCTATTTCCTACGGTTTGGAATGAAGACGTCAACCAATCTACCAAATTTTGGTAGTCTCCACCGGCGAGTAATCAGATATCGTAGAGCTTTATGATACACGTGGTGAGGCAAGTTTTCTACGTAATTGATATTAGTTGGAAATGTATAAGCAAGTGCAAAATATTAATTATTGATCGTTGCTTCTTCCAAATTCTCGCAAATAAGAACTTAGATATCTATGTATACCATTTAGAGTCGTAAGCAACAAAATAACTTAAATTTCTATTTAATTTTCATTTCTGTTTATGAGATCCTTACTACCTGTCTTTAAAAAAACTAACATACTATTGAAATATTATATAAAATAATCAAGACATAAAATTGTTAAGTTTATATTCCCAATTTTGAATCAATTGAGTATCATATTGTCGCACCCCCTTTTTCGTTGAAAATGAGTTTAAGGTTTGGGACGGATGCTAAGCATAAATGGATGCTTCGCATAATACAATGAAGTCGCCACCCTAATTTCTAAGGTTTAGGGAACTTAAGCGTCATGGCATAAAAATAAAAACTAAGGCTTGGTTTAAACCATTGAACAAAGGTTCAAGGTCGTATTGTGGACTTGGGAAGGTGTTAGACACCCAAGTCACACCCTTAAAAAGGTTACCGGTAAAAAGGTGTTTGAATACAGTTTTGATATACACAGATTTATTTAAATGATCGAAGCATGTCAACCAATTCTTCCCACGAACTCAAGTTGCTTTCCAATAATTTACATCGTCCAATGATTGAATCACGTCAACAGAGTTCGCTTACCGAATTGGGACACTTTTCGATTATTTAAACATTTTTGACGTGATTTAGCCCTCAAAGGTGACGTTACATCTTAGCATTTTCGTAGGGACATGTTGTTTCCGATTGGGACACGAAGGACGGGGTTACCGTTTGTTCGTTATGCTAGAGCGGACGTTTCCCCCCTTTATATCATTGGGCCATGCATGATTAATTGATTAATTACTAAGTGACCCTAACACGGATAATACTAACATAGTACCGTTTTCATGAATGCATATAACCGAGTGGGATTCGAAGCCACCATGCATAGCATTTAACAAAGAAGACAATTAATTTCATGGTATTTAAAAGCAAGCGTCGTAAACATGTAAACATGTGGGTTTATTTTATCATGCATACAATTATAAGTTTTTTTGGCATTTTAAATAACATTTATACGAATTATATTTGCGAAAAGACATTGAATAAATAAAAAGAGACTTAGAGAGCTTACTTGCGTTGCGTGCTCTTGATCTTCCTTGCAAAGTGAGCATGTTAGCAATGTTTTCGGAAATAATAAATAAAGAAAAGCGCATGCAATACTTGCTTAAATTGACGAAAAATAAATGAACACGATAAACACGTAGCGATTTATTTTGTATGGGCACATATATAATTAAAACATGACATAATCATTATTATCATACAAATTCTATTAACATGGCGTAATTATTATTATCATACAAATTTAATTAACATGGCATAATTATTATTATCATACAAATTTAATTAACATGGCATAATTATTATTATCATACAAATTTAATTAACATGGCCTAATTATTATTATCATACAAATTTAATTAACATGGCATAATTATTATTATCATACAAATTTAATTATCAAGGCATAATTATTATCATCATACAACTTTTGATTAAGCAAAGCATGGCATAACACCTCATTTGATCATACAAATTTTAATTCAACATGGCATAACACCTCATTGGAAGCATACAAATTTTTCTTATGTAATTTCCATACCATAAAAGCATATAATCATTTTCATCCTGTTTAGCATGTTAAAAGCCTACGAACCATTTATATAATTTAAAACACGTTACATCAACACATGATCATTTATACGATTTTGACGAAAACGTTAAATGGGTCGGGCCCTACATCAAAAATTTGGGCATTAAAAAATGGGCCAAGGCCCATCACCTTTCCCGCCCTTACCTTTCTTCTTCCTCCCTTCTTCATTTCCCAGCCGGCCACTATGGCCATTTACTCAATTTTCAATCTTTCACCATTCTTACCGAAAATGGTTGCAATCATTACACTACTAAAGCATTAAATCATGGCAACAAAAACAGCAAAAAATCAAGTCTCAAAACAACATCAATTTTACATGGAAAAGGCAAGTTAATTAATATGCATATATACCCATTAATTACTCAAAGCATTATGCATTCAAATTGGAGCAAGGGAAGCATACATAGCACGAAAACTAAGCACATTATGCAAGTTTTTACAGTTTATTCATGCATTATCATGAAAAATGAAAATTAAAGAAACTAGAGAGAGAGAGATAGCTTACCTTTCCGGGAGAGCTAATGGCCAAGAAGGATGAGCAAGAAATAGAGATTAAGAGGAGGATTTGGTGCCCTTTTCTTGTTGCTTAGAAGCAAGCTATTTATAGGGAAAATATCAAGGTGGAGTCGGTTGGTTACTTGGCCGAGAATCGCCGGGGGATATTTTGGGAGGGTGATGATGGTACTCTAGGCCGGAATAGTGAGCTACCTAGGGTTTCTTGTGGCCAAGAATGATCATAGGGGGCTTGGTGATGATCCAATTGAGGTGGAACCGAGCTGGAGGGTGAGATTGCATTGATTGTGCATTAATGTGGTATTTATCCTATTTTTTGGATACGAACGGGATATTTTTGTACGAGCGAAATCGCTCGAAAGCGAAAATAAATCCGAGCCGAGGGTACAACTATGTGTAGAAAAATAAGGCAAGAAAACTAATATACAACGAAGGAATGCGAAAGTTGATTTAACGTATTTATTTTCTCTTTCGGAAGTGTCAAAACGTTCGTGCGCAAAATAAATGTCCTTACGACAAAAATTGAACGAAACTGAATGCGGTGGCGTGAAAGAGAAAATTAGCACGTAATTATCAAACAAAGAAATAGTGCATTCGAGCCTTGGTCCGAGAAAACTTACTCGAGACCGAGAAAAGTTCGAATGAAGTCAGTTAAAAATACGAGAAACTAAAAAGACACGAAATGACACAGAATTTTAAACAAACTAGCCTAGGACCAAGAATCGACAGGAATTTGACCTAGACGAGCTATTAAATGCGATAAACATAAAAATACGTAAATATGTTGACGAAAACCGAAAAATACGGTTTTAGTCAAAAATACGAGAAAAATACGAATAATTTAAAAGACATGAAATGACATGAAACATTAAAACAAATAGTCCTAGATCAAAAATTGATTGAAATTTGACGTGAACGTGCTATTAATGTGACGTACAATGAAACGAAAAAGTTGCAATGTAAGTCAAAATTCGGGTAGCAACAGTTGCCCCCTCTTTACTGTCTGATCAAAAATACAGTGTAACTGAAATTTTTTATTAGCATTAAAGACGGTTGCCCCGGTTTTTTACCACATTTTGAATACATCCTAACTAGTTTAGGCATGAACTGAAAGATAGTCACTTAAGTAATAATTATGCAGAAATGTAGAATTATGTAAAGACATGGTCGCTCAAAGAGGAGATTATGCAGAAATGTAGTCGCTCAAGGAGGAGATTTTGATTGGCAAAAAGGTAGTCGCTCAAGGAGGAGATTATGCATAAATGTAGTCGCTCAAGGAGGAGATTTTGATTGGCAAAAAGGTAGTCGCTCAAGGAGGAGATTTTGGTTGGTAGAAAGGTAGTCGCTCATGGAGGAGTATTTAGATAGACAGAAATGTAAGACAGGAAAGTAGTCGCTCAAGGAGGAGTATTTAGATATAGTATGCGAAAAAGTAGTCGCTCAAGGAGGAGTATTTAGATATAGTATACGGAAAAGTAGACGCTCAAGGAGGAGTATTTAGATATAGTATGCAGAAAAGTAGTCACTCAAGGAGGAGTATTTAGATAGACAGGAATGTAAGACAGGAAAGTAGTCGCTCAAGGAGGAGTATTTAATTATGCAGAAATGTAGTCGCTCAAGGAGGAGATTTTGATTGGCAAAAAGGTAGTCGCTCAAGGAGGAGATTATGCATAAATGTAGTCGCTCAAGGAGGAGATTTTGATTGGCAAAAAGGTAGTCGCTCAAGGAGGAGATTTTGGTTGGTAGAAAGGTAGTCGCTCATGGAGGAGTATTTAGATAGACAGGAATGTAAGACAGGAAAGTAGTCGCTCAAGGAGGAGTATTTAGATATAGTATACGGAAAAGTAGTCGCTCAAGGAGGAGTATTTAGATATAGTATGCGGAAAAGTAGTCGCTCAAGGAGGAGTATTTAGATAGACAGGAATGTAAGACAGGAAAGTAGTCGCTCAAGGAGGAGTATTTAATTATGCAGAAATGCAGAATTATATAAAGTGAGGGCAGCACTCGCACTTCATATGTTTTGACAGAAAAGTAAATGAGCCTTAGCGCATTCTATCTGGTCGGGATGCTAGTGGCGATTGAGCTTGGTTTTTGGGCCGGGGTGGGGTTTTGTGGGCTTTGGGTTGGGCTTTTAGCGACCCAGGTTTGCTGTGCTGGGATGATGTTGTATGTGGTGGGCACCACGGACTGGGATTTGCAAGCGAAACGGGCACAGGTGCTAACGTACGCAGGGTGTGAATATGGTGGTGACGATGGCGTAAAAGGATTACCATTATTAGAAATAGAGGGAGCTAAGGTTGTTGATGATGATAAAGAAGAAGATGAAGAAAAGCATCGGTTAATACGCATTATTGTGACGTAAGAAAAAGGAATAGTGTGTGTTTTTTTTGGGTGCTTTTCTATATCTTCTACTATTTGTTAGATTTTGTAATTTCTTTAATTTGGTATTTTAGTTCATTTGTGAATTATTGATTTTTTGGAATCCGAGAGATGGGAGTTGCATTGACGAAATGAAGGAAAAAAAGGATAAATGTTGTTTCTCTTTAATTGTCTAACAAAACCTAGCTAGCCCATTATTTATGTTGGCATTCATTCCATAATAATTAATATAGATGGATAAAATATACCTTATTAAAAGTTCGACAATATTTTGCTTTTGCAGCCGTTTAATTATCTTAATGAGTCTAGTATGAATAGCTAATCATTTGTAAAAATGCAATAAACCTAGCACAAAAATTAAATTTGCAATGTCAATCCGAGTGAATGGACTTCGAATGAAGATGCACATGCATGGGCATTCTAATAATCAAGAGGACTTTGCGAGAGATTGGAAAATGAGAGATTTTTGCGAAAAAGGAATGGTGTTGTGTGGTGCGTGTTTGTTGTCTTGCTTTTTGGATGGCTTTAACGAGTTTGCATTCAACAATCAACTGTGATGAGGGCAAACCACGGTAAATGATTTTTGGCGATTTGACTGTGGCGAGGAGCCAAGTTTGTGAGTTTCTTCTTTCGTTGGGAGGAGGGACGTTTTTCCTCATGTTTGTCCTTGATGGATCTTGCTGATGACGATTCTTCCCCTTTTGGCACTTACTTCCTTTTGATTTGTGTTTCTCGGGGAACCTTATCTTTGTTTCCTTTTCCCTTTTTTCCTTTTTTTCTTTTTTTTTCTCTTTTTTTTCTTTTTGTTCTTTTTTTTTCTTTTTTTTTTTCTTGTAGGTATAAGTAACGAAAGAAGCAAATGTAATTCCCTTTGTCTTGATTTTTAGGCAACGGTCTTTGATTGATTTTTTGTTTTTCTGTGTATTAGCGCGGATTGTCACCCTTGGGTGGGGGTTTCCTTTTCGTCTTACTGATTCGTTGTGATGAGCTTAACATGCTCATGGTGCTTTGGTCGACCATTCTAGTCGAGCGTTTACTCGTTTGCGAGGAGAGTTTTGTTTTGAAGGGTTTTGAGGTGGCAAAAGGAATGTGGGGTGATGTAGGTTTAGTTGGAAAAATAAATTAAAAGGGGAAGAAAATGCAAAGTCCAATGTCATCTTACTGTTATCCCATGTCTGATTGTTCATGTAGCCTGGATATTATGCAAATCTAACTAGCACCTAGTTTAGCATTTACACTCATGAAAGAAATAAGGTGTGAAGGCCCAAGACACTCACAGGGATATGTTTTGCGATTGCTTACGTCCAAACATGTCGTGGATACAAGAGTTGACAGACAAGGTCATGCATGTTTATATAGCTTCTAAAGAACGCTCAAGTTACCCGTGACGTGATAAAATGATGAACATGCTTGATCTAAGGAATGTTAAAACGTAGGATTTTCAAACCAAGCAACATATATTTATTTTAGTTTTTTTTTTGTGTTTTTTTCCGTGTTGTGTTTTTTTTTATTATTATTATTTTAATTTTGGCAAAGACTATGAATTTTAGTAGACATGACGCACACATTCTTGCAATAACATAAATTGTGGGAATTTAAAAAATCATGGAAATGTAAATTGTAAAAATTGTAAATTGCTGAAACGGAAATTGCGAAAATGTAAAATGACAACTTTCCTGAAAAATGAGCTTGGACATTTTTCGACACTTTCTTTTTGGTCGTCACTTCACTTGCTTGCCCCCAAGTTTACAAGTCTCGTTGCACCTATCCTTGTATATGTTTAAGGCTCTAATATACACTTGAATCTTTGAGCTCGTGATGGTTGATTTGTTGCTCTTTTTGATATCTTTGATCGCAACCCTATTCTTTTGCCGACATGTTCCCCCTACCGTTATGCTATCAAATTTGACTTAGGAGCCTCAATGCTCCCCCTGTATAAAATTATTAGCGCACATGGAGCATAGCAAAGGTTCAAAATTATTACTCCTAAAATGAATTTCTAAAATAATTTTTTCCAAATAATTCTCCCCCTTTGTCAACAACACAAAGGGTGAAAAGAATCCTATCCAAGACAATTCATTTTCAACAGAATATATTCAAGCTAAATTCAAGTAAAACCATGGATAATACATAAAGGCGCAAGCACATCAACTAAAAATTTCTTCATAAGGTAATTGTGCGACAATTATCCAATACAAATGTCAAATAAGATCTAATAAAACTAAGAAGGAATAGTCTAAAAATGCAGCTGGATGAGATAATGTGATCACTGAGGAGGAGGATGAGGAAGATGACTCAATATAGCTTGAAACATGTCATGGTTGTATTCTTCGAAACCGTTGAGACGAGTCTGAATGTCAGCTTGCAATTGGTCTATCCTTGAGTGTACAGAAACTCGAAGCTCAGTCATTTGAGCACTCAAGTATCCGGGATCCGCAAAATCTGCATCCTCATCTTCACGATCATCCTCACCTTGATTATTATCAAGCTCTTCATCATTCAACATCTCTTCTTCTGCAAAGACATTCTCATTTTCTGCTCCATCATCACTAACCACACTTGGATGACATTTTCCTCTTTGTTGGGTATAGGCTAGCTTTCCATCCATAACCATAAGCTTAAGATAAGTAAAAATATGATTTGCATCATATTTTATACAATGCGACAAAAACTCTTGCGATGGAGGAAATACAATCCCATGCTCTTCCAAAATCAGCATTACCAAATAAGCATAAGGAAGATGAGCTGTGGCGCTACTGCTCTTGGGAATCCTATTCTTCCCCATGTGATTCAGTACTAGGTATCCTAAGTTCAACGCATTCCTCTTCAACAAATTATGCATAATCCATGTATCCATACCAGTCATCTCACTCAAACATCCATCTCTAGGATGTACAAATCTAGTAATAACATGGAATAGGATTAACTTAAAAGGGTCTAGGTATTGAAGAGTAATGGGGTCACCTATAATAGCATGGCGAGAAATACTAGCCCATTGATCCATGGGGCTAATCATTCCCCTAATGGGTCCCCGAGTAGAGTATGCACAATCTCCTGTATTCGGAGTACCCAACAATCTATTTATCATAGACACGTCAACTGAAATACGTACTCCTAATACCATCGTGGTAAGAGTACCGGTATCCTTAGACAGTAAACCCATGCTGATTTCTTTTCCCACATCCATATTGGCATAAATTTTTTTAATCAAAGCAGGACTATACTTCCTAGAGATCCTAATAGCATTAAGCCACCCTTGTGACTCCAAAATAGCATGCAAATCACACTCAACCATATTGTTCATATCAAACCAAACGGGTCGCATAATAATAGCCCTTTCAAAATAACGCTTGTAAAGGTTGAAGTTATGCTCTCTTACAAAGAAATAATCATTGAAGAAGTTGGGAGGAACGTAGAACGTAGGATTTGAGCGAGCCACAGAACGAAAATTCGGCATTTTAGGGGGAGGACAAGATGAGGACGCTCCGGCAGCCTGTTGGCGAGTTCTTCCCGTAAGATTCTTAGCCCTACCCACCCTAGTACGTTGGAAGAAGTTTCCCCAGACATTGGGTGAAAGAAATTGGTGTTTTCGAGAGAGAACCGAAATTTAGGGTTAGGGTTTTTCGAAATTTTGTGAGCAAGATTGAAGCGGATTTTGTGGTTTAATCTTTGAAATTGATGGATGAGTTTTGTTTAGGATGATGTAAGGAGTGTTGGGTCCAAATTTGGTGTGATTTGGACAAGATTTGAGTGGTTTTTGATGAAGGAAATCGAATTTGGAGGAGAGGGGAAGCTTGCTGGATTCTTGAGGATGAGAGAGAGAGAAAAACGTGTTTTAAAGAAGGAGGGAGAATGATTAAAATGCCTCTGGCGGTATACCGCTTGGAGAGATCCATTCCTGGCGGTATGCCGCCAGGCCTAAGTTTCTCACTTTCTTCGATTATACTTCTCCGATTCGACTTCCGTAAACTTCATAAAATCCCCAAAATTACCCGCGCGCGCGGAGGAGATCTTATATGTTTAAACATGTGCGAGAGCACATACCCATCATCGTACCTATGAAACTTGGTATTCGATTAGTGAGTTACGTTTTAATGAGGTTTTTGTAACCCTAACTACTCTTGGGTACCGTTGGCAACATACCCTTTTTGGGTCATAAAAAAAAATTTAAGAACAGCAAATGTTTTGTCATACAGATTTTACAGAAGAATTCCCCATTTTATTGACTTAAGAAATACATTAAAGAGTTTGGTTGAGAAGAGTTCCATGTCTTTCGATCGACAAGATGTGGGTTACAAATTTCTTATGCAAAATAAATCTTGACGGCGTCTGCGTTTACTGGTCTTGGTAGATCATCGCCGTCCATGTTGGCGAGCCTTAGAGCACCGCCCGAGAATGCGCTCTTGACCATGTATGGGCCTTCATATCTTGGGGCCCACTTCCCTTGACTTTCCCCTTGGTGTGGGAGGATCTTTTTCAATACCAAGTCTCCGGTTTTGAATTCACGTGGCCTCACTTTCTTGTTGTAGGTGTTAGCCATCCTTCGTTGGTATAATTGTGCATGGCATATAGCGGCTAGGCGCTTCTCTGAAATAAGGTTCAATTGCTCGTACCTTACCCTCGCCCAATCTGATTCTTTCACTCCTGATTCGGCCAAGACTCTGAGGGAAGGAATTTCTACCTCAAGTGGTATTACCGCCTCCATACCATAGACCAATGAATAAGGGGTTGCTCCCGTAGAAGTGCGAATTGCAATCCAATAAGTGTGTAGGGCGAAAGGAAACATGTCATGCCAATCTTTGTGGGTGACTACCATCTTCTGAATGATTTTTTTCAAGTTCTTATTTGCGGCTTCAACTGCACCATTCATCTTCGAGCGGTAAGGCGAGGAGTTGCGGTGTTTTACCTTTCACTATTGGCAAAGATCATTGATCACCTTTCCGTTTAAATTAGTGCCGTTGTCCGTAATGATCGTTTCGGGGACTCCATAACGACAAATGATGTTCTTCTCAATGAACCGTGCGGTTGTCTTTTGAGTGATATTTGAGTAAGAAGCGGCTTCTACCCACTTGGTGAAATAGTCGATGGCCACGAGGATGAAGCGGTGACTATTGGAGGTTTTAGGGTGAATTTGGCCTATGATGTCGATTCCCCACATTGCAAAGGGCCAAGGTGATGTCATTTTAAAAAGAGGGGTCGGAGGGACATGGAGGTGGTCCGCGTATATTTGGCATTTGTGGCATTTTCGGAAATAGTTGATGCAATCTCTTTCTATTGTGAGCCAAAAATACCCTTGTCTCATTATTTGTCTTGCTATCATGTGCCCACTAGCATGCGTAGAGTAAACCCCTTCATGAATTTCGGCCATGATCTTTTTAGCTTCGGAGATTGCGACACAACGAAGTAAGGCTCCATCCGCCCTTCTTTTGTATAATACCTCGCCATCAAGGTAGAAATCTAAGGCTAAGCGTTGAAGGGTTTTCTTGGTACCTTGGCTTGCCCCCGGTGGATACTCTCGATTTTTGATGAATCGTACTAAGTCGTAGAACCATGACCGCCCATCGGGTTCGCCTTCTAGTGTAGCGCAGCACGCCGGTGCTTCTTTTACTTCTACCCTCAATGGTTGGAGCATCACCCCACATTCTAGTTTGAACATTGAAGCCAAAGTGGCCAATGCGTCCGCGAAGCAATTCTTATCCCTATCAATTCGATCAAATTTGGTGTCTTCAAACTCTCCCATGAGTTTAGTGAGCAACTTTTGATAAGGTATAAGCTTGGAATCTCGGGTTTGCCACAAATCTTGAGCTTGGTAAATGACAAGGGCCGAGTCCCCGAAGATTTTCAATTTCTTCACTTTTAGGTCAATCGTCGCCATCAAGCCATTAACACAGGCTTCATATTCGGTGATGTTATTGGTGCATGGGAAATTCAGCTTGCATGCTATGGGGAATTGGCGGCCATCAGGGGCTATGACCACGGTGCCTACTCCTTTTCCCGAGAGGTTTACCGCACCATCGAAGAACATAGTCCACCAATCATCTTCTTCTAGATCTTCGGCGGTTTCGTCGTTAATTACCATGATATCTTCGTCGGGGAAGTCGAAACTCATGGACTCGTATTCTCCCGTAGCATGATCGGCTAGGTGGTCGGTGAGGGCGCTTGCTTTGACCGCTTTTCGTGTCACATATACGATTTCGTATTCGGCCAATAACACTTGCCATCTACAAATCCGGCTTCATAGGTATGGTTTCTCGAAGATGTACTTCAAAGGATCCATGCGAGAAATCAGCCACGTTGTGTAGTACAACATATATTGTCTAAGCCTTCGGGCGCTCCATGCTAAGGCGCAACAAGTTTGCTCCAACGCTGAGTAGCGCATCTCACATTCGTTAAACGTTTTACTCAAATAGTAGATAGCTTGCTCGCGCTTTCCAGTCTCGTCGTGTTGACCTAGAACGCATCCCATGGCGCTAGCCGTGACTGTCAAGTAAATCAGCAAAGGGCGCCCCGGGGTAGGAGGGACCAAGATTGGTGGGTTTTGGAGATACGTCTTAATTCTTTCAAAGGCCTTTTGGCAATCTTCATCCCATTCGGCATCTCCATTTTTCCTTAACATCTTGAACATTGGTTACAGGTGAGGGTCAATTGACTGATAAAACGAGCGATATAGTTGATGCGCCCAAGGAAGCTCCGCACTTCCTTCTCGGTTTTAGGGGGAGATAGTTCTTGGATAGCCTTCACCTTGTCGAGGTCTACCTCTATGCCTTTGTTGCTGACGATGAACCCTAGCAATTTTCCGGATGTCATTCCAAAGGTGCACTTGGCGGGATTCAAGCGCAGTTGGAATTGTCGCAACCTTTCGAAAATTTTCCTTAGGACGTTTATATGATCCTTTTCTCCCCGAGACTTAGCGATCATATCGTCGACGTAAACCTCGACCTCTTTATGCATCATGTCATGGAAAAGGGTGACCGCGGCTCGTTGGTATGTAGCGCCGATATTTTTTAACCCGAAGGGCATCACTTTGTAGCAAAAGGTACCCCAAGGCGTAATGAAGGTAGTTTTCTCGCTATCTCCTGGAGCCATCTTGATTTGATTATACCCCGAAAACCCATCCATGAAGGAAAACATGGCGCTATCCACTAATATGTCAATGTGTGGGAGCGGGAAGTCGTCTTTGGGGCTTGCTCGGTTAAGGGCTCGAAAATCCACACACATGCGGACTTTTCCGTCTTTCTTTGGTACGGGCACTATGTTGGCGATCCATTCTGGGTATTCGGCGACCCTTAAGAAACCCGCGGCTAGTTGCTTTGTAACCTCTTCTTTTAGTTTTAAAAGGATGTCGGGGTGCATTCTTCGAAGTTTTTGTTTTACGGGTTTGAATTCGGGTTTTAGTGGGATACGGTGCTCGACTATGTTGGGGTCGAGACCGGGCATGTCATTATATGACCAAGCAAACACATCCGAGTATTCTCTAAGGAGGGAAATCATTCTATCTCTCTGATTAGGGTCTAAGGTGGTCCCTATTTTGACAATTTTTTGACCTTCACCGCTTGCCCCCAAGTTTATTTCTTCCAATTCCTCCTGATGAGGGACTATTTCTTTTTCTGAGCTTTCAACTAAACAGGCCAATTCATGTGGGATTTCTTCTTCTTTTTCTGATGCGGCGAAAATTTCTTTGTCGATAAAGGTATGAGCTTCACCAAGATCAGGTGTCTTGACTTTTGTCCTGAAAGTAGAAATGAGAACAATAAACGATGTTTGGAAAAAGGTTAAATATGTTCATTCATCTTTAAACCGAAAGGGAATGCAAGTTCCTTTATAGACAGCAAAAATATGCATACATATATCTGGTGTTGTTTTTTCTCCTTTTTAACCGAAGGGGAACACACGTTCCTATAAGTCATGCATACCTGCTTACATGGCATTTTTTTTCTTTATTTATAATTTCTAAACCGAAGGGGAACGCATGTTCCTAATAAAATATTTATTTACATGGTTTTTTTTTTTACTTTTTAACCGAAGGGGAACACATGTTCCTAATAAAGACAACAAAACACACATATTTTTACATGGATTTTTTTTTAACCGAATGGGAACACATGTTCCTAATAAAATGTTTATTTACATGGTTTTTTTTTTTTTACTTTTTAACCGAAGGGGAACACACGTTCCTAATAAAGACAAAAAAACACATATATTTACATGATTTTTTTTAACCGAAGGGGAACACATGTTCCTAAGAAAATAACAAAATACTCATATATTTACGAGTGGACATCAAGAAGTGTGATGGCGGTCCAGTTGCGCACGGGTTTCCTAGACTTCCTTACGAAGGTGGCTGAGTCTTGAGATGACGCTTCTTCTTCGAGCGTGCAAATATGGAGATTTGGAGCTGCGCTGGTTGTGGTGGTATTAGGATGGACGATTTCGGCCGCGAAAGGGAAAGTGGTTCTAATGTGCGGGATGTTCATACCATAAGAAGGCGTAGGGCGTCCAAACAACTTGGTTAGCTGCCTCTCTTTCTTTTCCTTGGAGGCCCTAACGAAATCGGCCTTAGTTGGTTGATATCCTAACCCAAAACGGTCCCCGAAATTTTTGGGAAATGTCAGGCCCTTTTCCCCTTGTAGCAAGGCTCCTAGCCTTTTCCCCAACTGAAAACCATCTCTTGGCGCCACATGGGTAACTAGCACGGTCTCGTCGGGAGCTTGTGCTTTGATGATGGGTGCACCCTCCTCTATCCATTCGGCATTCACTATTTCAAAGGTTTGGAAAGAGCTTTCCAAAGTTTCGGCGGCCTCGATGTAGGGAACGGACGAGTGTTTAGCTAGGATCAATGCTTCCTCTGTTTTTATTGTGATGAGGACGCCATCTTTCACGTACTTGACGCATTGATGTAAAGATGAAGGCACGGCTTCGGCCGTGTGGATCCAAGGTCGCCCTAGGAGCATGTTGTAGGTGGGTTGGATTTCCATGATTTGGAACACTAGGGTAAAGGTGTGGGGCCCAATTACCATGTCTAGTTCGAAGCTCCCTATGATTTCTCAGATGGTTCCGTCGAAGGCTCGGGCCATCATTCCACTTGGCTTTAGAAAAGCCATGTCAATTGGTAGTTGTTCGAGGACATGCTTGGGCATGACATTCAATGCGGAGTCGTTATCAATTAGGGCCTTTGCTATGACATGGCCCTTACATTCCACCGTTATGTAAAGGGCCTTGTTGTGACTCGTTCCTACGGGGTCGATTTCTCCCTCGGAGAAGGTGATGGTGCTTAATGCTTGTATCCTTCCAACGAGGTTTTCCACCCCTTCTGTGGTGATGTCTTTGGTCACGAAAGACTCGTTTAAGACTTTTAAGAGAGATAAGCGATGAGGTTCAGATGTGAGGATTAATTCCATGATGGAGATGCGGACCGGGGTCTTCTTCAATTGTTCAATGATATTAACCTCGCTCCTCTTCATAATTTGTAGGAATTCAGCCGCGTTGTCTTCGGTCACGGGCTCATTTACCCTCTGCGTTTCTTCCGCTATCTTTTCGGGAGTTAAAGGGCCTTTTTCCTTTGGCTAACCTTTGTGTCTCAACTTACTCTGAAATATAGCATCTCCCCGTGCGGGTCATGCCCCCAATGTTGAAGGTCTCGGCCATTGGTGTAGCGAGCGGAGAAGTCGTGACGACTGTGTATCCATAGTTAAATGGGACGACGTGCAAGTCTGGGCTAGGAGGGTTAGGAGCGAATTTGAAGACTACCTTGACCGGTGTTGTGGTAGGGGTCTCCGCCTGAGCTACGCATTCGAAGGTATATGGGGTGGGAGGTCCACCCTCAATGGCGCCAATTTCTTTTATTCCGGGGGTGCTCTTTTCGGCTTGGATTACCCAAAAATTCACAAGTTGCTTTAATTTTTTCATGAAAGGACTGCAGCCTAGGATTCCATGGTCTCTAGCTTGAGGAAAAAACAGACAAGTGTCCAAACCTTCCCGAGAATACGGCAAGTGACCACTTTTGATTAGTGCGGCAAAGAGTTCCTTTCGAGGCAATTCCAATGTGAGGGGGAGGGGATCCTCGACCTTTCCTTCGGAGATGGCCCTTACCCCTCCGCTTCCTTGGACATGATTCGGGAGAGGGTTGGTGGTGGTGTTGGGTCCTTTGGTCGTTCCTTCGAAGGAGACCCATTCGCTTTTGATCAATTGTTGCACCTTCATTTTGAACGCATAGCAATTATCCAACGTGTGTCCTGGAGCCCCCGCGTGGTATTCACATTTTACATTGGGGTCATACCACTTGGGGTAAGGTGGTAGCATGGGTTGGGGCGGGATTGGCATAATTTGCCCGGCTGCCAGGAGGTGCTTGTAAATTTCCCCCGCAGGGAGAGGCAGGGGCGGTGGTGGTTCTTTACTCCAGCGACTAACTTGAGTTGCTTGGTTGCTGGGGTTCTTGGGTGGGTTATATGGTCTAGGTTGTGCGGGTTGCGGAATTTGTGGTGGAGAATATGGATAAGGCGGGAAGGGTGCGGGGTATTGCGGAGTTATATTAGCAACTGGCATTGGCGGAGGGAAGAACGGTGAGGGGTATGGTGATGGTGTATGATATGGTGGTGGTGGGAAAGATGGTCTGAAGTTGGGTTGTTGGGACACAAAGCCAACTTCTTTCTTTACGGGAGGCACCCTTTTCGGTGCTATTTCGGGGATAGGGGCGGTGATCTTGCCCGTTTTTATCCCTTGCTAGACCCTTTCCGCGATTAAGACCATGTCGGAGAAATTGTTTGATGGGTTGGAGATGAGGTACGTATAGTAAGGGGTTTTGAAGGTGTTCACGAAGATGGCTATGAGTTCTTTGTCACTCAGAGGCGGAGAAATCCTAGCCGCTAGCTCCCTCCATCTTTGGGCGTAGGTTTTTACCGACTCGTCCATCTTCTTCTCTAGATTTGGGAGGTCGGAGTGGTCCGGTGCTACCTCCATATTGAACTTGTATTGTCTGAAGAAGGCATCAGATAAATCTCTCCAAGTCCTAATCTTGGCCCTGTCTAGGCCCATGTACCAAGTCAAAGCGTGCTTGGCTAAGCTTTCTCTGAACAAATGGATCAAGAGAGGTTCGTTATGTATCATCTCAGCCATTTTGTTACAATAGGCCTTGAGGTGAGTCCTTGGGCACTCGATCCCAGTGTACTTCTCAAAATTTGGTACCTTGTATTTAGGGGGCATTATGATCCCTGGGACCATGCACATGTCGGCGGGGCCCATAGGGTCAAAGGGATTGGTTCCTTCAATGGTTCTGAGCCTTTCTTCTAGCAGGCTCAATCTATTGATGTTTGGTTTCTCTGTAAAGATCGTGTCAGCTCCAAGGGGTTCATGTGCGCTTAGTGGTTGTGTTGGGTTGGTAAACGGTGGTTGGGTCCCCATAGGATTGGGGTTTATGATCTGAGTGTAGTAGCCTTGGGGAGGGCGGAATCCTAGGACTTCTTGACGGATCAGATTTTGCCCGGGGTCCAAAGCGAGGTTACCAAGGTATGTTGTAAGTTTGAAACATTCTCTCCCCTAGTATTAGGGTTGGTGTTGGTGTTGGCAGACGCAACGAAGGGATCAACCCACTTCCACTGACCCCTAGGGATAGTAAATACTTGGGGTCCTGGAGGCCTGGAGATAGTGGACGAGGAAGGTTCCATCATTTGGCTTGGATCGAAACCGGGTGGGAATTCAGTGACCTTATCTCGTTCTTTTTCGGCCCGAGCGGCCCTTTCCGTGGCAATTTTGACCTGTTCCTCTAGCTCGGCTATCCTAGCGGCCAACCTTTCGTCGATCTTAGCTTGTTCGGCCATCTTTCTCGCTTGTAATCTTGTTAGCGGAAGGCTGGGCGAAGCGATTCGCTTGCGAGGAGCTATCATCAATCTGAAAAGAAAAAGATAAGAGGAAAACATAGTGGTAAGTATAAGTGTTTACATATGTATGACGTGCAAGCGCGAGGCCCCCATGCTGCTTTGATCAATCTCCCAGCCACTCTCTTGCTTGATACTTTTTAGGGGAAGCGAGAACGGGTGTATCTTGGGTTGGTGCTCTAGGTGGAGACGTGAGAGAAGTCTTCATTTATTCTAGCCATGCGATGTGATCTTGGATGCTACTAACGAAACCCTTGAAGTGGCCTGGAACGAGTAGCTAAGGTCATTTCTAAAATGTTTTTTTTTTGGGATTTGTTACGTGGAAAACTTTGATCTTTGGTATGAATATACTTCAACCCGAAGTAAACATCTTTCATGTTTTGACCAAGCGGAAACTCTGAGCCGAACGCATTCATATTGGCTGAGACAAAAGATCGCACGGCTGAGACCGAGAAAACTGTCTTCCTTATGTCCGAATTATTTGTGAGTGATGCGCTGCTCGGAAAAATCCCATTTTTGGCATGGAAATTCTTCAAGGTGTTATGAACATCTTCCGTGTTTTGGCCAAGCGGAGATTCCTAACCGATTGTGTTGATATTGGCCAAAACAAAAGAACGCGCAGCTGAGACTGAGTTGAGTAGTTATCTTTACGCCTAAATTATTTGCGAGAGGGGTGTCGCCCAGAATGCTCTGTAGTTTGGTAGGGACACACTTTGATGTGTTGTGAACATCTTTCGTGTTTTGGCCGAACGGAAATTCTGAGCCCATCGCGTTGATATCAGCCAAAACAAACGAGTGCGCAGCCGAAACTGCTTGGAGAAAATGAGCTTGAAGGGAACTGGAGCCGAAGCTAGCGACATGTCGCTAGGTGCCAGGTGGCATGCCGCCAGAGATGGACTTTCGTGGGCCTTGCTTTTGGCTGAGGTGCACTACTCCAAAAATTGTGAAATTTGGTAGGAACATACTTCAATGTGTTATGAACATCTTTCGTGTTTTGGCCGAATGGAAATTCTGAGCCGAATGTACTCATATTGGCCGAGACAAAAGATCGTATGGCTGAGACCGAGAAAACTTTCCTCCTTATGTCCAAATTATTTGTGAGCGATACTCTGCTCGGAAAAGTGCCATTCTTGGCATAGAAATTCTTCAAGATGTTATGAACATTTGTCGCGTTTTGGCCAAGCAGAAATTCTTAGCCAATTGTGTTGATATTGGCCAAAACAAAAGAATGCGCAGCTGAGACCGAGTAGAGTAGCTATCCTCACGCCTAAATTATTTCCGAGAGATGTGTCGCCCTTAATGCTCTGAAATTTGGTAGAGACATACTTTGATGTGTTGCGAACATCTTTCATGTTTTGGCCGAACGGAGATTCTGAGCCCATCAAGTTGATATCAGCCAAAACAAACGAGTGCGCAGCCGAAACTACTCGGAGAAAATGAACTTGAAGGGAGTTGGAGCCGAAGCTAGCGACATGTCGCTAGGGACCAGGCGGCATGCCGCCAGAGATGGCCTTTCGTGGGCCTTGCTTTTGGCTGAGGTGCACTACCCCAAAAATTCTGAAATTTGGTAGAAACATACGTCAATGTGTTATGAACATCTTTCGTGTTTTGGCCGAACGGAAATTCTGAGCCGAATGCACTCATATTGGCCGAGACAAAAGATCGTATGGCTGAGACCGAGAAAACTGTCCTCCTTATGTCCAAATTATTTGTAAGCGATGCGCTGCTCGGAAAAATCCCATTCTCGGTATGGAAATTCTTCAAGGTGTTATGAACATTTTTCGCGTTTTGGCCAAGCAGAAATTCTTAGCCGATTGTGTTGATATTGGCCAAAACAAAAGAATGCGCAGCTGAGACCGAGTAGAGTAGCTATCCTCACGCCTAAATTATTTCCGAGAGATGTGTCACCGTGAATACTCTGAAATTTAGTAGGGACATACTTTGATGTGTTGCGAACATCTTTCGTGTTTTGGCCGAACGGAGATTCTGAGCACATCATGTTGATATCAACCAAAACAAACGAGTGCGCAGCCGAAACTACTCGGAGAAAACGAACTTGAAGGGAGTTGGAGCCGAAGCTAGCGACATGCCGCTAGGGGCCAGGCGGCATGCCGCCAGAGATGGCCTTTCGTGGGCCTTGCTTTCGGCTGAGGTGCACTGCTCCAAAAATTCTAAAATTTGGTAAGAACATACTTCAACGTGTTACGAACATCTTTCGTGTTTTGTCCGAATGGAAATTCTGAGCCGATCATCTCCATTTTGGCCATGGGAAAAGATCGCGCAGCTGAAGCTGAGAGAGAGCAGCTTCTTTTGCGTTAGAATTTTTTTATGGGTGATTGGGCGCCCAGAACTTCCTGAAATTTGCCATGGGGGAACTTTGATGTTCTATGAACAAATTTTGTGTTTTGGCAGAGTGGGAATTCGGGGTCAAATGCACCCATATAGGCCGAGACAAAGGATTGTGTGTTGGGACCCAGAATAGCTATATACCTTTTTTTGGTGTTCTGCGTTTTTGTAAGTGTGCCTTTTATTTCCAAGGTTAACCTTTTGTGTGATTCTGCTTTTTCTTTGGGTATTATTTTGATTTTGAGGAGATTCGTATATTCGTGGTTAATGGCCCTTTGGTACATACACACATGTATATATATTTTTTGTATGAAAGGAGAACTCATTTGATTTATCCGAATAATTTACGAGCTTTGTTATTGATGATGATTTTTCAAAGAGGATACAACCAATATATGTTGGATCAAGTATTTACATTCATCAAAAAGCTAGTAGACAAAAGTCTAGTAGTCACACATGGGCAAAAAGCAAAATTTGGAATGTCGGGTACATGCTCTTCCTTTTGAAGGCGTCATCCTTGGAAGGTGATGCTTGCTTGTTCATTCCAGAAGTATTCTAACGATGCCAATTCCCCTACTTGCATCATTATCTCGGCCTCTAGCGTGGCCATTCATGCTCGTAAGGCTTGGTTTTCTCCGCTTTTCTCGTTGGCATGGCTCGTCAAAACCTTAATCACCGCATTTTTATCCTTGACTAGTGCGCTGGATGCTCTCCCCTTGCGTACTTCTCTATGCATGCGCTTTTCAAAGTCGTCGGAAGCTGATTTTTGGTTTGCTAAGCCCATCCGGATGTTGTCTTGGTGGCGCCTTTCCCATTTGCGCACTTCGAGCTCTAGGTCTATTTTTTGTGCCAACTAACCTTCTCTTTTCACTGCGAGTTGATTCCTTTCCCTCGTTATTATGTGCAGCTGGTTTACTAATTGGGCGTGGGTGATGGCCTCAAGTCCTTTGCCGGTGTGTGACTCGCCTTCTTCTTCTATTGGTTTGCAATTTTCGGGGCGGGGGAGAACATTTCCATTGGTGCGATTCCTTCTCCATTATGGGTATTCCGGCATTGGTAAGGAGGGGACGGTGTGTCCTTCAAGGCAAAAAGGGCGGGCCCAATCACGAGCGTATTGGAGGCAATTTAGGTTTCCCGCGGTATGTGGTAGACTTGACTCCGTCATGCCGAATGTTGCGGGAATTATTTGCATGATGCAAAATTGTCGTAAGGCTAGGGCGGGGCAATAGTGGACGCACCCTCGAGCTCCGATTAGAGGAACCCACGGTAAAGGTCCGCAGCACACTATGGGATGGGCGGCTCTTAGCCACTTGGCATGCCACTCGAAGTCCTCCTCTGTTAGGTTCAAGAACCTATCAACCCAAACGTCTTTGTCTTCCAATTCCCAACGATTGGTGGTCATCGCGGATATGACTTCGGTTAAAGGGCCCGTGCCCGAGTGAATCGCTGAGAAGGGAGACCGGCTTGGTGCTTGCTTGAAGTGGCTAAGTAGCCAAGATGTTAGTAATTGTGGGCAACACGTGAGTTTCCCTTTTCCTTTCCTTCGGCAAAGGTCCAATGAGCGAAGGGTCTCGGCTAAGATGGTCGTGGTAGGGTTGATGCCGTTGGCCTTCATCTCGAAGAAGACGTTGGCTGCTTCGAAGTCAATCATGTCCTTCATCTTGGGAAACAAAACAAACCCTACCACCGCAAAGGCTAGAATGTCCAAACGATTTTGCCCTTTGGACCTCCGAAACTGTCTTTCGATGTCCGACCAACACCACACATAGTTTCCTTCTATTACACGAGTGGTGATACCTAAACCATGATCAAACCTAGCTTTGACGCTGGGGGAATCGAGGCGCACATTTCGGTAGATGGCTGAAATGGGAGGTGCGAAGCCCATCAAGGTGGAGTACTCCTCTAACGTCAGGGTTAAATCTATTCCTCCGTTGAAAGAGAAGCAACGGTAGTATGGATCCCAGAATCGTAGGGCCACTCGGATGCATCCCCAATCCGTCCTAACATCAGTCATGGTCAATAAATTCCCGTAGTTGCATGCAAACTGAGCTCCCTCCTCCCGAGTTAATTCATCCCTCAACCTCCTGATCTTAGTTACGTCAAAGTCCGTAACCTCTACCTTAACTTTGGTTGAAATGTCAGGGACGAAGTTAGGTGCGAGCATATCTCCTCGTGTGGCTTGGGTATCAAAACTTCTACCCCCGAAAGTATCAAGCGAGAGCAAAGTGGGTGCTGTCATTTGATCAAAGTAGGATGGATCCTGGGAAAAAAAAAATTGGGTTCTAGTATTAGGGATTTGTACAAAATGTGTTACTAGGTTCTTTTCATGCATTACAAAAAGGTGCGGAAGGGAGAAAAACGTAGAAAGCGTGGTAAACCAAGCCACGACAAAACAAGTATGATATGCATGATGAGGGGCTTTTGACGTCGACTAAAGTTCTAACGGCCTGAAAGTTCCCGACGATACCATAGAATGGTCCCTAAAGTGTCGTAAAGTGACTACCAATTCCTTCCCACGAACCCGGGACCCTTTCCAACCATTTACATAGGCAAATGATTGAATCATGTCAACCGAGTTCGCTTACCAGAATTGGACCACCGTCCGGCTAGCTTTAAGGGTTCGAGCGGGTTGGGTTTGGTGAACAATACCCAAGACTCGAGTCTTGAGGTGTCACTACTCCCCGTCCTAAACTTATTTGGTATGGTGACCCTTGGGTGTAGGGCCTATGCATGCAATGCGTGTGACAGTTGATCAAAGCGATAACAAATAGTCACGAAAACAGTTCATTAAAGCAAGTAAAAATAAAAACAAACACCTTAAAAAAAACCGGCTTCGACCCTACTAGTCCCCAGTGAAGTCGCCAAACTGTCGCACCCCCTTTTTCGTTGAAAACGAGTTTAAGGTTTGGGACGGATGCTAAGCATAAATGGATGCTTCGCATAATACAATGAAGTCGCCACCCTAATTTCTAAGGTTTAGGGAACCTAAGCGTCATGGCATAAAAATAAAAACTAAGGCTTGGTCTAAACCATTGAACAAAGGTTCGAGGTCGTATTGTGGACTTGGGAAGGTGTTAGGCACCCAAGTCACACCCTTAAAAAGGTTACCGGTAAAAAGGTGTTTGAATACAGTTTTGATATACAAAGATTTTTTTAAATGATCGAAGCATGTCAACCAATTCTTCCCACGAACTCAAGCCGCTTTCCAATCATTTACATCGGCCAATGATTGAATCACATCAACAGAGTTCACTTACCGAATTGGGAGACTTTCCGATTATTTAAACATTTTTGACGTGATTTAGCCCTCAAAGGTGACGTTACATCTTAGCATTTTCGTAGGGACATGTTGTTTCCGATCGGGACACGAAGGACGGGGTTACCGTTTGTTCGTTATGCTAGAGCGGACGTTTCCCCCCTTTATATCATTGGGCCATGCATGATTAATTGATTAATTACTAAGTGACCCTAACACGGATAATACTAACATAGTACCGTTTTCATGAATGCATATAACCGAGTGGGATTCGAAGCCACCATGCATAGCATTTAACAAAGAAGATAATTAATTTCATGGTATTTAAAAGCAAGCGTCGTAAACATGTAAACATGTGGGTTTATTTTATCATGCATACAATTATAAGTTTTTTTGGCATTTTAAATAACATTTATACGAATTATATTTGCGAAAAGACATTGAATAAATAAAAAGAGACTTAGAGAGCTCACTTGCGTTGCGTGCTCTTGATCTTCCTTGCAAAGTGAGCATGTTAGCAACGTTTTTGGAAATAATAAATAAAGAAAAGCGCATGCAATACTTGCTTAAATTGACGAAAAATAAATGAACACGATAAACACGTAGCAATTTATTTTGTATGAGCACATATATAATTAAAACATGGCATAATCATTATTATCATACAAATTCTATTAACATGGCGTAATTATTATTATCATACAAATTTAATTAACATGGCATAATTATTATTATTATCATACAAATTTAATTAACATGGCATAATTATTATTATTATCATACAAATTTAATTAACATGGCATAATTATTATTATCATACAAATTTAATTAACATGGCATAATTATTATCATCATACAACTTTTGATTAAGCAAAGCATGGCATAACACCTCATTTGATCATACAAATTTTAATTCAACATGGCATAACACCTCATTGGAAGCATACAATTTTTTCTTATGTAATTTCCATACCATAAAAGCATATAATCATTTTCATCCTTTTTAGCATGTTAAAAGCCTACGAACCATTTATATAATTTAAAACACGTTACATCAACACATGATCATTTATACGATTTTGACGAAAACGTTAAATGGGTCGGGCCCTACATCAAAAATTTGGGCATTAAAAAATGTGCTTGGCCAAAGCCAAGCCCAAATTTTAATTTAACACATAAAATGGGCCAAGGCCCATCACCTTTCCTCTTACCTTTCCCGCCCTTACCTTTCTTCTTCCTCCCTTCTTCATTTCCCAGCCGACCACCATGGCCATTTACTCAATTTTCAATCTTTCACCATTCTTACCGAAAATGGTTGCAATCATTACACTACTAAAGCATTAAATCATGGCAACAAAAACAGCAAAAAATCAAGTCTCAAAACAACATCAATTTTACATGGAAAAGGCAAGTTAATTAATATGCATATATACCCATTAATTACTCAAAGCATTATGCATTCAAATTGGAGCAAGGGAAGCATACATAGCACGAAAACTAAGCATATTATGCAAGTTTTAACAGTTTATTCATGCATTATCATGAAAAACAAAAATTAAAGAAACTAGAGAGAGAGAGATAGCTTACCTTTCCGGGAGAGCTAATGGCCAAGAAGGATGAGCAAGAAATAGAGATTAAGAGGAGGATTTGGTGCCCTTTTATTGTTGCTTAGAAGTAAGCTATTTATAGGGAAAATATCAAGGTGGAGTCGGTTGGTTACTTGGCCGAGAATCGCCGGGGGATATTTTGGGAGGGTGATGATGGTACTCTAGGCCAGAATAGTGAGCTAGCTAGGGTTTCTTGTGGTCAAGAATGATCATAGGGGGCTTGGTGATGATCCAATTGAGGTGGAACCGAGCTGGAGGGTGAGATTGCATTGATTATGCATTAATGTGGTATTTATCCAATTTTTTGGATACGAACGGGATATTTTTGTACGAGTGAAATTGCTCGAAAGTGAAAATAAATCCGAGCCGAGGGTACAACTATGTGTAGAAAAATAAGGCAAGAAAACTAATATACAGTGAAGATATGCGAAAGTTGATTTAACGTATTTATTTTCTCTTTCGGAAGTGTCAAAACGTTCGTGCGCAAAATAAATGTCCTTACGACAAAAATTGAACAAAACTGAACGCGGTGGTGTCGCGCCCCCGAAAATTGACAAAGATAGTCATTGGCGAGTGTGCAACGAAATTTTGGGACCTTACAATGCTCGGCGTAAAAAGACGCCTCGCAACATGCAATGAAGTCGCCACCCTAATTTGGTTGCTAGGTTTAGGGAACCTTAATCGTCATGGCATAAGAAATATAATAAGTAAAAAACTAAAGGCACAAAAAAAGGGGTCTGGACCCCAAACAAAGTTTTGGGGTCGTATTATGGTCTCGGGAAGGTGTTAGGCACCCGAGTCACATCCGAAAATGGTTACCGGTTGATGAGAGAGGTGTTTAAAAAGGTGTTTGATAAAATGCGTTTTGAGAGTGTTAGTGATAGCTCAAAAAATGAGTAAACAATTTTAAGAGTGCAAAGATTTAAATGACAGTTGATTGCATACGAAAAATGATGGATTTGACGTATACGAAAGTGAAATACGGAGTTGATTGTATGCGAAAAATGATTGATTTTACGCATACGAAAATGAAATGCTGAGTTGATTGTATGCAAAAAATGATTTATTTTAAGCATACGAGAATTTAAATGTTGGGTTGATTGCATGCGAAAAATGATTGATTTTACGCATACGAGAATTTAAATGCTACGTTGATTGCATGCGAAAAATGATTGATTTTAAGCATGCGAGAATTTAAATGCTACGTTGATTGCATGCGAAAAATGATTGATTTTAAGCATGCGAGAATTTAAATGCTACGTTGATTGCATGCGAAAAATGATTGACTTTAAGCATGCGAGAATTTAAATGCTACGTTGATTGCATGCGAAAAATGATTGATTTTAAGCACGCGAGAATTTAAATGCTGTGTTGATTGCATGCGAAAAATGGTTGATTTTACGCATACGAAAATGAAATGTTGTTTTGATAAGTGCAGAAAAATTAAATGTAGTTGACGATTTACAGGGAATTAAAATAGTTGATGATTTACAGAAAATAAAACAGGTTGATAATGCAGAACTACGCAGTTGGATATTTGCAGAAAATAAAACAATTGATATTTGCGGAAGAATTTCCAGCAGTTTGCGAAAATTTAAAGCAGTTGATATTTACGAGAATTAAAATGCGACCGACCATGTAGGCGGTAAAATGAATAACTGAATTTAAATTGCCGAAAGTAAATTGCGGAAAATTTAAAGTGCGAATAATTAAACAGTTGATAATTTGCGGAAAGATTTCCAGCAGTTTGCGAAAAATTAAAGCAGTTGATATTTACGAGAATTAAAATGCGACCGACCATGTAGGCGGTAAAATGAATAACTGAATTTAAATTGCCGAAAGTAAATTGCGGAAAATTTAAAGTGCGAATAATTAAACAGTTGATAATTTGCGGAAAGATTTCCAGCAGTTTGCGAAAAATTAAAGCAGTTGAATATTTACGAAAATTTAAAGCAGTTGATAATTTGCGGAAAATCAAATGACAACCGACCATATAGGCGGTAATGTAAATGACTGAAATTAAATTGCTAAATATAAATGACTGAAGTTAAATGACATAAAAATAAATATCACGATAAGAAATGAGCAATTCACGTTCATAAAAAAACAGTTCAATAAGCAACTTGATGCAAGAATAAGCATACGAAATATTTTACAAAAAAAGCGAACTAAACCATCCATGTATAAAATATAGGAAAAATAGCACATATCATGAAGAATGATTATACGAAGCATATGAGCATTTTACGTTAAAAAAAATAATGAGCCGAAGTTCCGGAAAAATATAAATGGGTTGGGCCCAGCTTGGAAATTTGGAGGAATGGGCCAGGAACAATTCCTGGCCCAAGAAAATCAATTTTAAACGGTGATGGGCCAAGCCCATCACCTTTCTTTCATTTTTGCAAGAAGGCCTTTGGCCCGCGTCAAACATCATCTTCAACCTCACATCGTCGGCGCCACTGCCGGCGACGGAGGTGACGAACCAGGCGACCAATTCGCCTGGTTCTTGGCCCGTAAGAAACCTCTCTCTTCCTACAAGGCGACCATGCAATCACAGTGAGAAAATGGACACGAAAATAGTGACAATTGCAGCCGCAACAATAATGCGCATAAATCCGTTTAATTAGCAAATAAATGCTTCAAGCGTTCAAACAATTTAATCGATGCTAGTGTGGTGGTATTAACTTAAAAATCAAGCCATTGGAACACATTTGAGCAATTAAATGATCATCTAAGGCAAGAACGGAAATTAAAGAAAGCAACAGTAAGCGAGAGAGAAAGAAAAAAATTTACAGTGCTTGCCGAGAGAGGAAAGGATTGAGCGCAAGGAATAGGGTTCAAGTGTACGTGAATTGCTCAGGAAAATGGAGAGGGAGCAGTGCTTTTTCCTTGCAAAATTCGGACCGTTTTTACGAAGGATGGAAGCTTGTATTTATAGGCAAAATCGCGTGGATGGCCGGACGAGGGAGCTACGCGTGGTGGCTAGGGGAGGCGTGATGATGGCGGAGGGGGTAGGAAGCTACGGGCTGGCTAGGACGCGATGGGAGCAGGTGGCTCAGGCGAGGACTTCGCTGCCTTGCTCGTGCGTGCACTGTGCATGTGCACCATGCTAGATAATTCAAGGGCCATTGATCTGGTTGACTTTCCTTGGTTGACCAGATCAATGGCCATGATTAAATGGCCTTTCATCTGATTTAAATGGCCTCGAGCCGATTCCCGCGAATAAACGTTCTGACTTTTCGAGCCGCAGGTACCGTCGCGTAGAGAAATATGCGACGGGTTTAACCGTCTACAGCGAATGACAAAAATTTTTCGTTTAACGCGTTTATTTTCTCATTCAAAAACATGAAACGTTTGAACGGAAAAATAATAACGTTACGCCGGAAATTACACGAAACGCTGTAGACCGTTGTGAACAGAAAAAAAGCTAGCAACTAGTTGATGGAAAACATTTCAAATTCAAACTATTGTCCGAGCGAACTTGCTCGGGTCCAATAAAAGCTCGAATAAAAATAATAATAAAATAATAAAAACACTAAAAAAATGCGCTAAAATATAAAAAATCCTAAAATTCATGTGATGACCTAAAACGAAGAAAAAACTAGCAAACGACTGCCGGATAGTTAAAAATGTGGTTTTTAAGGCTAAAAATATTAATGATAATAATAATGAAAATACGTGACGAAAAATTAAAAATGCGATTTCGAAAACTGACGATGCTAAAACGCAACGAAATACCTAAAAATGCTAGCGACAGTAAATCAAATAAAAATGACTGTAAATTAACTAAATAACAGAAATGCTAAAATTAATTAAAAACGGCGTCAAAATTCGGGTATCAACAGTTGCCCCTGATAACAATCCACCTAAGGAAAAGGGTATTTCCGTCTATTGCCCTGAACTGAAAGAAGAGATCACTGTTCCCACCTTCGCGGTAGGGAGAGGGCCACCACCTCCCCCAGAGGCTGACGCCAAGAGGGCAAAACAGCGCTCAGGCGTTTTCCCAAACGAACCTTCTAGATGGCTCGAGGAGCTGTCTCATTCTGAGGAATACCACGCGTCAGGGGGACCACTCAGTCGCTACCCTATCGTGGTAGCATTTATCCCATGGCTATCGCCACGGTAACATATCATCCGAGGGGCGAACCACGATCCCTAACGTTAGGGATAGCTCCCTAGCTATCCCCAAATGCGGAAATGCTCAATTCTTCTATATATATACCTCCCCCTCAAAGGAGGCAGGTAAGCATGATCTGACTGGCCCAAGCTCTGCCAAATTCACTACTTATACTAACTTAAGCATCGGAGTGTTTCCGCCGGAGACCCCCTCCGGCGTATTGCAGGTACCGCGGACCGTCGTGAGCACTGATCTGAGAGGAGCCGTTCCACCACACATCCTTCGGAAGAAAACAAAATCTTATCAAATTGGTGCTTTCATTGAGAGCATTGGTTCTATTAAGTGAGCATCCTTAATAACCAAGCTCCTCCTCCCCGAAGCTAGAAGGATTATGGCCTCAGAGTCAGATCCGGCGCTGTCCCAAACTTCTAACATCCCATACAACACCCGCAGACGACTGTTTGCCTTCGCTACCTCTAATACCTCCACCCCAGTGCAGGACGTCACTACGGGAGAATCAGATCCTCCTCCTGGGCAAAGTACGAAAGAAATTACATTCCAGATTTGTTCTGTCTTTTCTCACGTAGCAGGAACCAGTCGTCTTACCCCCCAAGCAAGGAAATCCATGATAGGTGAAGCGGACAACCCTTTCGCAAATTCAATAGCAGCTCTCCAAGCTCAATTGGATCAGTTGACAGAGATGGCTGCTGGATTTACTCCTCATGCCTCGAGACCTGGTGTGTCCTCCCAAGTAGTTTTCACTCCGTCCATTGTCAATGAACGACCATTATCGCCCCGACAATCCAGAGGACTCCCGTCCTCCTTACCATTCTCATTGGCCCCCATAAACGTCCTGCCGCTCGCGCGTGGACCTGCTGAACATTCTGGACAATACAGGGGAGGAATCTCTATCCCTGAAGTAGCCCGCCGACGTGATGAGTACAGAGAACATTGGGATGATCGACGAGGGGATATATTGAGAGAGCCATCTCCTAGATACAGTGAGAGATCTAGCAGCAGAGGTCGACGAGCTCGAACTCCAAGAAGCCGCAGCCGATCTCTCAGGCGGCATCAGGAATATGACCCTCAGAATCCCAGATATGACGTTGAAATCCCACACCCACATCAGCCTCGCGGGGTCCCTGATATTAACGTTAGCCATCCGTTCAGTCACCGTGTCAGGCACCACAGAGTCCATCGACATGTGAAACTCCCAGCAGAATCATATGATGGCACGAAAGATCCCATTTCTCACCTCAATAAGGTGAAAGATTTTGTGCAATTCCAAACGCGCAGTGACGCAGCATTATGTCAGATCTTCGTAATGACGCTATCAGGCGTGGCACGTCTCTGGTTTGAGGGACTCCCGGCCGGGTCTATTGATAATTTTTCTCAACTGGAAGAAAAATTCAAAAGTCGGTTTAGCACGGCTATTCCTATCAGGAAGTCAGCAACTGCACTGTTCGATATCCATCGAAAACTGCAGGAATCGTTGAACGACTTTTTAGGTCGATTTGATCTTGAAATGTCCCTAACGCCAGGGGTCACTATTGATTTTGTGGTTGAGGCCCTAAAACGCAACTGCCGATACGGAAAATTGAGAGACACGTTAACGGTGGACCCCCCGATGACCTGGATGCGCTGAGGCTGAAAGCGCATAATTATGCGAGAATGGAATAGGAGGAAAATAGAGAATGGATCCGAGACATGCCAACGGACCCATATGTGGCCCCTAACGCCCCGCATAGCAGTGCCCCTGACGCGCGACCCACTGATGATCATGGGCAACGAAAAGAGCACACTGTCAAGGCCTCTAACCGGCAGAGAGGCAATTTCTCGAAAGGAAGACCCGGAGGGTCCCCCACTCGGAAACAAGCGGATCCGCCAAAAGGCCGGATATATGATCCTGACCTTCCATCTCTTATACTCCCAATGGCTGAAATCCTAGCGATAGTCCAACAGCGGAATCTGCCCATTAGATATCCAGCTCCTGTGAAGCCAGGAGTGATCATGGGAGGAAGGGAAAACGCGTATTGCAAATTCCACAAGGTCAAGGGACATTCGACAGATGTATGCAGAGAACTGAAATTAGCCATAGAGCGATTGGTCGAAGAGGGCTACCTAGGAGAATTTGCCACCAAGGCAAGAGAAGAGGCCAGGAACAACCCAACGGGAATGACAACTGATCAGAGGCAAACGCCTTCACGCGCCACGGGGGCTAACGCAATTCCCCTTGGACAAAATAGAGAAGCTCTCGTTGTTCATAGCGATCAGATGCCTATGATTAATATTATTGTCGGGGGAACACCCTACTTAGAGGAGGCCATACCACAAACGCCTAGTCCTGGGAAAAGCGCAAACGAGAAAGCGCCCAGGTAAAAATTGAGGCGATAAATGCCTTAGATAGAATGATATTGTCCTTCTCAGAAGAAGACGAAAAGGGCATTGTTTTCCCACACAACAACGCGTTGGTAGTCACACCTGTCATAGGAAGTCACAGGGTGAGGAGAACCCTTGTTGACAATGGGAGCGCAGTAAATCTATTTTCGTTGGAAGCGTATAACTTGATGAAACGCCCTGATGGTGAGCTAGCGCCATGTGTGAGGCCAATTGTCGGGATTGATGGCGTACCGATACCAGTAGCCGGAATAACACCCTTGCCAGTGTACTTCCGAGAAGACACATCCAAGCGCTCAAAAGAGCTATTATTCCTGGTTGTAGACCTAACGTTACCATACAACGCTATACTGGGGCGACCGTTCCTCAATCGTTTCGGGGTAGCGATATCCCAAAAACACCGGCGGATGAAATACCCCTCGTGGGACGGAGTGGTCTCAATCAAAGGAGACCAGAAACTGGCAGCCGAATGTTATTTGCTTATGACTCAGAGGAGTTGTGACCGCTACGTTTGCGTGGCAGACGATCCTTTCGACGATAAAGAAGAAAAACGCACTCAGCCACTAAATCAGATGATGTCAATACCTATCGCTGAGGACAATGAGGCAAATCTCTTGGTCAGTGAGAAACTGAGCCTTGAAGAGAGCGTGCAACTAACCTGACTATTAAGAAAATGCAAGGGAGAATTCGCATGGAAACCAGCGGACACGCCTGGAATCTCGCGAGAAGTCGCGGAGCATCGACTAAACGTCAGCCCTGAGGCCAAGCCTATTCAGCAGAAACGACACGCCTTTTCATCAGAAAAAGTAGCAGCTATCGAGAAGGAGTTACTGAAGCTCATGGACGCGGGGTTCATTCGAGAAGTTCAGTACCCAACCTGGCTGGCTAACCCGGTGCTAGTTCCAAAGCTTAACGGAGATTGGCACATGTGCATCGATTTCACTGACCTAAATAATGCTTGTCCCAAAGATTGCTATCCCCTTCCTCGAATTGACCAGCTGGTCGACCAAACTGCGGGGTACGCTTATTTAAGCTCTCTGGATGCCAACTCTGGGTATCACCAAATCCCCATGGCCGTAGAAGATGAAGAAAAAACTGCCTTCATCACCCCTAGGGCTACATATTGCTACACCACAATGCCGTTTGGGCTGAAGAACGCCGGGGCAACGTTCCAGCGCGTGGCGAATAAGATTTTTGAAAAGCAAATAGGGAAAAATATCAAGGTCTACGTGGACGATATTCTGATTAAAAGTCGAAGCTTCGGAGACCATCTTGCCGATTTGGAAGAAGTTTTCAATGTGATGAAAAAATACAAAATGAAGCTGAACCCACGAAAGTGTATGTTTGCGTTCCAAACGGGAAAATTCTTGGGCTACGTGGTCAGCCGAAAGGGTATCCAGCCCAACCCTTCAAAGGTAAAGGCCATTCAGGACATGATATCCCCGCGAACCGTCAAGGAAATACAAAAGCTCACTGGCCGTATCATCGCGTTAGGACGGTTCATATCTAAGCAAGGAGAGAGATGCCTCCCCTTTTTCAAGGTCATTCGAAATAAGGCCCCATTCGGGTGGACAGAGGAATGTGAAAACGCATTTGCAGGACTGAAAGCCTACTTGTCATTCGATCTAGTGCTAACGAGGCCTGAGTTCGGCGATGAGCTATACCTATACCTGGGAGTAGCTGACGAGGTAGTCAGCGCCGTCCTCGTACGAAGTGAAGGGCATGTACACCGCCCTGTATTTTTTGTGAATCACATATTAAAAGACGCGGAGCTGCGATACGCCCGCATCGAGAAGATAGCGCTTGCTCTAATACAGGCAACGCGAAAGATGGACCGATACTTCCAAGCCTACCCTGTTACCGTACTAACTGATCAGCCGCTGAGAAATTTTTTTAGAAAGCCTGAGTCCTCAGGGAGAATGTTGATTTGGGCAATCGAGCTCGAACAATACGGGCTGCAATACAAAGCCAGGCCGGCAATAAAAGCCCAGGCGTTAGCTGACTTCATAGCGGAGTGCACATTCACCAAGGAGGTGTTGGAAAAACTGTCAGAGGAAGAACCAGAAAACTCATGCCTACCGTTCCCAGAAACGCACGCAGATTCATGGGTTATTCACTTGGACGGCGCAAAAAATCAAGAGCTAGCAGGAGCAGGCGTTTTCCTGGTGGGGCCAAACGGCATGGAAATGCGATATGCCATCAGAATCCTGCAACCGTTATCCAACAACGCCGCTGAATATGAAGCGCTGCTGGCAGGACTCAGAATTGGAAACACCTTCTCCGTCGAAGCCTCTACCGTGGCGGAAGAGCAATATGACTTGCGCCTAAAGATACGAGGAGACTCTAAATTGATAATGGATCAAGTCCTTGGAAACTCCCAAGCCCGAGAACCCGTCATGATTCAATACTTGGCCAAAGTAAAGCGTGAGCTGTCGGAGATGCAGAAAAAAGGCACTCGGGTCATCTTCGAACACATCCCTAGAGAAAGTAACGAAGAGGCCGATAGCCTCGCCAAGATGGCAGCCAACGCAGACGCCTCCATACCCAACGAGGTACATTACGGGGAGCTATCCATACCCTCTTTCATGGAGGAGCAAACATCGTTGTGTGTGGAAGAAATAGAAAGTGACTGGAGGATCCCAGTGGTAGAATATCTGAAACATGATAGGCTACCAGAAGAAATTGCGGAAAGAAGGAAAATCCTAAAACAGGCGGCGCGATGTACATATTACAATGGAGAGTTAATACGGAGGTGCTTCTCCCATCCAGCCGCTAAATGCATAACGGAACAAGAAGGCCTGCATGTGCTGAGAGAAATTCACGAAGGGATATGCGGCATGCACATCGCGAGCGATACTCTGGCAGCTCAAGTCTTTCGGTCGGGATTCTACTGGCCCACCATACGAAGAGATTGCCATAACTTCGTGAAAACCTGTCAGAAATGTCAGGAATACGCTAAGATTCCTCGAAAACCGGCCACGCCAATCTCAGAAATAATTGCTCCATGTCCGTTTGCCAAATGGGGCATTGACATATTAGGCCCGTTTCCAATGGCTAGATCTCAGCTAAAATTCGTGGTCGTGGCGGTAGACTACTTCACAAAATGGGCCGAAGCCGAGGCGTTAGCCACCATCACCGCTGAAAAAATTTGGGATTTTTTCAAACACTAAGTCATCATGCGATTCGGGGTTCCGCGCATACTGGTTAGCGACAATGGAGCACAGTTTACAAGCCAATTCTTCAGGGATCAGTGTGCGAAATTCCAGATCGAACAAAGGTTCTCTTCCGTGGCACACCCCCAAACCAATGGCCAGGCAGAGGTAACCAACCGCAGCATCCTTAGTGGCATCAAAAGAAACCTGGAAGGTTCCAAAAAGAAATGGTCGGACGAACTGCCATACGTACTATGGGCCTATCGCATGACTTTCAAGACCGGCACTGGAGAGACCCCGTTTGCGTTAGCATTCGGAACCGAAGTTGTCACACCGGTTGAGATCGGAATGATGAGCCTTCGGGTGGCTCATTTCAGAGAAGAAAATAACGAGGAAAGGTTACGTGCTAACCTTGACGCCCTACCAGAAACACATGAGGAAACACTGCTGAAAACTCTGCACTACAAAAGAAAAATGGCGCAATACCACAACCGGCAAGTGAGAGAGCGATTGCTCAAAGCTGGGGATTTAGTGCTCAGAGATAGACGAGCGGCAGGGCAGCACATGGACAAACTCAGCCCAAACTGGGATGGACCGTATCGCGTCACCCGTATTGTGGGGAGAGGAGCTTACCACTTGGAAACGCTCAATGGAATGCCTCTACAGAACTCGTGGAATATAGCCCGGCTGAAGCTATACCACGCCAGGAACTAGCTCACCCTATCTGGTAACATCAATACTATTCTAACAAGATATATCTTTCTGTGCGTTTGTTGTTGAATAAAATGCAGACAGTGAAGCATGCCAGGAGTGAAAATCCTATCCTTGTGATGGCTGGTCCTGATCAGACAGCTCACTAAGACGAGGCACGCCCTGGCATGACTAAGCGTTGGGAGTGAAAATCCTATCCTTGTGGCAACCGTGCTCACACAGACGGCCCATTAAGACGAGGCACGACCCCAAACGCTCCCGGGAGTGAAAATCATATCCTTGTGGCAACCGTGCTCACATAGACGACCCATTAAGATGAGGCACGCCCCGGTATCCTTGGGAGTGAAAATCCTATCATTGTGGCAACCGTGCTCACACAGACGACCCATTAAGACAAGGCACGACCCCAAGGAGAGACCAACTCCGTCCTCGAAGTGAAAATCCTATCCTTGTGGTAACCATGCTCACATAGACGGCCCATTGAGACGAGGCACGTTCCAGGGACGCGAGGTTTCAACGCTTAGGAGTGAAAATCCTATCCTTGAGATGGCTGGTCCTGATCAGACAGCTCGCTAAGATGAGGCACTCCCCAAGCCAATCTCTGGCGGAAGGAAGGAGGGGACACTCCAGCTAGAAATTGAGTGGTCGATACCCGGCGAAGTAAGGCTGGAAAGACATCCGTACTGCAACAACAACGTCGCAGCAGGCCTAACGGGGCAAGAAAGATCCCCTGACAACAAAGGGTGATTTGAATCTGAGCAATGCTGAGTCATTCTTGGAAATGCTATCGGAAGGCAACGATAAGGCCATCGAAAAGGCAGCTGAGGAACCTATATGAAGGTCATGCGAGAGCAAAGTGAGCATATCTATAGAAGCGCGGCAGCAAACGCCACGGACGAATAATTACGTAAGCAGTATTATGAAACAGAGCAGATAAAGAAGTTCCGTTCAAAAGGGGTAGCCCAACCAAGGCAAAAAGTGATATCGTTAATATTACAAAACAAGGAAGGGCTCGTCGACCGCAAAAATCAGAATATATCTAAATTCAAAAAACTAAGGAGCGGGTGGTGCGTTGACTCCTCCTTGCTGCTTCGATTTCCATAAATAGAAGTCGTCATCAGTAATAGTGGAGACTCTCCTATCAAAATACGCGGACAGCTCATCAATACAGAGTTTTTCTACCCCATGATGATGCATCAATGCCTCCGACATGAGCCCTGCGTCTTCCTTCAAGTACCACTGATTCTTCTCAACGTTTAAAGCCAGATCGGCAGTCAGCTCGGCATTCCTCTGCCTCTCCTGGCGCAACTCATTCTCCTCACGAGAAAGGCGTTCAGTCAGATTGGCACCTTTCCGTTTCTCCTCCTCCAAAGCGTGCTTGACAACCTCCAGCTCTTGCTTGACAGTCGTCACTTCCTGTCGGGCAGACTCCGTTTCTTGGTTGGCAAGGTTAAGCGCATCCACAAAACTCTGGCGCTCGTTCTGCAACCTGGTTATCTCCCCCTGCTCGTTTGCGGCAATCCTAACATTCTCCTCATCCATGTAATGGAGGTGGCAGAAAAAAGAAAGCGCTTGGGAGTGAAGAAAGTTTATATGCTCCTGCTCACTCCTAGCCGCAAAGGCATCCCTCTCCCTTGGAAGAGACATAATCTCGGCTACCAGGTAAGAGGTAGACGCGAGAATGGAATCATGATCGGTCCCGGCAGGAAATTGCAAAATGTTGTCCCTGAAGGAACGCAAACCAATATGATGAGTGGGCATGAGGGGAGGATTATAAGTAGAGGCACCGGCTATCAAAGCAGGGGCAGGGCCACCTCTCGCGATAGTGGGAGGAGACATCGGAACAAAGAACAGAGCGGCAAGAGAAGAGGGTCGACTGCCGGAACCTCCCGCGTTGGGCACTGGGACCCATCTCCACCAAGTACTTCAAGGTTAAGGGCACTTGAGTTATAGCCTGTCGCGGTGGAGGAATCACCTAAAACGCGAGGACTACCACCGAAATCAATACCCTGCGATTGCTCGGCAGGAATACCGCCGCCTTCAGGGACGTTCAGAGAAGGATTCACAGCAGAAGAGGTAGGGCTGTGCTAAAGCTCATAGCGAGCCTTCTTCTGACGCTCTCGAAGGACCTCAGCAACAGACATATCACCTGGAGAGGTTGACTGAGCAGAAACAGTGGAAGCCTCCTAGAAAACACAGTGCACGCATGATAAGAAAATTATACAGAAGAGAAGAAAACCTTAGAGAGAAATGAACGCATACCTGGGTGACTGTGGAAACCAGAGGTATCGCGGTAGGAATGGGATCAACTGTCGCCTCTGAAGAAACAACAGTGTGGAGGGAAACGGGTTGCGTGGCACGTGTTTTCCTTACTCTCTTCTTCCTTACAACAAGGGTGCGAGGAGGTGGCGATGAGGTAGTACCCGTAGCGGTAGCAATGCCTTCCTCTTCCGCAGCGGCAGCGGCAGCAACAGCAGCAGCAGCCCTGGCGGCGGCGGCAGCTTTCTTCCTTTGTTCCTGTTTCCTCTTCCTCCGGAAGTACTCGGGCTCCCAACCAGGCGGAGGCACTGCACAGTTAAAGAAACGTTAGCGTTAGTACCTCTTGGCAGCACAAAAAGAAAAAGGGCAAACGCTCACCCTTTTTGCACTGTTCCATTTCCAGCCCGTTAGCCACTTTTCGGGCATCAACGCTGAAATCTAGTTGAAGTAGCGTCTTCAACCAGCCATCTTCTGGATCAGAAAGGGGTTTCCGATGGCCCCAAGCTCCATCTTTAATTTTTTCATTGAAGCCGGCCCTCCATAACGGCTCGGGCAAATCAATAATAAAAAATTCTTCTTTCCAATGAGGAACAGAAGACTCGATACCCATAAGCTTCCAGGTAAAGGGCTTCAATGAGCCATCTTCATAACGAGGGGATATTGATATCACCCCCTTACGAGAATACAACTGGAAAATGTCATGAAGCAGGGCTAGAGTGGGAGACTCGATTCCCTTGAAACGGCACAGTGCGGCAAAGGCACTGACAACGCAAATCGCGTTAGGGCTCAATTGAGCCGGAGCCAAATCAGAATCAGCCAATAGCAACTCGACAAGCGGGTCAAGAGGAAGACAAAACCCATGGTCAAATAACTTAGCATATAATATTCTACTGTTACCGGGTAGAACATTGTTCAGGCGAAGTGATTCGGAAGCAGCGTGCACGGGATATTTTCTGGGAAATCGCGCATTGCACTCGGCAAGTCTACGATTAACTAAGGGCAGAGTATGGAGAGAAGTGGGGGTAATGTTAATTTTTTCTTCTCCGGCGGACCCTTGAGGATCCCCCTCATCGGAAGATCTCTTAGTCTTAGCCATGACCAATAAAGGAGAAGTGACGAGCAAAGAAAGGATGTGTACCTTCGCAAAGAGAACACCAGGAGTCTCAGACCAAAAAGAAGAGAGCGGCGCGAGTTGTTTGTCCAGAAAGCAGCAGCGTGCGAGAGAGGAGATTAAAAAAGAAAAAGGAAAAAGGAAAAACATTATATATAACACTGAAAGGGCGTGACCAATCAACGGCGGACACATGGCAAAGCAGCGCGTCGGGAAATAAGGCACACGCGAGGAGATACAAGTTTAAAAAATGATGACGAAACGCTTCGGCGATTCACGTCTCCCTAGGAGACGCTTGCTTCAAACACCTTTTCGTAGAAAGACACGTGTCCTTTTCCATCATTACTTTTCAGATCGCATTAAATGGAAGGACTGCGGTATTTAATGGCCTAAAAAGCAGCGCTGGCCTCACCAAACGGCGCAGCAACACAAGGAAGATAATGAAGAGATGGCGATAGCATCACAACAATTCACACGAATGCGATAAAGGTTATGTAGCGTCAGCATTATTACAAGAGGAATAATGACAAATGGTTTTCGGGAAAAAATAGAAGCAGACAACAACAAGAATAACAAGGGAGGGTCCAGAAACCCGTTGTGACACTTCTCGAAAAGCAAAGCGGCGCCCCAATCTTTGGCGTTAGCCCCTTTCCCCTTCTGAGGCAGAAGAACCAATCCCGCCTTTGCTAACCTCATCCATCACGGTAGAAATATAGTCAGCAACCTGGGCAGGGTCGGAAGAGTTACCCTTGAAACGGGTTGCGAATCCAAAAGTAAAGACTTCCAAGATTTTCTTCTTCCACCATTCCTCCTTTAATGATGTCCTAGCGGACTCCTCGTCTCGAGCAGACATCTCTTCGCGAAGAAGGAGATTTTTCTTCCTCTCCAGCGCTAGCTCTGCCTCCAGAACTTCCACCTTTGCTTTCTCGACAGACCTCTCTCTGTTTAATTCCTTTTGCGACTCATCGCAGAGACGTGTTAGCAACCTCATTTGCTCCACCGCTTTCTCAAGCTGCACTTGCTTAACGCACAGCGCGTTGGAAAAATTGCGTGACTCGAGATCATGAATCTCGAACAGATAGTTCAGGTGACGGAAGAAATCCAGAGAATCATTCATCATATGGCGAAGACGAGCTGGTGGAGGAAGCTGAAGAAATTTTTCCTTCTCCTTCTGGGAGCCCAGCATCTCTCCTATCAAAGGCGCAGTAAACTCATCTCGGGAAAAAGGTTGGGGAACCCCGACAGCACGAAGACCATCAAAGCAGAATCCCTTCAAGCCCATACGGTAGGAGGGGGTCTCGGTAGGACTGCCATAAGAAAGATTGATTGACGGAGCGGGAGAAGAACTCCAGGAAAAAACATCCGTGATAGGAGAAAAGAACAGTTGTGGAAGGACTTTAGGCGGTAGCCCAGCAGTCGAATCCGTAGTAGAAGGTGTAGCGACTACGTCAGGAATGCAATGAGAAATTGGAGAATCGGGAGCGTCAACTGTAGGAAGAGGACACGCTGCCGATGGAACCTCCGCCTCGGCAGAACACGTAGCAGCCGGCGCCTCAGTAACTCCCACCGGTTGGGAGGCACTCGTCCCAGTCGAAGCGGCAGAGATAGGAACAGTTGCTGCATTTACAGAAGAAGTCCCGGTGGCCTGCTCACCCGTGGCAAATCGAAGTTTTTTCCGGTGCAAGGAAGAGGTATGGCAAAGGTCCGACTTGACATCCACATCCTCATCATCACTAGCAATCACCGTCGTTGCGGCTGGCTGGAGTCCGTCCTCTTGCGACGCTCCGATAGCCAATTTTCCACAAAGCGAGAAACTCGGGCAGAGCTAACGGGCCTTCACCCTCCCCGGGCAACCGTCTTGGTTCTCCTCCTCGGGGGACGAACGCTACCCTGATTAGAGCCATCGGCAGGGGGGGAAGCTGGTAAAGTTTGAAGTGGCGTAACATTCAAAGGAGCGCCAGCGTCACCTGGGAATTAACCGTTAGCATCCTATAACAAAAGAAACGCGCAAAGACAAAAGCAAAGAAAATGCGAAAAGAGGCAGACTCACCCATAGCACACTCCTCCAGAGGTTTGAATAAGGCAAAGCTACGGATGCGGTAGTGAGTACCTTCGTCTAACAGAGCGTTAGCTTGCTCCAACTCAGCCCTGGTCAATATCGAGGGATTCGACCAAATGGGGCCTATCAGCTCCTGGTTGAAATTAATACGCCACAAACGGGACGGTAGCTCTAGAACAAAGAAACTGCTTTTCCAATCAGCTACACCCTTCTTAAAGCCGTGAAAACGCTGCCAGAACGACTGCACGAGCGCGTCATTCCACCGAGGAGTAATTTCGATTAAACAATTATGGCAATTCATACTAAAGAATTTGCGAAATAAATTGAGAGATGGGGTAGAAATGTTCTTCAACTCGCAAGCGCGAAGAAAAGCATAAACCGCACACCAGGAAGAGGGAGTTATCTGGGCAGGATTAAGGTTATACTCCCGCAGCAGCGTTAGTATCGATTCATGAACAGGAAAGCGGAAACCGTAAAGGAACATCTTAAAATAAAAAAGCCTACTATAACCCCACGCCGGATTATGGAGCTGCATATCACTTCCAGGGATAGAGGGCTCATACCCAGGAGGAAAGGTAATACCGTGTTCCTCCAGTTCGGCTTTCAGAACCACATCGCATGTAAAAATACTGGGTGATTGCGCGACCTCTGGATCCATGGGTTTCCAGATAACCTGGCGAGGTCTATTTCTAGCCATAACAAACCAGCAAAAAGGAAATCTGAGAAGGATTGAATTGGTACCTTGAAAGGGGAGAGTTACAGAGGAATCGGCGGACGACGGCGGACGGTCGGTGAGATATTCGGGGAAGAAGACGAAGGAAGATAAGAGAAAAAATTCGAAGCAAGGGCAAAAGTTCTGAAAAAAGAAAAATGGCCCCTCTTAAAGGATTAAAATGCCACCGCATTAATCGAGCCACCAATCGCGCGGAGACGTATGTAAAAAGAGGTTGGCCACGTGGAAGCGCATTAAAGAAATTTGAAAAAGAGAAGTTATTCGTCGTGATTCCCCAAAAGGGCGACAGAGTTGACCCAGTCAAAATAACTGCGAAGCGACTGCCTCGGCCAAGCCAACGCTTATGCTGGCTATCACCAAGGACCAGTAGGCTAACGGAAAATAACGGCAAAAGAAAAAGGCAGAAAACATCATCTTATTCATAAAATGCCAATAGGCATATACAACACAGAGGCGTTAATCCTCATCAGCCCAATCCATGTCACAGCAGTACTCATAGTCCTCCGGGGACGACGGCAATCCACTGTTGTAGGAAAAGAAATATTCGACAGGTTTGGGTACAAGCTTTGTCGCATGGGCTACCGCCTTGTCATAACGGGCACGGGAACTCTCCCCAACGGTAGAAGCTGCTGGCTTTAAATCAGTGCCGTGAGAAAGAGCCTCATTCTCGAAAGAAGGAGGAGGAGGGGCAGACGGTGACGCTTCATCACCTTTCGGTAGCATCATGTAGTGGGGCACAAAGCCGGCAAAGAAGGACTCAAAGGTCTGCTTCTTCACTTTCACTGGTTTCTTGCGACCCTGGCGTCTAGCAGGACATTTAGTAGGTCTCCACGGTGGAGTCGGAGGAGGATTATCCGAATCCGGCGAAGTCAGAGGTGTTGGCAAGGAATCACGCCCGCAAAAATCTGTCATTCTGACCTACAAAAAGCAAAGAGAAGGAAAAGATGAAGATGAACAGGGAAAGGGAAAGCATTTCCCTTAAATAACCAAGGAAGCGCTCCGATCCTCGCACAGATCCTGAAAAATCAATTAAGATGTCTGGGAAAAATAACCGCAATATCAGAAGCTGATCCGGCACCAATATACCTGCTCGTTAAATGCGCCAATCAAAAGGCACCAAATAACTACCCAATCACTCACCCCTGGAACAGCGGCTTTGGAAACAGTTGAGTCAAAGCATTCATTGCTCATTCATGGAAAGCAACCACCGAAAGGGTACGTACTGAAGAAGGCTCATTTTCAGTTGGGCTTACCACCAACACATTCAGCCAATGCAGTAAGAAATAAACGAGACAAAAAAAGACTGGAAAAAGCAAAAACAACCATTTATTTATGGCCTGAGCGGCCTCAGCGTTCAGATATATACATAAAGGCATAAGAGAAAGGCAACAAGAGGAAACAAAGGCAGCGGTCAGGCATTGGATCCGGCATCATCCTCCCCTGGTATGACCGGGATATCCCTCAGCGCGTCAACAACGGAGGTCAGCTCAGCGGAGCAGGCCCTCATCCCCTTCAAGCAGCAGGCTAGCAAGTCCTTCCGCTGCTGCAGCATCGAGGCAACCACGTCAAGGTGGGCAGTAGTAGTGGCCAGCTTTGCCAAGCTCTCCAAAGGACTAAAGTCCTCCAAAGATATCCCCAACTGTTTGGACAAAATAGGGGTCAATACCCCCTGCAACTCCAGGACATCCTCCGAGGTCTTGGTGATCATCCTCCCCAGGAAGCCGATGTCACCTTCAGTAAGGTTCTTCAAGGTCAAAGTTTTGGAGATCAGGAAATTTCGGGTCAGTTCATCCATGGCGAAATATGGAAGAGAAAGGGACGTGCAAGTGCGAGGAAACTTGCGCAGAAGAAACCTCAATTTATAAGTCCTGACAGAAATCATCTAAACCACCTTCTGACAAGGAAACGCTCTGATACCTCACGGAGAAAGGGCGTTAGCCCTTGGTAAACACTCGGGCTCATTTTCAGTTGGGCTTATGATAACAATCCACCTAAGGAAAAGGGTATTTCCATCTATTTCCCTGAACTGAAAGAAGAGATCACTGTTCCCACCTTCGCGGTAGGGAGAGGGCCACCACCTCCCCCAGAGGCTGACGCCAAGAGGGAAAAACAGAGCTCAGGCGTTTTCCCAAACGAACCTTCTAGATGGCTCGAGGAGCTGTCTCATTCTGAGGAACACCACGCATCAGGGGGACCACTCAGTCGCTACCCTATCGTGGTAGCATTTATCCCATGGCTATCGCCACGGTAACATATCATCCGAGGGGCGAACCACGATCCCTAACGTTAGGGATAGCTCCCTAGCTATCCCCAAACGCGGAAATGCTCAATTCTTCTATATATATACCTCCCCCTCAAAGGAGGCAGGTAAGCATGATCTGACTGGCCCAAGCTTTGCCAAATTCACTACTTATACTGACTTAAGCATCGGAGTGTTTCCGCCGGAGACCCCCTCCGGCGTATTGCAGGTACCGCGGACCGTCGTGAGCACTGATCTGAGAGGAGCCGTTCCGCCACACATCCTTCGGCAGAAAACAAAATCTTATCATCCCCCTCTTTACTGTCTTATCGAAGGATTTGATAAGCAGTAAAGACAGTTGCCCCTATATATCCGAATTTTGGCGACACAGTAGGCCTTACCTCAAGCTTACAGTGATGATGTCGCTCTGGGAGGAGGTAGTTGATTGATGTCACTCTGGGAGGAGGTAGTTGACTGATGCTGTTACTGGGGATAAAAGGTGGTTGCTTGATGTCGCTCTGGGAGAAGGAGATCGTTGTCGCTCTGGGAGGAGGTAGGTTGTTGATCCTGCAAAGATATAAGCTTAGCTCTATTCGGGTATCGAGAGAAACATAAGTTGTAGAAAATGTAAATGATAACCACTCTACCGGGGACGGAAAGTGATTTTACGAGAATGTAAATGACAGCTCCACTAGGGGGGTCTAACATGCAACAGACGTTGCCTAGGGAGGATAACGCGCGATTCGCAGAAGTATGAATGATTTGTCCTAATGATGTCACTCTAGGAGGAGGAAATAATTATGCAGAAATGTAGAATTATGTGAAGGATGTCACTCTGGGAGGGGAAGAAATGCTAGGGCTAAAAAAGGTAAGACTACGCTATGCTATTACTCTGGGAGGAGAAGAAATGCTTGATGCTGAAAACCAAACTATGATGTCACTCTGGGAGAAGGAGAAGTGCTAAGGCTGAAAACTAACTGCTGTCACTCTGGGAGGAGGTGAATGATAAGGCTGAAAATTTAAACAACGTCGATTCCCGTAGGAGAAGGCGCGAGATGCGGAAATTAAACTAAGGTCACTCTGGGAGGAGAAGAATGCTAAGGCTGAAAACTAAGTGTTGCCACTCTGGGAGGAGAAGAATGCTAAGGCTGAAAACTAAGTGTTGTCACTCTAGGAGGAGAAGAATGCTAAGGCTGAAAACTAAGTGCTGTCACTCTAGGAGGAGAAGAATGCTAATGCTGAAAACTAAGTGTTGTCACTCTAGGAGGAGAAGAATGCTAAGGCTGAAAACTAAGTGTTGTCACTCTGGGAGGAGAAGAATGCTAAGGCTGAAAACTAAGTGTTGTCACTCTGGGAGGAGAAGAATGCTAAGGCTGAAAACTAAGTGCTGTCACTCTGGGAGGAGAAGAATGCTAAGGCTGAAAACTAAGTGCTGTCACTCTGGGAGGAGAAGAATGCTAAGGCTGAAAACTAAGTGCTGTCACTCTAGGAGGAGAAGAATGCTAATGCTGAAAACTAAGTGCTGTCACTCTGGGAGGAGAAGAATGCTAATGCTAGCGGCCTTGATACGAACCTAGAATGCTAATGCTAGCGGCCTTGATACGAACCTAGAATGCTAATGCTAGCGGCCTTGATACGATCCTAGAATGCTAATGCTAGCGGCCTTGATACGAACCTAGAATGCGTCTGTGTCCTGCTCAGGAGGTAACGACCCCAAGGACAAGACTTTCCCACTATTTGCAGCCGTAAGCAGTCCTCACCTGATATTAGTGTTTGCACTCATGCTCCGAAACAAGGCTAAGTGTTTTACGCTCATAAAGATGCACTCACATGATACATAATTTACAGTTCGCAATGTCAATCCGAGTGAATAGACTTCGAATGAAGATGCACATGCATGGGCGTTCTAATAATCGATGGGACTTTTACGGAAAAGAACGAAAGGATATGAAATGTCCGGAAAGGAGTTTGTTTTGGAAGAGATTGCTTTGCTGGGGAGTTGGAAGGTTTTTGATGAGTGATGCTTTGCTGATTGGCCCTGATGAGGGCGAGGTGTGCGAGCTCTTTCGCTTTTTGCTGGGGATGCTTTCTGGACAGAGTGTGTGAGCTCTGGGATCCTTGCTGGGGGTGCTTTTCGTTCGGCCAGGGGCCCTTTTCTTGAGTCTTCATTGGGGAGTTTCGCCGCTGTTCTTTTTGCGACTCACTACTTGAGTTGGCCTGGGGCCCTTTTCTTCTCGGGCCCTCACTGGGGAGGCTTGCTTTGAGATTTCTCGAGTTGGCCTTGGGGCCTCTTTTGCTCGAGTTCACTAGGGGAGGTTGCTTTGAGATTTCTCGAGTTGGCCTTGGGCCTTTCTACTCGAGTTCACTGGGGAAAGTTTTCTTCGAGATTTCTCGAATTGAGTTGTCACCGGGCTGTGATTGCTTTGGCTCTTCGATTGTTTGTATTCTTCGAAGGTCTCTGAGCATTTTCTTTCTTTTCTTTTCTTTTCCCTTTTTCCCCTCTCTCCTTTTTTCTTTTTTCTTCTTTTTTTTCCTCTCATTTTTCTCTTTTTTTTTCTTTTTCTCTCTTTTCTTTTTTTCTCTCATTTTTTTTTTTTTATATATCCCTCCCCTTTTTGATTTGATTTGAAATGCAACAGAGCAGAGCAAGCACAGCCTTCATCTTGATCTTTTCCCCTTCTGTCTTGAGGCCTCGGCCTTCGTCGTTGCTGCTTCTTCGGTGATGGTCCTTAGCGATCTCCTGGTGACCTTTTCCGTCTCCTTCATCGTGCTCTTGGACTCAACGTGCTCACACTTCCGGCTGGCAATCTTGGCTGAAATTGCTCTTTGGCTCCCGGGGTATGAGTGATATTGAAGATTTGGGGAGTGATGGCATATGGTGGAAAGAGGAAAAAAACGAAAAAAAGTGGAGAAAATTGTAAAAGTCCCATGTCATTTTATAGCTATCCCATGTCTAATTGCGCATGTACCCTGGATATTATGCGAACTCAACTAGTATCTAGTCAGTCCCTTACACTCATGAAGGATACGTCGCGATGGCTAAAAATGCTTACCGGGATTTGTTTATGACTGCTTACGTCGGAGCAAACCGCGGATATAAGAGCAAACAGATAATATCATACATGGCACGTAATTTGGATAGATGCTAGAGTTAACAGAGGGATTGAATATTCCTGACCTATGCGATGCATGAAAATGCTTATGAGAGTAGTATGTTTTTGTTTTAGCCGGGCTAAAGAGGGATTTTGATTGATTTTTGATTTTTGACTGATTGATGGTTTGATTGCTAGAGGGTTTGATTGCTAGATGGTTTGATTGCTAGAGGGTTTGATTGCTAGATGGTTGATTGCTAGACGTTTGATTGCTAGAGGGTTTGATTGCTAGATGGTTGATTGCTAGATGGTTTAATTGCTAGATGGTTTGATTGCTAGATGTTTGATTGCTAGACGTGGGGGGATGACTTATTTGAAAAGTTCTACTGAGAACCTAAGGTTGCCCCCAGTGGGCCAGACGACCGTACTCGACTTAGAGTTAACAAAGCGAGTAAGAATGAAAACAATTTTAAATAAAAGGGGAAAGAAAGATGGACTCCCCTAAGATGTGCAGCGGGGCTGCAAGGGCGTCTTCCACAGGCTCCACGCGGATGACAGCGAGATGCTTCCAGTCCCTGTGAGATGCAGAGGGGGTGACAGAAAGGGAAATCAATTTGAGAACGAAAAGGAGATAAGTTCAGGGATTCTCCCTTCTTTTAACTCGGCTTTTCGAGGGTGCCTATGACGTGGTCCCAGCTCCAGAATGCCTTGCTTAGAGGCGCTGATTGGTTTCTTTTTCAGCTGCTTCACAGGAACCGCCGATCTAGGTCGAAGGGAGGATGAGATCCGCATTTGGTCCCTTTGCTTACCGGTCCTTGCTAGACCTTCGTTGATGGGCTTCATGATTGCTCGGGGGTAAAGGGGAAATCCTCTGTCCCCGAAATGTGTAGCGGGGCCGCAAGGGTATATGCTTACCGTTCTTATGCAGGCAACGGATGGGGGTGATCCAGCCCCTGAAAAGGACACGGCGAGAGCTAATGAGGGGTAAATGCAAGACGATTTTTAGCAGAAGTAATGTGATTGATAAGCTTTTAAGCTCTCCCTTTTAGACGGGCCATCCGTGGGTCACTGCAGCGTGACTGGCATTGGATGTTGGTTGATGATGGCTTTGCTGTTAGATGCTTTGCTGCAGCTCCTGCTTTGGCTTGGGTGATGCTTGCAGCCTAGCTGTCCCTCAACTAAAGGGTTGATCTTCACCGTGTTGATCATGGTGCGGATGTTGGGAAACTTCTTGAACAAGACCGCATTAAGTATGTTGATGGTGATCCTCGGAGGACAGCTTTTTGTCGTGCTTTTTCCCAAGGTTGTTGCCTGCAAGGGTGCGTTGGGCGACCATGGCGTTTTGGTGATGAGCCCCTCCGAATAGGTGAATCGGAGATGGGAGCAGATGTTGCTAGTGTTCCGACAGCTCGGCCGGCGTAGGATGGGCTTTGTGCCTTTGGTCCAGTGTTCGGTCCTTTGAGACCGGTCGTTCGCGATGCCGGTTGTGCTGGTAGCACTGCGAGGAAAATAAATTTCGCTTTAGATGGTGACGGTTTGTCTTAAAATCTTTCCTGATTCGCTCTTGAAGGTGGCCTGCTGCGGCAATTCAACAGCTCCTACAAGCGGAACTCTCTGGTTCTATCGTGATGACGAGCTGAGGCGTGAGATCTTACGTCCCTGCAAAACTGAAGATTGATTAGTGGCGTTAGTCTAAGTGACGCGTCTTATGTCCCGAGCTACTCTTGGGGAGCCATCTATGCCATGCCTCCTTTTGTCATCTCACAAATTTTAAGAAAAAGAAGGGGACAACAAATTTTTAAAATAATGAGCATCTCCTAAAAAAAACTTGTTTTATTAATTTCAGGACAAATGTTTGTGCTAGATTGTCATGATAAAACCCTATGTCCTTGGCCTGGCTGAACACCCAATTCACGACGCTTTAGGTGAAGCATAACTTGACTGCATCGGCATTTACCGGTCTCAGGAGATCGTCTCCATCCCTGTTGGTTAGCATTAGGGCACCCCCTGAGAATGCACTTTTGACCAGATAAGGACCCTCGTACCTTGGGGCCCACTTTCCTCGACTAGCCTCCTGATGAGGAAGAAATTTCTTCAACACTAAATCCCCAGCCTCGAATTTGCGAGGTCGCACTTTCTTGTTATAAGCGTTTGGCCATTCTTTGCTGATATAATTGCGCATGGAAGATAGCGGCCAAGCGCTTCTTAGAAAGGAGGTTAAACTGCTCGTACCTCATTCTTGTCCAATCCGATTCTTCTACTTCTGATTCTGCCAGGATTCTGAGAGAAGGGATTTCTACCTCAAGAGGAACTACGACTTCCATGCCGTAGACTAAAGAGTAGGGAGTTGCCCCCTGGGGATGTACGAGTTGCTATTCGGTAAGCGTGCAGTGCGAAGGAAGCATGTCATGCCAGTCTTTGTGAGTGACCACCATTATGGACGGTTTTCTTCAAGTTTTTTTGTTTTTTTGTTTTTTTTTGTTTGACAGGTTTACCGCAGGCCTCAATGGGATACGATGCTCAACTATCACGGGATCAAGACCTGGTATATCAGCGTATGACTTACGCGACTACGTCCGAGTAGTCTTTGAGGAGGGAAATCAACCTTTCTCTCTGAGTCGTATCCAAGGTAGTTCCGATCTTGACCAACTTCTGACTCTCATTGCTTGCCCCCAAGTTTACTTCGTCCAATTCCTCCTCACGAGGGGTTATTTCCTTTTCTGAACTTTCTAGTAAACGGGCCAGTTCGTCGGAGATTTCGACCTTATCTTCGGTGGTGACGACCATTTCTTCGCCAGTAAAGATATAGGTTTTACCAAGACAATCCGAACTAACACTCATCCTAAAATTAAAAGTGCGAAAAAAGAGATGCGTGAAAATGAAAATTTGCATATATACTGATTTTTAACAAAAGGGAACATGAGTCCCTACAAAATGGCTTCGTAAGAAAACGTGCAAACATATATTTTTTCAAAAGGAGTAATTTCGGAGAGACATCCAGAAGCATGGTGATGGTCCAGCTGCACACAGACTCCCCTGACTTCTTTACGAAAATGACTGAACCAGGCAACGATTCTTCTTCTCCCGGAGCATCAATACAGGAATCTGAAGCTATACTGACCACGGTATGATTCATATTGACGATTTCGACTGTGAGGGAGAATGTGGCTCCTATGTGGGGATACATTCTGTCTTCCATGTCATGCCCCCAATATCAGCAAATTCACTTGTTACTGGTCCAACTTGAGACATATATTTGTGGGAACAAGAGGTGGGAGGACCGTTACTAACTGTGTCAACTGTCTCTAACTCGCAAGTCTTCTTTTTGACCGTTTCCATCGAAATATCATTCATACCTTCACCACCTGAGGCACGGTTTGGGAGAGGGTCGATGGCCGTGTTAGGTCCTTTCGCCAAGCCCTCGAAGGAGACCCATCCACTCTTGATCAAGTGATTAACTTTTGCTTTGAATGCGAAGCAATTTTCCAGAGTGTGACCTGGGGCTCCAGCGTGATACTCGCACCTTGCGTTGAGATTACACCATTTCGGGTAGGGAGGCATTTGAGGCTGAGCTGGAACTGGTACAATCTGTCCGGCTGCCAAGAGATGTTTGTAGATTTCTCCCGCAGGAAGAGGGAGAGGAGGTAAAGGCTTTCGGTTCCACCGATTTTTTGACGTGTTTTGGTTATTTAGGTCCTTCGGTGGGTTATATGGCTTAGGTTGCATGGGTTGTGTGGGTCTTTCGGCTAAGTCCTCGAAAGAGATTCATCCACATTTGATCAAGTGGTGAACCTTTCCTCTTAGGGCGGAGTAATTTTCTATTGTGTGACCCTGAGCTCCGGCATGGTACTCGCATCTAGCATTATGATCGTACCACTTCGGGTAAGGAGGCTGTAAAGGTTGGATTGGGGTGGGTGCAATTTGTTTAGCGGCCAAAAGGTGCTCGTAAATCTCCCCCAAAGGAACGGGAAGTGGAGGCAATGGTCCCCGATCCCAATGGTTATTTTGGTTTCTTGATTTATTTGGTGGTTTACATGGTCTAGGTTGTGTAAGCTGTGATATTTGTGTTGGGGGTGATGGGAAAGGTTGCCTGTCATCCAAAGGAAAAGAAATCCTTGCGACTAGTTCTTTCCGTTTCTGAGCATACATTTTTACTGATTCCTCGGCCCTTTTCTCTAGATTTTGCAAGTCAGAACGGTTAGGTGTGATTTCTGCGTCGAGCTTGTACCGTTCAGATGTTTCATTGTGGTGGATTTTGAGGCGAGTTTTAGGGCGTTCAATCCCCGCGTACCTCTCGGATTGTGGGATCTTGAACTTCCGAGGCGTCGTAGTTCCTAGCATCATGCTTTTATCAGCGGGATCCCTAGGGTCATATCTTTCAATAACCTTTAGCTTGTCCTCTCGTGGGATCAATCGATCAACACTGGACCCTTTTGCACTAATGGTGCCAAAACCTATGGCCGGTGAATATTCACGAGAGGACTGTAGCTGTGTCGGATTGCTTCCCGAAAGTTTAGTTTCCGATGGTCCCGAAATTGCGGCTTGGGTAGAACGAACCTGAGATGGGTGGGAACTCTGTCTGGTTGTACCTACTGCAGCTGTAGGGTTGGTTGAAAGGTGCTGAAGTGACGGGGAGATCTCTTCACCCGTCTTAACTGGTGGATTTGCAGCGGTGGGTACAGTGAAGGGACTAACCCATCTCCAATGGCCCACGGGGCCAGAAAGTGGCGGGAGTGCAGAAGGTCCTGCGACGGCGAGCAAAGAGGAGGGTCCGTTTGTTTGAGGGAGATCAAAACCCGGTGGCACTTCAGTGACAGCTTCATCTCTTTCCTTTTCGGCCCTGACGGCCCTTTCTGTACTGATCCTAACTTGCTCCTCTAACTCGGCTATTCTAGCCATTAGTGCTTCAGCGGTCTTAGCTGGTTCAGTCATTTTTTGCTTTTGAAGTCTAGTAAAAGGGAGCCTGTGCGGAGTAGCTTGCTTCCGAGGAGCTATCGTGAACATGAAAAAGGGAAAAACACATAAAAGAGTAAATACAAGTGAGGATATACAAGTGATGTGCAGTCCCGAGGCCTCCACGTTGCTCATTCATTTTCCGGCCACACTTTCACTTGATATTTTCAAGGCGGTTGGAGAGGCGAGGAATCCCAGTGGTTGACAAGATACGAAGGAAGCCTCTATACATTCCAACGATATGAAGCAAATCTGAGATGCTAAAGGCAAAACCCAAATCAGCAGGGCAACCAATGTCGCCATGCTAGGAAGATCTCTTTTACGTTATACTTTTGACGATGCAAGGCCTGATGCCTGGTGAACTCAACCGAGGGGAGAGACGACAATCTTTTTATGAACTTGGAGTTTTTTGTGATAAACTAGGAAGACATGGCCATGAGTGAGCGATACTCGGATGTTTTGAATACTTGTTCTGATTTTTCGGAATTTCGGTGAGACGATTGTGTTTTATCCCGGAGGGATTTTCTCTTTTTGTTTTGCGATGTTTTTTTTTTTTTTTTTTTTGTTTGTATTGGAGGGATAGTTGATATGGAAAAGATGAGGCGATTTAATAAATATCCGAGAGAGTACGACTTTACTAAAAAGTGTTTACAAAATATGGTAAACTTGCCAACTTCCTAAATTCATAAAAAATGGCTAAGATAGATGAAATCAGGGGTCCTAGCTAAAAAGAAAAGATTTGCCGATATACGAGCCTTTCCCTGAAGGTGTCATTCCTGGGCGTCAGAGTCTTCTTGCTTCTGCCCAAGGTACTCCATCGAAGCCAACTCCCCTTTCTGCATTTCTAACTCAGCCTCTAAGGCGGTAATTCAGCTTTGCAGTGCCTGGCTTTTCCTATCCCCCAAATCTGCACGAGTAGTCAAGACCCTTATCGTCGAATCCCTGTCTTCGATTATGGCACTTGATGCTTCTCTTTTGCGGGTTTCACTGCTCAAGCGTTCCTTAAAGGCCCTGAGGGCCACCTTCTTTTGTACTGTTTGTACGCGGATGAAATCCTTGTGATGCATGTCTAGTTCATTCATCTGGACTTCTGCGTAGCATTGACGTGCTTCGGCCATATCCCTTTCCTCTATCATCAGATCTCGTTCTTCTTGCGCTGCTCGCATTTGCTCTACTACTTGGGCGTAAGCCATAACATCCATTCCTCCACTTACTTGCGATTCCCCTTCCTCTTCCATTGGTTTCTGATTTTCTGGGCGAGGTAAGGCATTGCCGTTGACTCGCTTCAATCTCCACTGTGGATATTGTGGTATCGTTGCTGCAGGGGCGACGCGTCCATTGAGACAAAAGGGGTGGGCCCAGTCTTGGGCGTACAACTGAATGTCCTGATTTTCTCCGGTGTGTGGCAGGTCTGATCTTGTCATGCCGAATGTCACGGGAATTATTTGCGTGATGCAGAACTGTCTGAGGACGAGGGTAGGGCAATAGTGAGTGCATCCCCATGCTCCGATCAAAGGAACCCAAGGTAAGGGTCTGCAACAGACGATGGGATCGGAAGTCTGCAGCCATTTGGCGTGCCAACTGAAGTCTTCTTCTGAGAGGTTTATGAATCGGTCGATCCAGACATCTTTATTCTCCATCTCCCATCTATCCGTGGTCGTTGCGTTGATAACTCTGAGTAGAGGGCATGATCTTATGTAGCTTGCGAAGAAAATGGTCTGATCAGGAACCTGTTTGAAGTGGCTGACCAACCATACTGTCAACAACTGGGTGCAACAGGTAAGTCTCCCTTTCCCTTTTCTTCGACAAGAGTCCAAGGAGCGAAAGGTCTCGGCCAGAATGGCTGTTGTAGGATTGATGGCATTTGTTTCCATCTCGTAAAAGATGTTGGCTGCTGCAAAGTCGATGGCATTCCTTATTTTCGGAAAGAGGACAAATCCTACAATGGCGAAAGCCAGAATCCTTAAGCATTTTTTTTCCGTTGGACAACTGAAAGCATGCCTCAATATCTGACCAGCACCAGAAGTAGTCACCTTCTCTGACACGAGTAGTGATTCCTAACAACTTATCGAGCCTTATTTTGACACTTGAGGAGTCGAGTCGAACATTCTGGTATATGGCCGATATAGGAGAGGTGAAGCACATCAGGGCTGAGTACTCCTCTAGCATAGGAGTCAAGTCTACCTCTTTGTCGAAAGAGAAGCACCAATAATAGGGATCCCAGAATTTTAGGGCTGCCTGGATGCAACCCCAATCAGGTTTTACGTCAACTAGAGTCAGTAGTTTTCCATAACTACCCTCAAACTGTGTCTCTTCGTCTTCAGTCAGCTCATTTCTCAACTTCCGAATCCTAGTTAAGTCGAAGTCTACGACTTCTATCTTGACCTTAGTGGTGATGTCAGGGGTGAACCCATGTTCCAACAGATCTCCTCGTGTGGCTTGATCGTCGAAACTTCGTCCCCCGAAAATATTAAATGAAAGTAGTGTAGGTGCCGACATGTCAAATGAGCAAGATGGGTCTTATGGGACAAAAATAAAATTTTAAAGGGGTTATAGCATAAAGGCCCCCTGTACTATCGCGAAAAATAGAATCCTCCCCTGTACTAAAAAAAGTGATGAACGGATCCTTGTACTATCGGTCAGTGGCAAAAAGGCCTAAACCGTTAGTCAAACTAACGGAATGTTAGTTTTGACCTGTGACAGCAGGTTACCAAAATAAAAAACCTATTGTTCCCTTTTTTTTCATTAAAAAATTAAAAAAATAATGTAATTAATTTTAATTTTTTTTTAAAATAATGTAATTAATTTAAAAGATTCTGAAAATAATGTATTAATTTAAAAAATTCAGAAAAATATTTTATATTATTTTTAAAAATTCAAAAAATTGTAAAAATTCAAAAAAATGTACAAATTCTAAAAAAATTATGAATTACAAAAAAATGTTTTCTTTTCATTAATAATAAATAATATAAAACTTATTTGGTCTTATTTATTTTACTCTTTTTTTAATTTTAGTTTCAGTAATTATTTTAATTTTTGTTTACACAAAAAATAGTTTAAAAATAGTATTCAGAAATTAAAAAAAGAAAAAAAAAACTAAACATCTTTATTTATAACCTAGCAGCCAATCTACTCCCAAACCCTACAAACCCCAAAAACATCATCTTCTTCCCTCAAGTAGCACTACCTCCAGCCGCCACCTCTTTTCTTTTTTTCTTTCTACTTTTCTTTTCTTCTCTTCCCTTTTCTTTTTCTTTACTGTTTGGATTGGGTTGAGTGTGTGGTGGCTGTGGTGTTGGGTAAGGCGGTGTGTTGGTTTTGGGTGCGTGGTGGCTGGGCGGATGGTTGTGGTCGGTGATTTGGGATTTGGCTGGGCGGATGGTTTGGGATTTGGCTGGGCGGATGGTTGTGGTCGGTGATCGGGTCCGACTGTTTTGGGTGTGGCCGGCGATGGCTGGGTTTTATTAATTAGCAAGAGGGTTGAATTTTAATTTATAGGAGGGGTTGATTGAATTGGGATTTGGACACTGGTTGATTGAATTGGGATTTGGACACTGATTTTATTAATTGGGATTTGCAGGAGGGGTTGATAATGAAAAAAGAAAAAGAACAAAAATATATAAAATAAATAAATATCTTTCTAAATTTTTAAAATTAATTATATTAATTTTCTGAATTTTTTAAATTAATTATATTAATTTTCTGAATTTTTTAAATTAATTACATTTTTTCTAATTTTTTAAAGAAATGAAAAGAAGAAAAAAAACAACAGGGAAGGAAATAAATGGAACCGGCTACGCTGGGTCAAAACTAACAGTCAGTTAGTTTGACTGTTAGTTTTGGCCCTTATGCCACCGACCAATAGTTTATGGGTCGGTTCATCATTTTTTTTAGTACAGGGGAGGATTCTATTTTTCGCGATAGTACAGGGGGCCTTTATGCTATAACCCCAATTTTAAATGCAAAGTAACCTGCACGTGTAAGAAATCCGCAGTTCGTATAACAGAAAGAAAATCACGTCAATATGCCAACAAGACAAATAGAGCCACGACAAATAGGTATAATCATGATGCACGTGCTGGGGCTCTGATTCTGACATCTCTAACTGGCTTGAACGGTTCCCGGATGATACCATGAAAAGGTCCCTAAAGTGTCATCCAGTGTCCCGATTTCTTGCGAAATCGTGTAACCTTTCGACTGGCTTTAGGGGTTCATCCGAGTTGGGATTGGTGAACACTACCCAGGACATATGTCCTAGGGCGTCGGCGTCACTACTACCCTCCTAATTTGGTAATTGTCCCCTGGGTGTAGGGCGCTATGAAATGCATATGACAATTGATAAAGCAAATAAATGAACAAACCAGCAATTGATCAAAGCAAATAAATAAATAAACAAACAAAACACCTCTCTACAAGATAAAACCAGCTCCGACCCTAAAGTCCCCAGTGAAGTCGCCAAACTGTCGCGCCCCAGAAAATTGACAAAGATAGTCATTGGCGAGTGTGCAACGAAATTTTGGGACCTTACAATGCTCAGCGTAAAAAGATGCCTCGCAACATGCAATGAAGTCGCCACCCTAATTTGGTTACTAGGTTTAGGGAACCTTAATCGTCATGGCATAAGAAATATAATAAGTAAAAAACTAAAGGCACAAAAAAAGGGGTCTGGACCCCAGACAAAGGTTCGGGGTCGTATTATGGTCTCGGGAAGGTGTTAGGCACCCGAGTCACATCCGAAAACGGTTACCGGTTGATGAGAGAGGTGTTTAAAAAGGTGTGTGATAAAATGCGTTTTGAAAAAGGGGACCCTTAGAGGAATCGTCACTTTAGTCTTTTCTATGATCGTGACCGTTCAGGAATAATAAAAAGATCTTTCGGACGGGTTACCGTTTATCAAGATCGATTGATTATTCCTGACCGTAACGTAATGGGGACTGAATTTTCCGTAAGACTGAATGAGCGCCCTCTTTTTTCATCATCGGGCCTTGCATGATTAAATTAATTACTACGTGATCCTAACATGGATTGCTAACATAGTACAGATTAAATGAGAGTTTTTTGAAATGGAAAACTGATGTGGGATCGAAAGTCCCCATGTACATGCAGTCAATACAAACGAGAATTTAAAATCATATGAACATGGCATTTTAAGCAAGTCTTTAAACACGTTGTTCATGTGGGTTGATTTTAATTCTAGCAGTTCTATATATCATGCATGCAGTTGATATTTGCGAAAAGTATCGAATAAATAAAAAGAAATCGAAAGGCGTACTTTCGAGCGAAGCTTGAATTTTAACCTACAAAATGAGAGTGTTAGTGATAGCTCGAAAAATGAGTAAACAATTTTAAGAGTGCAAAGATTTAAATGACAGTTGATTGCATACGAAAAATGATGGATTTGACATATACGAAAGTGAAATACGGAGTTGATTGTATGCGAAAAATGATTGATTTTACGCATACGAAAATGAAATGCTGAGTTGATTGTATGCGAAAAATGATTTATTTTAAGCATACGAGAATTTAAATGTTGGGTTGATTGCATGCGAAAAATGATTGATTTTACGCATACGAGAATTTAAATGCTATGTTGATTGCATGCGAAAAATGATTGATTTTAAGCATGCGAGAATTTAAATGCTACGTTGATTGCATGCGAAAAATGATTGACTTTAAGCATGCGAGAATTTAAATGCTACGTTGATTGCATGCGAAAAATGATTGATTTTAAGCATGCGAGAATTTAAATGTTGTGTTGATTGCATGCGAAAAATGGTTGATTTTACGCATACGAAAATGAAATGCTGTTTTGATAGGTGCAGAAAAATTAAATGTAGTTGACGATTTACAGGGAATTAAAACAGTTGATGATTTGCAGAAAATAAAACAGGTTGATAATGCAGAACTACGCAGTTGGATATTTGCAGAAAATAAAACAATTGATATTTGCGGAAGAATTTCCAGCAGTTTGCGAAAATTTAAAGCAGTTGATATTTACGAGAATTGAAATGCGACCGACCATGTAGGCGGTAAAATGAATAACTGAATTTAAATTGCCGAAAGTAAATTGCGGAAAATTTAAAGTGCGGAAAATTAAACAGTTGATAATTTGCGGAAGGATTTCCAGCAGTTTGCGAAAAATTAAAGCAGTTGATATTTACGAGAATTAAAATGCGACCGACCATGTAGGTGATAAAATGAATAACTGAATTTAAATTGCCGAAAGTAAATTGCGGAAAATTTAAAGTGTGAATAATTAAACAGTTGATAATTTGCGGAAAGATTTCTAGCAGTTTGCGAAAAATTAAAGCAGTTGATATTTACGAGAATTAAAATGCTACCGACCATGTAGGCGGTAAAATGAATAACTGAATTTAAATTGCCGAAAGTAAATTGCGGAAAATTTAAAGTGCGAATAATTAAACAGTTGATAATTTGCGGAAAGATTTCCAGCAGTTTGCGAAAAATTAAAACAGTTGAATATTTACGAAAATTAAAAGCAGTTGATAATTTGCGGAAAATCAAATGACAACCGACCATATAGGCGGTAATGTAAATGACTGAAATTAAATTGCTAAATATAAATGACTGAAGTTAAATGACATAAAAATAAATATCACGATAAGAAATGAGCAATTCACGTTTATAAAAAAACAGTTCAATAAGCAACTTGATGCAAGAATAAGCATACGAAATATTTTACAAAAAAAACGAACTAAACCATCCATGTATAAAATATAGGAAAAATAGCACATATCATGAAGAATGATTATACGAAGCATATGAGCATTTTACGTAAAAAAAAAATAATGAGCCGAAGTTCCGGAAAAATATAAATGGGCTGGGCCCAGCTTGGAAATTTGGAGGAATGGGCCAGGAACAATTCCTAGCCCAAGAAAATCAATTTTAAACGGTGATGGGCCAAGCCCATCACCTTTCTTTCATTTTTGCGCGAAGGCCTTTGGCCCGCGTCAAACATCATCTTCAACCTCACATCGCCGGCACCACTGCCGGCGACGGAGGTGACGAACCAGGCGACCAATTCGCCTGGTTCTTGGCCCGTAAGAAGCCTCTCTCTTCCTACAACGCGGCCATGCAATCACAGCGAGAAAATGGACACGAAAACAGTGGCAATTGCAGCTGCAACAATAATGCGCATAAATTCGTTTAATTAGCAAATAAATGCTTCAAGCGTTCAAACAATTTAATCGATGCTAGTGTGGTGGTATTAACTTAAAACTCAAGCCATTGGAACACATTTGAGCAATGAAATGATCATCTAAGGCAAGAACGGAAATTAAAGAAAGCAACAGTAAGCGAGAGAGAAAGAAAAAAACTTACAGTGCTTGCCGAGAGAGGAAAGGATTGAGCGCAAGGAATAGGGTTCAAGTGTACGTGAATTGTTCAGGAAAATGGAGAGGGAGCAGTGCTTTTTCCTTGCAAAATTCGAACCGTTTTTACGAAGGATGGAAGCTTGTATTTATAGGAAAAATCGCGTGGATGGCCGGACGAGGGAGCTGCGCGTGGTGGCTAGGGGAGGCGTGATGATGGCGGAGGGGGTAGGAAGCTACGGGCTGGCTAGGACGCGATGGGAGCAGGTGGCTCGGGCGAGGACTTCGCTGCCTTGCTCGTGCGTGCACTGTGCATGTGCACCATGCTAGATAATTCAAGGGCCATTGATCTGGTTGACTTTCCTTGGTTGACCAGATCAATGGCCATGATTAAATGGCCTTTCATCTGATTTAAATGGCCTCGAGCCGGTTCCCGCGAACAAACGTTCTGACTTTTCGAGCCGCAGGTACCGTCGCGTAGAGAAAAATGCGACGGGTTTAACCGTCTACAGCGAATGACAAGAATTTTTCGTTTAACGCGTTTATTTTCTCATTCAAAAACATGAAACGTTTGAACGGAAAAATAATAACGTTACGCCGGAAATTACACGAAACGCTGTAGACCGTTGTGAACAGAAAAAAAGCTAGCAACTAGTTGATGGAAAACATTTCAAATTCAAACTATTGTCCAAGCGAACTTGCTCGGGTCCAATAAAAGCTCGAATAAAAATAATAATAAAATAATAAAAATACTAAAAAATGCGCTAAAATATAAAAAAATCCTAAAATTCATGTGATGACCTAAAACGAAGAAAAAACTAGCAAACGACTGCCGGATAGTTAAAAATGTGGTTTTTAAGGCTAAAAATATTAATGATAATAATAATGAAAATACGTGACGAAAAATTAAAAATGCAATTTCGAAAGCTGACGATGCTAAAACGCAACGAAATACCTAAAAATGCTAGCGACAGTAAATCAACTGAAAATGACTGTAAATTAACTAAATAACAGAAATGCTAAAATTAATTAAAAACGGCGTCAAAATTCGAGTATCAACAGGTGGCGTGAAAGAGAAAATTAGCACGTAATTATCAAACAAAGAAATAGTGCATTCGAGCCTTGGTCTGAGAAAACTTACTCGAGACCGAGAAAAGTTCGAATGAAGTCAGTTAAAAATACGAGAAACTAAAAAGACACGAAATGACACGGAATTTTAAACAAACTAGCCTAGGACCAAGAATCGACAGGAATTTGACCTAGACGAGCTATTAAATGCGATAAACATAAAAATACGTAAACGTGTTGACGAAAACCAAAAAATACGGTTTTAGTCGAAAATACAAGAAAAATACGAAAAATTTAAAAGACATGAAATGACATGAAACATTAAAACAAATAGTCCTGGATCAAAAATTGATTGAAATTTGACGTGAACGTGCTATTAATGTGACGTGCAATGAAACGAAAAAGTTGCGACGTAAGTCAAAATTCGGGTAGCAACACATATATATATTTCTCTAGAAAATTCTATATGTTTTGAATAGGGGAAAAAACCTTAAAATCAATCCGGATATGCAAAATTAATTCATAAAAATTAACCGAACATGGATTCCCTCAAGGAGTTGTACATTCTTTATTTTTTAAAAATAAATTGAATAAAATGTTGTATATGACTATATGCTAATTAGGTTAGGCTAGTTATGGAGAAAAATTAAAAATTAAGCAATACCAAATCTAATTACCACTCAGAAATATAATAGAGAAATTGAATATATCTTGGTTTATGATCTAGAAATTACTTAATGTAAATAAACAAATATTAATCATTAAACACAAACAATAAAATTAATTAATTTAAAAAAATAAGAAAACAGAACAGATAATTATGATTATAATTTAAATCAAGTAATTATGTTTTTAATTTTAGTTACTTATATTATTACATGCTTGGAAAACTAATTATATATTTTATTTTGGTATCTTTAAATCTTGTGGATCAATACTAATTCTATTCGCACGTGACCGGGTATTTAGGTATTTTATTATCTATATATACTATATATTTAATATATATTATCTAACTTAACTACCAACTCAATTAATATCAATACTCCCGTTATTGTTAAGAATTTTGAATGCTCTCATAATTTTTTTTAATTATTTCCAGCTTTTGTTTTAGATAAATTGGCTGAACTATTTTTTCCCAAATTTAAAAGCAACAATTATTATTGGATAAAGTTTTTAACATATTTATAAAAACTTAAAAGAAAATTAAGAGTGTAATAGACTTTTAAACAATAACTTAAGGTATAAAAAATCACCTTGTTTCATTTTTCATACTATAAAAAAATATTTAATATAAATTTAAATTCCAAAATAATTAATTTAATATACACTAATTATTTATAACTTTAATATTAATTCATTTAAAATTGCATTACTTAATTGAAAAATTAATTTATAAGTTTTTTCACTTTATAATTTACTATTATTAGTGTTATTTAAAATATTATTACAAGCTACTCCCATTTGATTTTTTAAGAGACTAACGAATGTAGGAGATCCGATTTTCTTTCCACTTTTGCCATATAGGATTTTTTTATTATTTTAAAGTTTGTGTTGTTGTTTAGCTTGAAATTAAAAACATTATCTAGTTTTTATCTAAAAAAATATACTAAAATCTCAAGAAATATATTTACGTAATCATTAAAAATATACTCAAAATATCTATTTTGTAACATTTTATTTTTTATTATATAATAATAAAAAATTTATTAACTTTATTGATTAAAAAATTAAATATATTTTTAGATAAACTATATAAAGAAACCTTAAAGTTTATAAAATCTCCCACTTTGAACCCAATATTTTTAAAATTTGCAATATAAACCTGAAATTTGCAACGTAAGTCTGCAACAAAATTGCAATTTCGGTCTTTCTAATAATTAGAAAATTAAAAGATGGTAAAAAATATTATTAAGTTATTTAATTATTTTATCAATCACTAATTATTTTAATTTTTTAATATATACTGGTTAATTTTTTAAGGGTGATGTTGATTCGAACCAATTAAAAATATAAAGAATTTAATAGGTAGGTTAATTAATTTAATAGATAGGTTAATTAACTAAATAAATAAATTAATTAAAATATTTAAAAGTCTATTACCTTTAAAAGTCTATTACAATCAAATAACTTAATAGGTAGGTTAATTAATTTAATGGGTAAGTTAATTAATTAAAATGTTTAAAAGTCTATTACACCCTTAAGTTTTTTAATAATTTAAGGGTATAATAGACTTTTAAATAATAAGGCCCTTCGTGCTATAGATATAAAATTAACTTTGTAAGTTTTTAAGACGTATAGATCAAAGTTAAATATTTTTCAAGCTACACGAACTTTTTTACATTTTTTACTCAATATAATCAACACTTAACTACCCGATAAGAACCTCTTTTTCTTTTTTCAGAAAAAAACAAAGCTTTTTATTTTTAAAATACTATCATTAAATTTTTTAATATAATCATAAATTAATACATTCTATTAATTTATAAGTTTGCTTAATATTTAATACCCAAATGCAACATGAAATCACTTATAATAAAATAAACGATGTAAAAATGGTTGATAGAAAATAACTATTATTTCAATAAGAAGTTAATTTTCACTTAATTAACTAAATTAGATTTTACCAGGACTCTTCCAGGAGACTAGACAACCATCTCACAGATTTCACAAAGCACTATATTGAATCAGCGTGGTCCCAAACAAAGTGGGTCCCACTGTTATATAAAGTTCATTTATTTATGGGGGTAAAGTTATTAATATGAATACCTTAAAACAGATATTGTACTGTCAATTTCATTTATAAAACCAAATTAATATTGTTAGTACTGATATGTCCCACAGGTAATAACTCTATCGCCCTTTTTATGGCCTCTAGATCAATAGCACTATAGCAGTACTAGTATCTCTCATTTTCTCTCTCCACCACTGCAACAATCGCACAACAGAGTTTTTAATGGTTGCGTGAAGAAGAAGTTTGGTATAATATCTCTGTTGTGTTGCTGTTCCCCTCTTCATCATCATATCATTATTTGTTTCTGTTGAACAAAGGTGGTGAAAATTAACAAAGCTAATAATCAACCGGGTGGAGATACGAACAAAAAACTGAACTTTTAATTAATGGAAGTAGAAAAACTACAAATGAGATATAATATTTATTGCCTTTGGATAGGCATACAACACTCACTCTCACACACACTTTTATTTCACTACTATGCCTCACTCCCTCTCTTTTATTTTCTCTCTTGTGCACTGCGTTGCACTTCACTCTCTTGCTCTCCAATGCACTGCATTTTAGAGAATGCATGCATATGTATTTATAGGTACAAAACTTCACTGCACCAATTACCTTTTTAATTTTTTTATTATTATTATTTTTCTTCATTAGTAGGTACCTACCATTGAAAATTTCCATTCATCCTCTTTTTCCTTGCCGACAGTGCAAGAATCAACTTTTGCTTATTTTTTATTTATTTCTTCATTCATTTTCTTTGGTCAGCTCATAACCAAAGAAATTTTTCTTCATCTTTTTTCTTACCGACGGTGCAGAGAATCAACCTTTGCTGCACCTTAGAAATTTTTCTTTGATTAATTTCTACGGTGTTGACAATTTCAATACTCCCCCTCAACACCGACTTTCGCCCTTATCATACCCATCTGATGACAAAGCTTTTCAAGCTTAACTCCACTCAAACTTTTTGTGAACAAATCTGCAGCTTGATCTTCTGTCTTAACATGCTCCAGTCCAATTTCTTCTTGCAAAACCTTTTCCCTGATAAAATGATAATGCACTTCCACGTGTTTAGTTCTTGCATGAAAAACTGGATTCTCCGCCAAACGTATTGCCGACAAATTATCGCAATACAATGGAATTGCATACTCTGTTGCTTGATGCAAGTCCTCCAGTAGCTGCATCAGCCAAGTACTCTCTTGAGCTGCCATTGCTGCTGCTCGGTACTCTGCTTCTGTTGTTGACAAAGACACCGTTGGTTGTCTTTTGCTACACCAAGAAACTGCTCCAGATCCAAGCATAAAAACATACCCTGTAGTTGAGCGTCGAGTATCATGATCACCTGCATAGTCAGCATCACAGTAGCCAACTAGTTTGCCATCTCCACCTTTCTTGTACATAATACCATAGCCAAGTGTATTCTTCACGTATCTCAAAATTCGCCGAACTGCTTCGAGGTGAGGCTTCTTTGGATTTTGCATGTACCGACTCATCACACCAACTGCATAAGAAATATCAGGTCTTGTTAAGGTTAAGTAGATTAAACTACCAACCAACTGTCGGTACATTGTTGCATCTTCCAAGTCTTTCCCTTCATTAGCGCACATCTTTGCGTTTGGCTCCATTGGTGTCGAAACTGGCTTGCAGTTAAGCATTCCAAACTTCTTTAACAGATCATTGGAGTACTTTTGCTGATGGAGGAATATTCCTTCAGGAGTACGATCAACCTCTAACCCAAGGAAGTGCTTGAGTTGACCGAGTTCTTTCATCTGAAAGCGAACAGACAAATTCTCCTTCGTTTGAAGAATCTCATCTTCACAATCTCCCGTAATGATCAAATCATCCACATATACTAGCACAATAGCCAGCTTTCCTCCATTAGCTTTGACAAATAAACTGGAATCTGCAGGTGTTACTGAATAACCAGTATGAGTAAGAAATTCAGCAATCTTCCCATACCAGGCTCTTGGTGCTTGCTTTAAGCCGTAGAGCGCCTTCCGAAGCTTACAGACAAATTCAGGATGGTCTTGACTCTGAAAACCCATTGGTTGGTTCATGTAGATCTCCCGATCCAATTCTCCATGAAGAAATGCATTCTTCACATCCATCTGCCACAACTTCCAATCCTTACTAGCTGCGAGCGCAAGTAAAACTCGTACTGTTGTAAGCTTCGCTACTGGACTAAACGTCTCATCATAGTCCAATCCATACTGCTGTGAAAAACCACGAGCTACTAGTCGAGCCTTGTGCCTTTCAATTGATCCATCCGGGCGACGCTTTATCTTGTAAATCCACTTGCAGGAAATAGGTTTCACATCCTTCGGTTTTGGCACAAGCTCCCAAGTCTGATTTTGCTCTAGTGCAGCAATTTCTTCTTTCATTGCTTTAGTCCATTCCAGCTTCTGGAATGCTTCCTCAAATGTCTCTGGTTCTTTTGCATCTTCTTCTACCAAGGCGGCATTGGCATACTTAGGGTTTGGTTTTCTAACCCTAGTAGACCTCCTGAGTGAAACTGGTTCTTCAACCTCATCTTCACTTGGTTGTTGGTGTACACCAGTTTGCCAAGGACCTTGTGTTGTCTTCTTTTCAGCATCTTCATCACTCTCTATATCCTGACTTTCTTCTGGACTAAATTGGAGCTGAGAAGATTCCAATTTATCTTTGAAATCATCCGAGTCTGGCAGTGTCGTCTTGTTTGAGGACCACCACGAAGACGCTTCATCAAATATCACATTTCTGGACGTGTAGCACTTTCCATTTGTAGGATCACAACATCTCCATCCTTTCTTTTGACTGTCGTATCCCACAAATATACATCTAACAGCTTTCTTGTCCATCTTGCTACGTAAATGGTCAGGTACAAATACATAGCATACACATCCGAAGACTCGGAAATGTCCGACTGAAGGTTTCATGCTCCATAATTTTTCAAAGGGTGAAACAAAGCTTAGCCTTTGTTGTGGAAGCCTATTGATCACGAAGGTTGCGGTCTTCATTGCTTCTACCCAGAACCTTCCTGGAACATTCTTTGCATGGAGCATACTTCGACATATTTCTGTCATGTGCCTATTCTTCCTTTCAGCGACACCATTTTGCTGTGGAGTATTTGCACATGTGAACTGATGACGTATTCGACACTTCCGTAGGAAATCAAAGAACTCATGTGAAGTATATTCTCCACCATTATCTGTGCGTAGACAAATAACAGATTTGCCAACTTCAGCTTCAGCCGCATCTTTGAACTCTTTGAACTTTGAAAAAGTTTCAGATTTTTCCTTCAAAAAATAGACCCAGACATATCTGGAGAAGTCATCAATGAAGGTTACCATGTACTTCATCCCGCTGATAGATGCTTGTTTGACTGGTCCAAACACATCAGAGTGAATTAACTCTAATGGTTCCTTCGCCTTGAATTTAGACTTTTCATACGGCAACTGATGCGCTTTTCCGTACTGACACCCTGCACATATCGTGTCAGTTCTCACTTCTAGTTGAGGAAGTCCTCTCAGCATTGACTTTTTCATCATCACGTCTAGCTTGGAATAGCTAACATGACTAAGCCGCATGTGCCATAAGTCTACAGTCTCATTTTTTCTTGTCTTGTCTACATATGCCGTCTCTGCCGACATCACGTATGCTGTCGGTAATCTTCTTCCCTTCATCACTGGTTCTTCCAAAACCGGTATATTTTAACATCATGTGGACCAAACAGCACATAATTGCCAGAAGATGTTAGTTGTGTAACAGAAAGAAGATTTTTCTTTATTCCTGGGACATGGTAGACATCTTCAAGGGGCATCATAATAGCATCCTGTTTAGAGGAGACTTTTGTTTTACCGGTGTGTGCTATCGGTAACCTCGAGTCATTTGCTGTTACCACCACATGATTACCCTTATACTTTGACAAATTTTGCAGCTTCTCTTTATCACCTGTCATGTGATTTGAGCAACCTGAATCAACAATCCAATCATTCTTGTAATCAATTCGATTGGATGTTATTGCTGTAGAAGCATTTTCCTCCTCTTCTGCAACAAAGTCTGCCTCAATATCCCACTCTTCTTCACAGTTACAAGTGGCAGTGTTGCTCTCCATGGTCTTTTTCTTTGACCAACAGGAGCTTGCTTTATGTCCCATCTTTCCGCAATTATAGCACTTCCCTTCGAACCTCTTACTTTTGTCATAGGCCCCCCCTGCGCGAGCGCTTCCTTCACCACGATTGCTCGTCGCCTTATCAACATTTCTTTTAGATCCACCAACTGTCCGCTGCCTGAAATTTCGCCGATTTTTGTTGGTGTAGAGTGCTTCCTCTTCACCTTTTAGCGAAACTCCACCAATCTGCTTAGCTAATGCTTCTTGACTAGCTAGCAAATTTTCGAACTCAACAAGTGATGGTTGGGTCGGCCATCCTTGTACTGCAGCGACGAACCCTCTGTACTCGGGCCTCAAACCATGGATGATTATTCTTTTCATCCTGGTTTCTCCGATTGGAGCTTCTGGATCTAACTCGGAAATTTCTCGGCACAAAAGTACTGAGTAATTGTCAAATTATGTTGCATTATTGACAATAACTCGCTTTCTAAAAGTTGGAGTCTTGTGTCATTCTTCTTCGAGAATCGCTTGGCGAACGTATCCCAAGCTTCATTGGGAGTTTTGGCATTGCGGATATACTCCAGGACCTCTTCATCAACTGTTGTCTTCAAAGCGAACATTGCTTTGCCCTCTTTGATCTTCTATTTTCGAAGAGAACCGTTTGTATCCTCCGTCTCTGGTGGTGTGACTTCACTTCCATTTACTATCTCCCACAAATCTTGTCCTTGCATGTAAGACATCAAGCAAGTAGACCAAGAAGTGTAGTTTTGATTATTGAGCTTTTTAATTCCACCAACAACTTGAAGGTCACCCATGGTCCGATAACCAACCAAGCTCCGCTACCAGATTGTTGAACAAAAGTGGTGAAAATTAACAAAGCTAATAATCAACCGGGTGGAGATACGAACAAAAAACTGAACTTTTAATTAATGGAAGTAGAAAAACTACAAATGAGATATAATATTTATTGCCTTTGGATAGGCATACAACACTCACTCTCACACACACTTTTATTTCACTACTATGCCTCACTCCCTCTCTTTTATTTTCTCTCTTGTGCACTGCGTTGCACTTCACTCTCTTGCTCTCCAATGCACTGCATTTTAGAGAATGCATGCATATGTATTTATAGGTACAAAACTTCACTGCACCAATTACCTTTTTAATTTTTTTATTATTATTATTTTTCTTCATTAGTAGGTACCTACCATTGAAAATTTTCATTCATCCTCTTTTTCCTTGCCGACAGTGCAAGAATCAACTTTTGCTTATTTTTTATTTATTTCTTCATTCATTTTCTTTGGTCAGCTCATAACCAAAGAAATTTTTCTTCATCTTTTTTCTTACCGACGGTGCAGAGAATCAACCTTTACTGCACCTTAGAAATTTTTCTTTGATTAATTTCTACGGTGTTGACAATTTCAATAGTTTCCTCGAAAATGGGCAAGAAATTAGAACAACAACAACAGAAAGACCAGACACCAACAATAGCGGACAACAAGCGAGTTGAAGCTGTTCTCGACCTTGAAAGAAAACAAGCTCCACTCACCATGAAACAGGTAATTAATTTGGTCTTTTCTTTTTTCTTGATCTTGTTTTTTTACTGTTTCTTAGTTTTTTTTTTTGTTTTTTTTGTTTCCTGTTCTGGTCATACAATATGTACTGCTCATGTTCTTGTCTGTTTTCCTTTTACTGCATATGTACATGTGTTGTGGGTAATTTCTTGATTTATTTTATTTTTTCCGTTAAAAGATGAGACTCGAGTAATTTAACTGAATCTTTGGTTGTTTTTTTGAACAGAAGTTATGTAACAATGGTTGTGTAGAGAGATTTCTAAGAGCAAAAATTGATAATGTGAAGAAGGCTGTGAGAGCTTGCCTTTCTTGGGGAGAGACTATAGGCATTGGTATTTCTTTTCTTTTTATTATATTTAATAAATAATTAAAATGAAGTTTTGTAGTCTCTTTATGTATAGAGCACACTATTTTCTTGTTGCAAGAACTTCTTTTCTTTTCTTTTTGTTTTCATTACGTTGGAGTTGGAATCTTGCTTTTCTTTTTAAATTTTAGTTTTTGAATATTTGAGCGTTAAAAAGTGAATATCCACTAATCATTCATGCCACTCGTTCTACTACACATATAGAAAACAAATTAATTAAATGTTGATTTGGAAAAATGCATTTTCCAATCTTTTCATTTTTTTCTTATTATTTGCATACCAAGTTGTAACTAAGCTTCTTATGTTATTTGAATTAGTTGTTTTTGTGTTTGAAATAAGTTTAAAAGAACCAAATTAGAAGTATTTCTATTTATTTATTTTAGTTTTTTTTATTTCAAGAATTATAATTGTTTTTTTTCATAATTTTAAATTTTTTTGTATTTTTTAAAATTGATTTTCTATTTTTTTTTACTATTTGAAATAGGAATGCTTGTACTTCTATAAATAAATAAATAGGTATTTCTTTGGAAATCGTAAAAAATGCTCGTATGGTTGTAGTTTGTCAATCGTGAAAAATATTAACAAAATAAAATAATATTTTAGATATATAGTTAAATTTGAATATTAAAAATATTGACTAGGTTCTAACATTTTAATTTTAAAATTGGGATAATTTTTTTAGTACTGATATGTCCCACAGGTTAAAACTCTATCGTCTTTTTAAAAGAGAAATGTCACAAATGGCCTGTGGTATTTATTTGGATTATCAATTCCTAATCGGGTGAGAATTAACAAATGAACTCCTAATCAGTGATCTAATTTGATAATGTGTTTATTCATATATTCAGCCAATTGATGTACAAAATTTATCACCAATTCCAAAGTGAGAACTCTCGCTCAAGAGTAAAAATGATTCTATTTTAGTAAATAAATTTAAATGTACCAATTAAGTGCTAAAGAACTCTTTTATGAAGATAAATTTTCTGATTATTGCTGTTATTGATCATTTGATGAGCAGCATTAAATCCCTGATTATTGCAGGGAATTATGGGAAGGTTACTGGTGTGTTAAATGGCAATGATTCGGCTGTTCCTGTATCAGTTGCTGAGGAAGTTCAGAAGCAGGGGCTTCTAATTAATGACGTGGCAGGCCCGAAGGAGGCTGATCTTGTTGCTGGTGTGGACGGAGCTGTTCTTAATGAGAATGGGCTATCTAAGCCTGCTGGGCCGCTTGCTCTTCTAAATGATGACGCTGTTCCTATTTCTCTATCTGTTGGGCCGCCGTCTTCAGTCTCTGGGCTGCGCATTGTTGGTGCTGGGCCGTTGCCTGTTGCTGTTGGGCCGCGTCTCCCTTCATCAGGCCCGCGCCTCTTTTCAGCGCATCCCACTTCAGCGTCCTCCTTGGATGGGCCAGCTCTTCCCTTGGCTGGTCCTAGGCCTTTTTCCCGTGGGCGACCTTCATGCCTTGAGCCTTTTTCACCATTTTCCAGCAACAAGTTGGTTCCTTATTCCCCATCGCCCTCTCCTCTTTCGAATGTTCAGACTACATCGGACCCAGTTATCAGCTTTGAATCCAGTTTAACCCCTCCAGGTGAACAGATTCAGACTTTAAGGGGTTCTTCCATAGGTCCTGTTGAGACTAAAGAACAATTGGCAATCTTAAAGAGGACGGTTGACAAGAATAATGCTCTTTGTACTGCTCCGACTGCTGAGAAGAAGATAGAGGTCATGAAACATTTTGGGGTGATAGATGGTGAGATCTCGGAGAAAGATAGGAAAAGGATTTATTCGTATGTTAATCTTGGGCCTTCTATGTATCGATCGAGGAAAAAAAAATGTGTCATCCCACAGCGAGAGGGTAGGAAGAGGCAACTGAATGGTCTAACTAATGTGGTTGTGGAGTATGGAGGTTTTGTTACACCAAAGAAACTTCGGGGACCTGTTTCCCCTTCTGGACCAGAGGCGGCGACTGCTGAGCAGTCTCGCCTACAGATATGATTGCTTTGTCCTGGAACTGCCGAGGGCTTGGGAACCAGTCGACAGTTGCGATTCTCTCTAAGCTCTTAAAGCTTGAAGCTCCCTCTCTGGTTTTCTTATGTGAAACGAAGAAAACGGTATCCGAGATTAGGAATTTAAATAAAGGTTGGGGTTTCCATCATGTCATAGGGGTGGATTGTGTCGGCCCCACTAGGAGGGGGGTTTGGCTCTTTTGTGGAACGACTCCCTTCATGTTTCTGTTCTTTTTTTAAGCTTGCATTGTATCGATGTCAAAATTAATGAAATAATTGATCTTTTAGTCTACTAGTGGTTTTCTGGTGTGTATAGTTGGCCTTCAGGGGTGGACAAGCATAAAACTTGGGACTTACTTCGCTCTCTTCAGGGTAACAGTCAATTGCCTTTGGTTTGTTTGGGGGATTTCAATGAGATTCTTTGGGCGGATGAGAAACATGATGGTCGCAATAAACCCATCTCGGCCATGCTTTATTTCCATCAAGTCTTGGACGATTGTGGTTTACATGATCTGGGTTTTAAGGGAGCTCCTTTCTCTTGGTGTAACAATCAACGGGGTTCTGGTCTAATTCTGGAAAGAATTGATTGAGGGGCTGCGATTCAGGGCTGGAAGGATCTCTTCCCTGACAGCTCCTTGTATCATCTTCCTCGCTTTGGATTAGACTATTGCCCTTTGTTACTTCAACTTAAAAGAAAGAAGACAGAGCGTCGTAGAGGCAAGTTGTATCATTTTGAGGCGGCTTGGTTAAGAGATGGTAGCTGTAAAGAAGTGGTGGAAGTTGCTTGGTAAACCGGTGGATCTTGGGGGAGGGGGGGGGGGTAACACTGCTATTATGGATAGACTTCGACGCTGTGGGGAGTCCCTTACTAAGTGGAGTAGGGTGTCCTTCGGTTCCATTCCGAAGAGGATCAAATTGGGTAGGGATCGTCTAGGTTAGTTACAATAGTTACCAGTATCGGAATAGAACCAAGATGAGATTCAATGGGCGTCGAGGGAATTGGGCGGAACTTATTCACAGGGAAGAGATTATGTGGCAACAACGATCTCGCACCTTGTGGTTGGAAGCTGGAGATAAGAACACTAGTTTTTTCCATAGGCATGCTAGTCATCGGCGTAAGAAAAATCGCATCGAGGGTATCAACGATGAGCTTGGGGTGTGGCACGAAGATCTTGGTGTCATGGAGTCCATTTTCACAGAATATTTCAAGAAGATGTTTACATCTACTGGCCCTGTAGAGGTGACAGATGCTCTGCGGTCTACCCACCCGGTCGTGTCGTTAGCTATGAATGACCACCTTCTGACCCCCTACTCTCTTGAGGAGGTTCATCGTGCACTTAAACAAATAAAGCCTAAAACTGCTCCTGGTCCTGATGGTATGTGTCCTCTTTTCTATCAAAATTTTTGGAGTCTTGTTCGTGACTCTATTTCCACTGCTGTTCTTAATGTCCTTAATAATTCTGCTGACTGGTTGCGTGTCGAGAGCATCAAATTTAGTTGTATAAAATATACGAATTTAGGGGTAGGAATACAACTTATCACTCGTCCACAAGGAACTTGTAGATCGTGGTAAGAGGATCGTCCACAGAGATCTTTCGGGAAATTGTAGTTTTGACTCGACTTCCTCGTCACTGGAGTTGAGAGGTTTTGTTTCTGCAATTAAGATAAAAAAAGCAATAAAAAGAAAAAAAGGCAAAAATTAAATAAAGAAATAATCTTAGGCAGAACTTAATCTTAGCTAAGATTGGTGTTGGAGATTGGTAGTGAACTGATGATGGGAAAACTCCTGGTAAGGGCGAATTCGTGAGCGCGTTCCTTGTTTAATCGATGATCGACCTTTAGATTTTCTCCTTCTCCCTCATAATACTGCTATAGATTGGGAGGAACCCTTTTCCAATCCTACTTTCCTCCTCTTGAAATCACTTGGTAGGAATTTACAGAGAATTTCCTAAGGGAGCAAGATATTGTACTTACTTGATTTCCTTGTTTTTCACCTAAAGAACCTGATTAATATATAGTGTGAGAGTGGTGGATCATCCAAGGATGATATTGTGGCATTGTTCATGCAAAATTAAACTGAATTTGGAATACCTTGTTTTTGGAATCAATCTCGGCTGTGAAATGAAGGGGTGTTTTATTTTTATTTTATTTTTTTCTGTATGTGCATGCATATAATTGCTGGTAATTAGTAACCTAATTCTGTTTCCAAATAAGGTTTTCATTTTTGGGAAAGTAAGTGATCTTTCCAAATCATTTCATATTTTTTGTTTTAATTCACTAATTTCATAATATCATGTCTGTTCAAAACGTCACCAGGATAGTTAAGTTTCTTTTTTTTCTTCTAAATGCTGGATTAATTCAATAATATTATGACACCTATTTAAAAAATCACGTCATTAAAGCTGACAACTTTTTGCTTTTTATAATTGCTAGGTTATAATGGTGAAATTTATTTAAAAATATTAAAATATAATTTTTATATACAAAAAGTATTTCATACAAATTTTTGGTATAATATAAAAATGTTGATAACGTCTATAAAAAATAGAATTAATATAAATTATTACTATTGTGCTTAAACTATATTATAGGTAGTATATTAGTATATTGTTATTGATGTTCTAATGCATGTAGGTAGAAAAATCTTGTATTAATTCTTAAATAATTAATTTTAATCTCTTAGAATTAAAATAATTTTAACTCAATTAAGTAAATTATTTTTATAAATTAAAATTTAAATGTTTAAAATGACAGTTTCATATTATTTTTATTTCAGTTCTTCAAATACTGTATTTATTTAAAAATAGTCACTAATGAATTAGTTTTTAAAAATTCAATAAAAATATAAAATTTAATATTTAATTAAAAACTATGATTTAAATAAATTTACAAACTATTAAGAAAAAATAATTCTTTATCATTATAAATTTTAGGAAATCAAACTTAAGTTATTTAATACTTGTGTATATATATTGTTTAAGAATAATACAATGTAAAAAGGATTTTATAGTTACTTTGGTACATAGTTTATATTTTACAATTTTTTTTAGCTTTCTTACTTTTAGCTAAAAAGGATTATCACTTCGCACCTTATTTTGCAAAATATTAATTGTAAAGATTAATTGCTCCTTCTTTCAAATTCTCGCAAATAAGAATTTGGATGTTCATGGACAATATTCAGAGCAAATATAACTTGGGATTTTTTTTTTACGTAGCTCACTCAAATTGCTATTTATTTTTCATTTCTCTTTATGAGATTCGCTATCACCTATATCTTAAAAAAAGAAAAATTAATATACCATTAAAAATATTATACAAAATAATTAGGACATGCAAACTTTTAAAAAAAATTAAAAAAATTGTTAAGTTTATATTCTCAATTTTGACTCAATTCAGGATCGTATATATGGATTCTTGTAGGAAGTTGCATATGTTTTGTGTAGGAAAAAATCTTAAAATCAATCCGGACATGCAAACTTAATTCATAAAAATTAACCCGAACATAGATTCTCTCAGAGAGTCATACATGCTCTGCCTATGAAAAATAAATTGAATAAGCCGTTGTGCATGGCTACAAATTAGGTTAGGTTAGTTATGGAGAAAATTAAAAATTAAGCAATACCAAATCTAATTACTGCTAAGAAATATGATAGAGTAGTTGAATATATCTTGATTTATGATCGAGGCAAAGATAAGAAACCAATTGATATTAATTATTAAACACAAACAATAAGACAAATAATTTTAAAAAAAAAAATAACAACATATAATTTTTGGGAAAAGGGGAATGGAAATTATTTAACGAAACTGGCAAAAAGGAACTAAAAATTATTTGGTACTTTATTATAAATATATACTATATATATTTAATATAATACATACGATTAAAATTAGAAAACTACGAGACTCCAATAGCTAATAAGAGAATGAAGCAAATATTAGTACCAGTGTACGAAGGGGACAAAATAGTATTTTTCAAAATTCATTAGGGGTAAAAAAGTCAAAAAAGTGAGAAAAAATTGTACTTTTATATATAGTATAGGTAGATAAATAATAAATATCAAATCCTAGATAATTAATTTTTGTAGAAGGGAAAAAAAACCAAATTCCTTAAAATATGATCTTTTCCTTTATCATATCTCCCTCTCTACGGTGGTTTTTTACAATTTCAAATTGCACTCTTCCAGTCAGGGATTCAAGCTGTTGGCATTTTGTTCATGGAGTTTCATAATACTCATACCGACTAATTGCTAATAGGTTTCAACTTTGGAGATATATTTTGCATCACCCGAAGAATTGTATTCATGGTGTGACTATTAATTTTGGAAAATTAAAACAATCAAATTTAGATAAAGGAATGAAACACTTTAAAATCTTGGCAAATTAAAATGTGAAATTGGAGTGTCCCAAGAAGTATCCATGCTTCTATTTCTATTTGTTACCTCACTTAACTCACTTAAATTAAATAAATTGAGACTTTTCCGGGTGATAAAGTGAAAATGCCCGACATATTTTAAGGACTCTTTATTTTATTTTCGTTATATGATTAATTATTCGAGATTTTATCTTTTATTCTAATTCTAAAACATGACGAGTTGTCCGTTTTAATGATGTATCATTTTTTTAAAGCACATGTTATAATATTATTGGGCTAATCCACCGGATTGAGTTTATATAAGAATTTCTCACTACGGAACAACTAAAAATATTAAACCCATTTTTTTCTCGCTATCCTATGTCTTACCATATTTGCTACATTTTTTGAGGAAATTTTATTATTTTTTTATTTTTTCAACTAACTTTTAATTACTTAGAGGGTTCAAAATTGTAATTTTTAAAAAAACTATATATTTTATGTTTAAAAATAAAGGGATAGAAGTGAAAGTTTTTCTAACTTTAGAGGTTTTTTATATAATTAACCATGATGATTTTTCTACGGCGCCCAGGACTATTTTTTAGCACCATATTCGATTAATATACACCGTTGAATTTATTGCAAATTGATTTTGACCGTGTGATTTATAAAGAATGCCTAAAAAGATAACAAGTTAACATATCACAATTTTAATTAAGAAACTAAAAAAATCTTAACTTATTCGTAAAAGGAAACAAAAATCTCAATATTAACTCTAAGAACAAGTAGAACTCCTCAATTCTCGAGATTAATTTTGGAAGGAAAATATAGTGCTAGCCCTATATTCTTGACATTATTTTCGAGGAAGGCAGTGTTATTCTCACACCCCAATTGTTACTTTACACTCTTTGATCTGAAAAATTATTACATTAGCTTTTATTATATTTTATGACTTAAATTTTAATACTTAAATTGGTAAATTCATAAATCAAAGATGTCAGAATAACAATTTGGGGAGTGTGAATAACACCACCATTTTTGAAAAGTACTTCATATACTAACAAATCCTATAAACACACTAACTAATATGTCAAAATTTGAATGAATTACCTTATGTGATGGACTCTCAAGTGAATTAATATATAACACTTATATTTTGACACATGAATTAATATGTATAGTTTATAGGATTGGTTAGTATGTATAACACTATTCATTGTTTTTATTCCACTAGCTAATGCCTTGTTTAGGAATGGAAAATCCTCTGCTTTTTCTATTTCTGTTTTTCAGAAATATCTTTAATTTTAGAAAATTGGAAATTGTGTTTCTTTTGTACTAAATGTGAATATTTTTAGCTTTAGAAAACTCAAAATCGTGTTCACCTAACAACTATTTTTTTTTTTGAAAAATGAAACCTACTAATTTTATTCAATCAATTTGATTTTAATTAAAAAATTATGCTATCATTTATTTCTTTTTGAGAAGATTAATAAATTAAATGGTAGCCCATTTTAATTTTGTTAAAAATCAAATATAAATATGTTAATTCTCTTCATGTTAAAGATCAAATATAAATATAATAATTCCGTTCATGAAAATAAAACACATATAAAATAGTCTTGAATTATTTGTTCATTACATGAATACTACAAATATGAACATTAAAATATTCAGCCTTAACACTTGCAGATGATACGAGCATCTCCATACAAGAGTCCCACTTATCAGAACCTCCTTTCTTAACACGCCTACAACCTGGAACATTATCCTCCGCAATACGTTTTCCTTTAGACTTTTCGCCTTCAATTCCATTACCATCTTCAGGTACATGAACACCATAATTCATAAACTCTTCTTCATTTTGGCGCTTTTCATCTGAGGTTGGTAGCAATTGCGAAGAAGCATGATGGAAATGTCCAGTAGAGGTAGATTTGTTAAACACTTGACCAAGGAGCTCATAGTTCAGACATCATTTCTTTCTAAATGTCTTGTAGCTCTTATTTTTCTGCAAAGTAAATGAACAACATTAAGAATTTAATCAAAATTCAGAAAATTTATGCTATGAATTACTAAAGAAACTTATAAGGAAACGTAACGTACCATGAAAAATATTTACCACACATCTTCTGGTGCATTCACAGTGTTTAAACTTGATTGTTAGGTGACTCCTGTATGGTCTAACAGATCTAAAAATTGGCGATGTTTTTGTCTCAGTCGATTATATTTACCTTGCAACTTCATTGGTCCATATCGTTCACCGGTAGCTAAGTACATTTCTTCATCCATGTCTTGCCAATCCGTAGATTTAAAACTAGGAGTACCATTTGGATCTTTCTTAACTCTCTCATACAATATTGATAAAAATATCGATTCATTTTTGTCGGACCATTTAGCCTCATCTTCTCCATCATTTCTTCCTCATCTAAATCATCAATCATTAAAACTAGGAGGTGACATTCATCATGTATTCGTAAACCTATGACAAATATTCACTACCAATTTCTCATAATTTCAAACCTATCTATATGAATATATTACCAATTACCATCATTTTCGGGGAAAAAAATACTACATGCATAATCTTTAACCAATAAGCTAAAACAATTTCAGCCAATTAAACTGAAATTTACATCTCAATTGAAACAATATTTCAAGAAATTCGAACAGATGTCGATATACGAAGAATATGGAAAATAAAACTGATTATGAAAATAAAGAATAAAACAAAAATCATAAAGAGCAGAAGTACCACACAGGGGGAGAAGGAGGAGGCAGTAGTGACGGCGGAGGCGGAGGCAGAGGCAACAACGACATGCAGGTTAAAAGAGAAAGTTGTGAATTATTTTGGGAGAACGACTAGATCTATTGAAAGAGAAAAGGAGAAAGGGACAATGGTTTGAAGAGAAAAGTGAGTGGTTGATAGTATTTTGGGTTGTTTTTTCCCGTTGTTTATTTTTTAAATTAATAAAATGGGGTTGAGGGGATGGAAAACATTTCTACACTGTTTTTTTTATCCCACAATTCTTAAAAAATAGAGTACATTAATATTTATGGCTTAGATAATTATAGAGAGGATTAGTAAGGGTGCCCGAGCTTGGCCTCATGCAACAATTTGAATTTCATGTCACTATATTAGGAAACTTATTTTGTGCGAATCTGATGGTAAACATTATCCTCCATAATATATAGAATTTTATGTAATTAAGTAAGTGGAAGTAAGTAAATAGCTTCCTTACCATCTCCATGAGGTGCTCCCATAATTCAAGTGTCGATGTCATTAGAAAACAGCATCAAGAATAAAAAGTTCAGCTACTCTTTTAGCTTGTGACTAACACTCCTACTAACAAATGCAATGAACAGTCTTGTTATTCACTTCCTGTGCAAAAACCACCTCTATAAAGTTGGAATCCACAACAAAAGTGAGTTAAAATATACCTATACTTATTGTTTCAATTATAGAGATTTTCTGTTTATTTATTTTTACCACTTATAAATGAACATCTTTAGCCGCCGTTAGTTCCTGCAAAGATACATAATGAAAATCACAAAGGTTCACTTTATATTGCCACTCCACAACTCATATTGAGTTAGAGTGCTTTCTTTCTATGCAAACTGACAACACCACTAAAACAGCAAAGAAGCAAAAATTACACCCCTAGAAGTCTAATCCTAATGAGCAAGAATACAACCACTCCATAGGAAGAACAATCGCAACGTGCAAGAGTAGAGGGCATTCACGTTACTGAACATGCACGAGAAGCTGAGCAAAATTTTCCTACCTGAAAGACCAACGACAATAGAGTACACTGGTCAGGGAAAAAAATGTCAGTCCATATAGGGCAACCTTACTGTTGGACAATTGTTTACACCAACACTCGGTTAACACACCAGCACTTGGGATAAAATGGTAGGGAAAATGCACCTCAGGATTCTCAATGTTTTACAAAAAAATTCGATCGGGTTTCTAACGTATTCTAAGATTTAATAAAATTTCTAACGTTTGTGTATGAGGTTCGATTGGGTCCCTACCGTGTCGAAAAATCCTATCTTCTATTTTTTATTAATATTTTTTAATAAATGGGACCTAATGTAAAATATTAAAAACAAGAAAACTTTAAAAAAGGAAAATCAAATAAAATTATCTTTATAAAAAGAGATTTTATTTTTATTTTTTTAATACGCAGAGGATTTGAGGTTCGATTGGGTCCCTACCGTGTCGAAAAATCCTATCTTCTATTTTTTATTAATATTTTTTAATAAATGGGACCTAGTGTAAAATATTAAAAACAAGAAAACTTTAAAAAAGGAAAATCAAATAAAATTATCTTTATAAAAAGAGAAATAAAACAAAAAAAATGGAAGATTCCTTCATCTTCTTCTTCATTTCCTTTCATCATCATCAACAACAGCACCAAAACCTAAACCCACTATCTATAAAAGAGAAATCTTTACTGTCATAAAGTGGACAATCATCATCGCAAACCCAGTTTCCATCAAATAAATCAAACCCATAACCACCTCGTCAAGGAATCCCAATCGTCCATTCTTAGTAGTTCCCAACTCCGTTGGTGATGAAGATGGAGTAAAAAGTCAACCTAGCCAGGACACTCCATGGTAGCGTAGGTCACGAGTGACTGCTCTGCAATCGTTGTAAAAGAAGCAGCCAATGAAGATTAGGATAACAAAAAAGAACCCAAAAACGCCTAGAGATGGCTCAAGTGGGTTGAACTTGAGGCGCTTGAACTTTTTAAGGAAACCCAACTTGGTAAAATTGTCAGAATGTTCTTGTTTTATGTTTTGGGTGTTGGTGCTCTTAGTCATTGTTTCTAGGGAGAAAGAACAAAGATTTAGGACATGGTAGGGGTCGGGTTTTGGTTTTGATTTTTGATATTGGGTTTTGTTGTTGAATACTTGAATGGTGTTCATTTGTTCTTCAAAGAAGAGAAGAGAAATGATACAAAAATAATGGTATTTATGGTTCTTAAGAAGGCAAAGTTTGTGATTTGGGATTTTTGGGGTCTGATTGATTTTGATTTTGATTTTGGATCTGATGATTTTTGTTATGGAGAATGAGGGTGAGCAAGAGGGAAGAAAAAGAAAAAGAAAAGGTAGGAAAAAATAAATTACAAAAGCCGGCGGGCCCCATTTTTTTTGAAAAATATTAAAATATACACATTAACGGAATATTCCGTGCCACATAAGATTTCTATTACGGGAAAATCCAATCGAACCTTACACATAAACGTTAAGAATTTTATTAAATCTCATAATACGTTAAGGATTCAATTGAATTTTTTTTAAAACTTTGAGGTGCATTTTTTTCTAAAATGGTGTAGTCGTCAATTGTTAAAATATAAACAGAAACAAGAAAAACAGTGTATTTTCTAACTTTTGAAATTTCAAGAGTTTTTCTTACATTAATTTGATTAATTTACATTATTATTTCACAATTAATTTTAATATATATTTTTTAATGATAATTTATGTTTTTATAGATTTATGTAGTTTTTTTTTAAGAATAGAAGTCTTATTGTGTTATTATACCAGAATAAGGTGTTCATCAAAATCAAATCAACTTTTAAGATTGTGAGGGTTCTTTCAAGCTTTTCTATGTGAAAATCTTTCGAGCCGGACTAAAGCCTTTATCACTAAAACTTCCTGATTCATGCCGAATTCCACAATCAACGACACCAGTCACGACGTTGCTATGGGAACTAGAACCCTTACTAACTGTCTCAAAACTATTTGTTCGACACAACGGGTCTTTCAATCTAACAAATGCAACACAGTAGACAAAAATATGACTCTGAAAATTAATCGGCATATAATTTATTGGTTGTTTTATTGGTTTGAAAATATTATTAGAAAAAACGTCGGACTCAAGTTTAAATCTCATATCCGCTAATAAAAAAAATAAACAATATGACTTTGAAAGGTTTATTAGTTTTATTTCTCTCAGTCAAACAAATGCAAGGAAATGAATGTTTTAACCGAAATTTAATCAAAATATGTTGTGTACACAACAATTGGACTTCTCACGCTGTGCTTGTCGTCTGACCACACCAATGACACCATAGTTGTTGTTGCATTCAGAGTTCCAATTCCAGGAATGGTCGAACACAAAATTAGCACCTGTATTTGTATTGATTGATATATTTGGCACCTGCATTTGTAAAACGATTTAAAAGGCACCTGCACTTGAAACATATGACACATTTGGCACTTCTCACTAACACCGTTCACCATCAACCGTTAAATGCTGATGTAGCATGCCACGTGGCTTGACACATCATCAACACACTGACGTAACATGCCACATCAGCATTACTTTAATATTTTTTTCCCTTTCCTTTCTCTTTTTCTTTTCTTTCGTTTTTTCTTTTTTTCTTTTCTTCTTTTCTTCTTTTCTTTTCTTTCTTTTCTTCTTTCTTCTTCCTCTGTTTCAAAAATCTTAGTTTCCCCGTAAATAAGCACGGGCATTACCCTATTAACGATTTCCAGTCTGTTTCAAAATAACAGTTAATGCCCGCCTTTTCCATCAAAATCTTCAAGTCCTCTGTTTCAAAAATCTCAATCAATCTTCGTTTCTATTCCGTCCATGTTCGAACCTTCAAACCCAAAACTACATCTCTTTCAACCATTCAGCCAAAATTCAATTCTGATGACGCCCAACTACTTAATTGTTTATCCTACCAGAGGCTCCAACAAGCACACAACCTGCTCGAGAAAATGAATGAAAGAAGAAGTGGGCAAAATCGTGTCGTTTATTGGACTTCATTGCTTACCAAATATACAAGACTCGGATTCATTGATGAAGCTACAACACTTTTTGACATCATGCCGGAGAGGAATGTTTAGTGAGGCAAGAAAATTGTTTGAAGTGATGCCAGAGAGGAATGTAGTTTCATGGACTGCCATGCTTTGTGGGTTGGCAGATGCATGTAGGATTTCTGAGGCGAGATGGTTGTTTGAAGAGATGCAGGAATGCAATGGTTGTTGGGTTGATTAGAAATAGGGAGTTGGAGGAGGCAAGATGGGTTCTCGATAGAATGCCCATGAAGAATGTGGTTTCCTGGAATGCAATGATTTCAGGGTATGTGAATAATGGAAGAATGGAGAAAGCGAGGTGTATGAACGGATCCGGGTTTTGATGAACGAATTCGGGTCGTGATGAACGAATTCGGGTTATGTTCCGGATTTGTTCATACATAACCCGGATTCGTTCATCACGACCCGGATCCATTCATACATAACCCAGATCCGTTCATCACAATAGGAATTGTTTGCCTTGATGCCGAGTCTGCCGAAAGAAGGAGAGACTTGAGAGGGAGAAGAAGAAGAGAGGAAGAAGAAGAGAGAAAAAAGGAAAAAGAAAAAAAGAGAGTGCGTGGAAGAAAAAGAAAGAAAAAGAAAAAAGCTGCAACAAGAGAGTTTAAAGTAAAAACGAAAGAAAAGAAGAAAAGAAAAAACGAAAGAAAAGAAAAAGAGAAAGGAAAGGGGAAAAAATATTAAAGTAATGCTGATGTGGCATGTTACGTCAGTGTGTTGATGATGTGTCAAGCCACGTGGCATGCTACATCAGCATTTAACGGTTGATGGTGAACGGTGTTAGTGAGAAGTGCCAAATGTGTCATATGTTTCAAGTGCAGGTGCCTTTTAAATCGTTTTACAAATGCAGGTGCCAAATATATCAATCAATACAAGTACAGGTGCCAATTTTGTGTTTAACCCATGTCTTTTAACAAGATAGGGATAGTTCAGCACCTAAGGGAGCAAGGCTATTGGTAGATTAAAGGAATGTCAATAGATCAGATGCTTATGAGGGATCGAGTTGTGACCAAGGTGTAATCCCTAGTTGGACTCCTCCGCTACGTAATAGAATTTGTTTAAATACTGATGCGATAATTGGTCCGATTTCGACAAGCCTTGGTATTGTTGCCCTAGACTACATGGGGAATTTCCTTTTCTGCGCAGCTTGGTATATTCCGATTACATACGGGGTCTCAATTATTGAGGGGTGGGTGATATAGAAAGCTCTTCAATTAGCGATAACTAACAATCTCGATGTTATTAACGTTTAGTCACACTGTTTGAAAATTATTAATGCGGTTTGAGATTCGAGTCATTCTCTGTCAGGGGTGGGCTTGATAGCACAAGATATCCAAGTTCAGTCCAATTCCATTTCGCATTGTTCACTTACGTATATTCGTAAAGTAGGAAACTTTGTTGTTGATACTCTTGCTAAAAGAGCTTTGTCTTCGTGGTTTGGAAGAATTATGGTGTGGAAAATGTCCCGTTTTTATTCACCCTTATGTAATTGAAGATTTGGTTAATGAATGAATGTCCAAATTGATTTTAAAAAAATATTCCTATTTAAAAAAAAAGTTCAATCAAATCCCTAACTGATAAGTTTAGTCCCCGTATTGGTAATTTTTTTGCAACCGAACTTCTAAATGATTAATTTAGGGTCATTCGCATCACCACCCCCTGAACTATCATCGTCAAGCAAGTAGGCCTCTCAACAACTTTTTTTTGGATTCAACTCCTAATTATTTTTTCGTTGCAAAAAGGTCCCTCTGTTAAGTTTTCCATCCAAAACTTTAACAGATTTGCTTTGATCATATTTTTTTATTCTCTTTTATTTCTAAAAAATGAGAAAAATAGAAAAATAATTTTTTAAAATTGAAAAAATAACATAATTAAAATTTAAAAGTGATAAATATTTTAAAAAGTTATAACAAATAAATATATTCAAAAAATATGAAATTAACAACAATACTTTTATTCTTTCTTTTTTTTGAATTTTTCAACAAAAGTTGCTAGTTTTTATAATTCTAATTATTCTTTTATAATTCCTTAGAAAATTGTATAAATATATATTTTTTTATTTTTATGAATGTTTTAGTTCTTCTAAATTAAATTATTTTAAAAAAAGACACTTATGTTCACATATACTTAACAATTAGTAAGTTAAAAATACTTTTTTTAATTTGATTTTGAAGTGTACTTTTTTTGGATTAAAAAAAACAAAAAATGATGAAATCAAATATGTTAGGGTTTTGGATGGAAACAACTAACAAATAAGTTTCTTTACAACAAAAAATAGTTAGGGGAGTTGAATCCAATAAAAAATTATTAAGCAGTTTATTTAACAGACAATGATAGTTCAGGGAGTGGTGATGCTAATTATCGTTAATTTAGTCATTGTGTTTTTTTAAAAACTATTTGTTGATTAATTTAGTTTTTTTTTCTAAACTTTCATTTGTTGATTAATTTAGTGCATATTCATAAAAATTAATCTAATTAAACTTCTAATTGATTAATTTTGACCCCCATATTCGTAATCAATTTGCAATCAAACCCATAAATAATTCTCAACCTTTCCAAAAAAAAATAGCAAATTCTCAAGTATCTCCTTGTGAGATTGATCAGCCTTGGTGGCCGAGGTCCTCCTCATCAATCCATTTTTTGGCTTCCTGTAAGTCTTCCTTAAATCTTTTATCTTTTAATTTTGAGAATTAATTAAGTTTATGCTTATCTATCTAGTATTGCTTGATTTTCAAATCTATCATCTGTTTAAATTTGATTTAGTTTTAAACTATTTTTTCAAATCCTACACCACATCTCCTAACCAGCCTAGACTTCTAGATTATTTAAACCTCCTTCCATAAGATAGTATTTAGATTTGCCGTTGTGCAGTACGTTTCCTTCAGTTTGCAACCTTTCATTTCTACCTCTGTCACCTTCTTTCTTTCTCTCAATCTCCTATTCACTCGTTTTCTCCTCAAGAGAATAGACAAGTACGTAGGTATGCCCCTAGAGAGAATAGGTAGGTCGGGTTTCTCGGGTGGGGAAGAGTTGGAACGTGTTGTTTCTGAGTGTTTGGTAATGGAAAATATGGTGGAGCTTAACTGTTTCTTCCTACTCGGGAAGATAACTGGGGACCGAGGTTTTAGTTCGGGGGCCGCTTGGGCATTTATCAATCGCATGAGAGCTTTGTGGTGCCTATTGGGGGAGATGCAGGTCACGACGGTAGCGTCGAACCTATTTTTGTTCCACTTTGAGTTGGAGACAGATTTAGAACGGGTGCTTGATCGGACCCCTTGGTTGTGGAATCGGTGTTTAGTGGTGCTCAAAAGAGTTACAGGGGAAGAGCAACTCCAGGAGGTAGAGCTGATTTTGTCAGTTTTCTCGATTCGATTTCATGATGTGCCTTTGAACTTTCGTACCAAAGAAAACATCCGGATTATGGGAAACAAGCTAGGTTCTTTTGTCTCGGTGGATGAAGACGACCTCAGGCAATTTAGGGGTTGGGTGAAAGCGTGGGTCTCGATCAATGTGGAACGCCCGCTAGTGACTGAGGTAAAATTTTTGAACTCGTTGGGCAGAGAAATTGTGATTAATGTTGAATATGAAAGATTGACAAATGTGTGCTATTTCTGTGGAATATTGGGTCACGTCCATCAAAACTGCAAGTTCTATTTTAGCTCTGATCCTCTCGGGAAAGAACCTCTCCCATTCAAAAAATTACTAAGGCCTAACCGCCAAGGCAGTGAGCCAGGTAGGACTTTGGTCGAGATCGAAATCACTCAGTCCCTTGGAGGTCTGTTACCAATAGGAATAATTTAATCCCGGTGGAAAGCTCGACGTCTAGGCCGGAGTTGCGGGTTGTGAACTGATTCACGAGGAAAGGGGTAGTGGGGGCGACTTCATGGTGGACCACGTTGTTGAGCGTTTGAAAAAGGTGGTTATTGAGGGTGGTCTCCTGGAAAAATTGCAAGGAGGTGGACATGATCTTAGCATGTTTGAAAGTCACCTCCTGCAATCTGTCCACTCTTTTGCAGAACGTGGTGAGGACGTGCTGGAGACTGGGAAAGGGAAGATGATGGCTGTTGAAATCAGCCCAGCAGGCCGTAAGGTGGCTAGAGAGGAATATGGGCTGGTGGAGAAAGCTGGACAGCCCAAGGTCGGGCTGGAGGCATCTGATGGGCTGCAGGGAGATGGGCCTCGGGCGCTATGGATGGCCCATGTGGAAGGGACGCGCTCCAGGGATGGTAGGGCTGTGGTTAGGTTGTTTGTCGCTGGGCCGGTTTTGGTTGGGCCCGCAGCAGGAGAAGGCAACTCTCGGTCTGGGCCGCACACTCCTCCTGCGCCTGGGCCGCGCGTTCCCTTTGCGCCTGGGCAGTGCGTGACGCCTCCAACGTCTGGGCCTCAGCCTCCAGTTTAGCCCATTGCGCGGGCTGGCTCCAGCCAGGCGTCCTTGCCAGGCTTGGCAGCGGGCTTGGGGGCTGCTGTGGCCATTGGGCTGGGCCAAGTGGGCCAAGTTAGTGCTGCCTTGATGGAAGAAGAGGAGGACTCAGAAGAGGATCTGGAGGAATTGCCACCAGTTATAGCTGATGCTGAAATTATTTTTAATTCCTCTGAATTAATTGAAGGAGCTTAGAGACATGTGGACAAGACTGGGGGACGACATAAGCCCAGAGTGGCTTGCTTTGCAAGGACGATGCGCACAGCTCGAAAAAGTGTGCCGCGATACAAGGACATGAGACCTAGCCCCCGGGACTCAATTACTGGGAAGTGTAGAGGAGATGCCCTAGTTGATGGTGATAGTGGTGGTCCGTCATCTACTTTGCATAGGAAGAAACGAGCAGTGCATTGAGATGCGGATGAGGTTACTAGTCTGGCGGCGGTTGCTGAGCAACCCCGCCCAGAGCCATGAGTCTTTTATTTTGGAACTGTCGGGGGCTTGGGAATATTAAGCCTACCGCTTAGTCGGATTGAGGCGAATGATACTCTTGTGTGGAGAGGCACCAAAATTGGGAGGTATTCTGTCCGCAGTGGGTACCATAGCCTCACGTCTACAATTTCTCAGAACGGCCAGGTTTCAACTAGAGGGTGGTGGAAACATCTTTGGGGCTTGACTATCCCTCCAAAGTTTAAAAACTTCATGTAGAGGCTGGGTAATGGCTCCCTCCCAACTAGAGTAAATCTGGGAAGGAGAGGGTTGACAGTGGATCCTATATGCCCCTGTTGTAACCTGGAGGTTGAGTCAACTTCACATTTGTTGTTGTCTTGTCCTTTCGCAACTAGGGTGTGGGAGAAATTTGACTTTTGGGGTAGAGTTCTGGGTCTTCAAGGAGAAAATTAGGTTGAGTGGCTAGCAGCAACTAGGGCGTATCTGGATGAATCGAACCTCGAAAAATTGATCTCTACCCTCTAGTCGTTGTGGACCTCAAGAAACAACAAGATCTTCAGTCAACGTGACGAATCAGCCCAGGAGGTGGTCATTAGGGGAGGGAAGATGTTGACAAATTTTAAGGAGGCCTGGCGTCTGCCACAGAAGTCTTCATAAGGCATGGGGTCATGGAACAGAAGAATGTAAGATGCCTTGTCGTTTGATTTTAAGGAGGCCTGGCGTCCCATGCCTTGTGTTATTTTAAAATATTATTATAAGCTACTGTCATTTGATTTTCTAAAAAATTAACGAATGTAGCAGACTCGATTTTCTTTCCACTTTTGTCATATAGGAAAGATATAATTTTTTTATTTTAAAGTTTGTATTGTTATTGTTGTTTAGTTTGAAATTAATAACATTATCTAGTTTTTATCTAAAAATATATATAAAAATCTCAAGAAAATACATTTACGTAATGATTAAACATATACACAAAATATATATTTTTGTAATATTTTATTTATTTATTATATAATAAAAACAATTATTAACTTTATTGATTAAAAAATTAAATATATTTTTAGGTAAACTATATAAAGAAACCCTAAAGTTTACAAAATCTCCCACTTTTAACTCAATAGTCTTGAAATTTACAATATAAGCCTAAATTTTTTAATATAAGCCTGCAATAAAGTTACAATTTTGGTCTTTCTAATAGTTTGAAAATTAAAAAATGATAAAAAATATTATTAAGTTATTTAATTATTTTATAAATCATTGATTATTTTAATTTGTTAAAATATACTAATTAATTTATTAAGGGTGATGTTGATTCAAACCAATTAAAAATATAGGTAATTTACTATGACATTTATGATACAAATTCAAAACATTTAATTACAAATTAGATTAATTCCTCTCTATTCTTCCTCCATTTTTTCGCATAAATATGATCTCAATTTTTTCTTAGAATTTTAGTCTCCTATTCTAACAAAGTCATTCATGTCATTAAATAAACTAAAGTTTTCTTTATTGTCAATAACGTGAGCTTAAATTATTCTAAAATAAATTTAATTTTATTAATAGATTTATTAATAATTGACATTATTGATAATGTATTGTCCTCTTATTTTTAAGAAAAAATAAAATAATGTCAAAATAATTTAATACCACATTATAAACATGCAAATGAACTTCAAATTATTTTCGATAACCGTAACTTATTTTTTCCATCTAAATAAACATAGTAGTTGATTTGAACTAATTAAAAATACATGAACTTATTTGATATTAGTTGGAAATGTATAGGCAAGTGCGAAATATTAATTATAGAGATTGATCGTTCCTTCTTCCAAATTCTCGCAAATAAGAACTTGTATATCAATGTACAACATTCAGATTCGTAAGCAACGAAATAACTCGGGGTCTTCTTTTCTAGTTGGCCCACTTAAATTGCTATTTACTTTTCATTTATGTTTATGAAATTCGTTACTACCTATATCTTTAAAAAAACTAACATACCATTGAACACATTGTATAAAATAATCAGGACATAAAATTGTTAAGTTTATATTCCCAATTTTGACTCAATTGAGTATCATATATATGGATTTCTATAACAAATTGCATATGTTTTGAAATGGGGAAAAAACCTTAAAATCAATCTGGATATTCAAAATTAATTTATAAAAATTAACCCGAACATGAATTTCCTCAAGGAGTTGTACATACTTTGTTTTTTAAAAATAAATTGAATAAAACATTGTATATGACTATATGTTAATTAGATTAGGCTAGTTATGAAAAAAAAATAAAAATTAAGCAATACCAAATCTAATTACCACTAAGAAATATAATGGAGAAGTTGAATATATCTTGGTTTATGATCGAGGAATTACTTAATGTAAATTAAAAAAATCTAATTGATATTAATTATTAAACACAAACAATAAAAAAAATTAATTTAAAAAAAATCACAAAAAATAGATAATTATTATTATAATTAAATATAAGATTCATATAATACCTGGTATTATAATTTAGTTATAATTTGATTATAATTAAATATAGGATTCATAGAGAGGTGGGATTGAGAGTTGTGTCATCTAATTTTAATTATCAATTTAAAAATTCAAAAGGTTACTCATTGTAACAATATCTCATTTCAAAGTTAATTTAACTTTAACTTTCTAACAACTTTAAGTTTACAATAAATATTTATTTAATATATTTTATGTACCTATCGTATGTTATTTTGATAATGTAGATCATGTATTCGACCCATAATATTATAATGATAACTAAAAATATAACCATTTTAAAAAAAAATATATCTTATCACTTTACCTAGCATAGATTTTAAGGTAAACAACATAATTTTTTATAGTTTAAAAATTATTTCACTTCGGACACTATAGTTTTAAGATTTTCATTAAAAATCCTATAATATTTTAAAATATTTTGATATAAACATTATAAGTGGTTAAAAAATATAAAAAATGTTAAAAAGTTGAAAAAAATCTATAAATATTGGAGAAAATGTATAACCATAAATATTTGATGATTAGATTATAAAATATTAATGTTTAGTATTTTTTTTAAATATCTAACCTCATCCTTTTATATTATTAAAACTCATTAATCAACAGTTGTCACTGAATTAATTTTAGGAAAAGTAATAAATTCTCTTTTTATTTTTCACTTTTATGATTTTCTTAACTTTAAAAGTAATTTTTCTGAAAAAATAAACCATGTACTTCCTTGAAATTATAGCTAAATAATAAAAATAAAATAAATATTATTAACCCAGGTAAAAAATATTTCATGTATAATATAAAATATTTCTTTCATAAAAATAAAATTAATGTAAATCATTTTGATAATATATGGCTAATATTATCAATACTTATAAATAAACTTCTCAATTATTCTCATAAAAAAATTTCTTCTTTTTACCATATAATTTATGTTAGAAAAAGTATAAATATTACAATTTAATTTTCACTTTTATTTAGTTTATGTTTCTTCAACTCTCTTAAAATCAATCTCTTTACTAAATTTAATAAAAAAATAAAAAAATATTAACTTGAATAAAGAATATTATTCTTAAAATAATTTAATAATAAATAAAATAATTTACATTTAAAAAATATATTAATATACATATGTTATATTTAACAAATAATTTAAATTTAAAAATAGATTAACTTATATTTTACTCATTGTGACTATTTTTCAATTCCATACTTTTAAAGATATTTCTCACATTGTAGCTCCACGAGTACATTACATAGATTGATTTCTTACAATCTATTTGAATATTAAAAAATTTCTTCCTATGAAATTATTCTTATGAACTTTTACTTTTATATATTTTTAAATTTTATCATTGTTTGTGATATTGACATGGGTGAAAAAAACAATGATAAATTTTAAAAATATATAAAAGTAAAAGTTCATAAGAATAATTTCATAGGAAGATAGTTTCGGTATTTAACATATTTTAGTTCTTAAAAAAATTATCTTTCTCTTTTGTATTTTAGAATTTAAATTATTAAATTATTTAAATATTTTTTTGTTAATTATAATTTAATATTATGATGCGAATATTTTATTATAAAAAATCACCGTCTTTTATTTTTCATACTATCAAAAAATTATTTAATATAAATTTAAATTCTAAAGAATTGATTTAATATACATTAATTATTCATACTTTTAATATTAATTCACTTTAAAAAATATATATATAGTTTATACAAATATAATTTATTTTTGCTAACTTCTTAACTCACAATACTAAGTATATTTTTCTATGATAAATCATTTACTAATTTCAAGCTCTTACCAAAAGTTATGAATATTATAATTCTTTATTACTTACATAAATTTTCATTAATAATAGAAATAAAATTTCATTACTTAATTGAAAAATTAATTTATAAGTTTGTTCACTTTCTAATTTACTATTATTAGTCTTATTTAAAATATTATTACAAGGTACCCCATGTGATTTTCTAAGAGACTAACGAATGCACCAATTTTCTTTCTACTTTTGCCATATAGGAAATATATATATATATATATATATATATATATATTTCAGTTTTTTTTAAGACTAACGAATGTTGTTTATCTTAAAATTGAATACATTATCTAGTTTTTATCTAAAAAAATATATTAAAATCTCAAGAAATATATTTATGTATTCATTAAAAATATACTCAAAATATTTATTTTGTAACATTTTATTTTTTATTATATAATAATAATAAAAAATATTAACTTTATTGATTAAAAAATTAAATATATTTTTAGATAAACTATATAAAGAAACCCTAAAGTTTGCAAAATCTCCCACTTTGTACCCAATAGTTTTAAAATTTGCAACGTAAGCCTACAAAATTGCAATTGAAATTATTTTATCAATCACTAATTATTTTAATTTTTTAAAATATACTGTTAAATTTGTTAAGGGTGATGTTGATTCGAACCAATTAAAAATATAGAGAATTTACTATGACATTTATGATACAAATTCAGAATATTTTATTACAAATTAGATTTATTCCTCTCTATTCTTCCTCCATTTTTTTGCATAAATATGATCTCATCTTTTCTTAGAATTTTAGTCTCCTATTCTAACATAGTCATTCATGTCATCAAATAAACTGAAGTTTTCTTTCTTGTCAATAACGTGAGCTTAAATTATTCTAAAATGAATTTAATTTAATTAATATATTTTTAATAAATGACATTATTTATTATGTATTATCCTTTTATTTTAAAAAATAAATAAATACATGTTAAAAAAATTTAATACCACATTATAAACATGCAAATGAACTTCAAATTATTTCTTATAACTATAACTTATTTTGTCCATCTAAGTAAATATAGTTGTTGATTTGAGCTAATTAAAAATACAATTTTTTTTTCATAAGCTGAAGAGATTTTATTAGCCACTATCAAGCAGATAACAGCAAGAAGAATAGGAAAAAGAATGTACAAGAGTGGCACTTCCTCAACAGAGGAAGCACCAGAAAAGATAGTCAAGACACAACAAAATCCCTACTGATACAACGCGGAAGACTATCTATTAACACTATCCCAGGACAATAACCAAGTCTGCGACAACAGCATCATGCCCAAACTGTATGGGAATGTGGGCTCCTTACTCTTCACCTATCTAAACCACAACGAGAATGCTGAATTTACTGTATGTCTTGCGTAGTGCGTGGCATTTTGGAAGATCACCTTATTTCGCTGCAGCCATAAGCTCCACATTACTGCATAAAATAAAGCTCGCCACATACCTCTCACTTGTTCACCCCTGTAAGGCACAAGACTGTCCCACATTTCCCAAAGATCCCCAACCGTCCGAGGACAGCACCACACCGTACCCAGCCATTGCATCACTATACTCTAACATCCTGTAGCCGTACTGCAGTGAAGAAGCAAATGGTGCACTGTTTCGCCAGCCCGGTCATACATAGCGCACACATTACCCTCGGTATCAAGCAGACTGTGTCTCCAAAGAAAATCTCTAGTCACTAGCCGCTCGCGAAATGCCAACCAGAGGAAGAACTCAATTCTATATGGAACTAGCTTGGTCCAGCAAGATTGCAGCAGAGGCGTGGGCTGGAATCGCTGACTTTCGAAACCCCTGCACCAAGAACCCACAGTATACTCACCTGAAGAACTCAACTGCCAGGTGATGCTGTCTTTCCATTGCTGGACAAGCAACTCAGGAAATTGAATAGTCAAGCATAACCACTCGGCGCTTTCCCACTCAAAAATCTCTCGACGCCAGTTATTGGACTAGGACCACCACCCCTCATTCCAACTTCCATGATCAGCTATATTCCCCTGCTTATTGATCGTAATATTAAACAATCTCGGGTGTGATAGAGCCAAAGGAACCCTATTATGCCAAGGATCCCACCAGAAGGAAATATCCTAACCATTACCAACACCAATCACTACGTGACCAACCCAAAGATCAAACCAATCGCCTCCCCTCCCAAACAAGCGACCAATATCACCCCATACCTTGGAATATTTATTATCTTTATTATTCCACAGATCCCCAATCCCCTTGAAGTTATACTGCCTCCTGACTATGTCAGCCCAAACTTTCTTGCTCCTTCTACTTAAATCCCACACCCACTTAAATAAATAAGCAGCATTTCGAACCCTTAGATCACCAATCCCCAAGCTGCCACACTCTATAGAGCGAGTAATATCTTCCCATTTAACCTTGGCCAACCTACGTTTGTTGTCGTCACCACTCCACATGAACTGCCGCATAATCCCTTCGCATTGACGACGAACGCACTTTGGCATACAGTATATCGACATATTGTATATAGGAAGACTCGAGATCGCAACCTTAATCAACGTCACCCTTCCACCAACAGACAGAAGATGCCCCTTCCAAGTGGCGAGCTTTCCCCTCATTTTTTGCACAAGAAATTGCCAGCTAGACTGTCTCCTAGGATTTAGTCCCACATAGGAACCAAGATATTTGAAGGGAAGCACCTCATACTTACAACCCTCTCTTCTAGCTAGGCAAGTCCCCACCTGATCACAAAGATTAATACCTACTAACGAGCTCTTATGAAAGTTGACTCGGAGACCTGAAAAAGCCTCGAACCAACGCAAAGTCCCTTTAATGCCTTGTATCTCCTTCTCGTCGTTGTTGACGAATATAAGAGTGTCGTCCGCAAACTGAAGATGAGTAAGTCGCCACCCTGATCGGTCATTACCCACTCCCCGAAGCAAACCCACGCTCGCAGCTCTAGCCAGAAGACAATGTAACCCTTCAGCAGCAATGTTAAAGAGGAAAGGGGACATCGGACATCCCTGTCTGAGGCCTCTTTCGACCTCGAATTGCCCCGAAGGAGATCCATTTATCAAAATCGAGACTCTGGTCGTACTAAGACATTGCATTATCCACCCCCTCAATCAATTCCCAAAACCCATAAGGCGCATAACATCATCCAGGTACCCCCAATCCACCGAGTCATAGGCCTTTTCAAAGTCCAACTTAAAGAGCAGGCCCTACTGCTTCGACATCATCAAATGGTGGACTACCTCATTTGCAGCCATCACACAGTCCAACGTCTGTTTGCCTGCCATGAAACCATGTTGAACCTCACTTATCACTTTCCCAATCACGCTACCAAGCCTCTTAGCAAGAATTTTCGCTACTATCTTATAGTAACTGCTCACTAGGCTGATAGGCCGAAATTCACTAAACCGCTTAGCATTAGTGGTTTTAGGCAAAAGAGTGACAAACGAAGAATTGACACCCTTAGGAAATACCCCTGTTCTGAAGAAGCCTGCTATCATCACACAAAATTCAGAACCCACAATCTCCTAAGCTTTCTGAAAGAACCGGAGCGAAAATCCATCAGGACCAGGCGTCCTCTGGCCATTGCAGCTTCTTACAGCTTCCCAAACTTCTTCCGCTGATACATCCCTATCCAACATGCACGCCTCAACCTCGTTCAACCTCTTAAAACCCAAATCCTGGATTTTCAGGCACTCCCACCGATCTGATTTAAAGAAAGTAGGGTAGTGGTGGACCGCAGCAAGTTTTGATAACTATTGACATACCCCTAGGGCATTTTAGTCCTGACAGGGGTACCCTCATCTTCAGCCACTGTAGGGCATGCCTGGCCTCCTACTAGTCCTGCTACCGGGGGGTGGTCGACGTCAGCGGAGGGGTCCCATCCAGCACGATATGGCGCCTATTCCCACCCCCGGTAAGCACACAAACGACATCAAGCACACAAGCGTCATCTACTCGGTGTTACCCCATGGCACCCAAGCGGCACCTATTAGAGATGACACCTCCCTACTAGATCTCCTATAAATACCCCCCCCCTAGGTAGAAAGAGGGGGTGGGGGGGGGAACTCTCTCTCTCACACTAGAGACTCTCTCTCTACGCTCTCTCACTGCTCTCTCCCTCATACTTCTACTTTACCATACGATCTATCACTTATACTGACTTGATCGTCGGAGTACCTGCGCCGGGGACCCCCTCCGGCGCCTTGCAGGTGTACCAGCAGCGAGGACCACCCCCTCAGAGGCGAAGATCCCCAGGATCCTTCCTACCCCGGGTACAATCTCATCCCATTATTATCAAAATGGTGCTTTCATTGAGAGCATTTAGATCTTCAAGTGAGTTCCTTGAGATCTAAAAGCTCTCCTTTCCGTATGCATATTTATGGGGATTTATCATATTATGATTCAAGTGCTGCTCGGATTTCATTCATGATATAAATATATGTGATCAATATATTATTGAGAGTTATTGTTGCGCACCAAAGGGAGCAGATCTGGAAAATGGTGATTTAAGATTGCTTGTGTGTGATGATCTCAATCCATGCCAATCATTTATTATTAATTATTATATGTTCAAGAGTATGTTCAAGAGAAACATCGGATCGGGAAAAGAAAGAAAAGAGAGAGAGAAGCTGTGATTATCTTTGTTGTAAGATCAGATCTGGAAAAGTAAGAGAAAGAGAGAGAGGGGTTTGACTTTTGCGTATGTTATTATTGAGTATGTCAGAGGAAAATGATATTTGAGCTTCTGGGAAAAAGACGAAAGATGTCGCTTGTGTGCTAGGGAGTGACGTCAGGCGAGGTGACGTCATATGGAGTGACGTCATGCGTGACCTTGGATGGGGTGTCGCCCTATCAGATGTCGCTTTGTTATCAGATGTCACTTCGTTATCAGGTGTCGCTTCGCTATCAGTTGTCGCCCTTTGTTATCAGATGTCGCTTTGTTATCGATTGTCGCTTTGTTATCAGATGTCGCCCTATGTTATCGGGTGTCGCTTCGTTATCAGATGTCGCTTCTGTGCTAGGGAGTGACGTCAGGCGAGGTGACATCATATGGAGTGACGTCATGCGTGACCTTGGATCGGGTGTCGCTTCGTTATCAGATGTCGCCCTATGTTATCGGGTGTCGCCCTATGATATCGGGTGTCGCTTCGTTATCAATTGTCGCTTTGTTATGGGGTTTCGCCCTAGCAGCTGTGGCCGCCCTATCAGTTGTCGCTTTGTTATGGGGTGTCGCCCTAGCAGTTGTGGCCCTATCAGTTGTCGCTTTGTTATGGGGTGTCGCCTTAGCAGCTGTTGCCGCCCTATCAGTTGTCGCTTTGTTATGGGGTGTCGCCCTAGCAGCTGTCGCCCCTGCCGTTGTTGCCCTTGCCATGTCATCAGAAGTCTCAGGACTTTCAGCGTTTGCGCCCAGAAAAGTGCATTTCTGGCCAGATATATCGGGTTTCACGAGGAAAATCGTATCTTTTTCGTATGTGCTCAGAATTCTGTGTGTGATAGCTCGATTCGAAGACAATTCGACGGGCTAAAATTCTTGTCAAGGCATCTCAGTGAGATATTGACGTCAACGGGGCGTTATTGTAATTCGAAATCTGGGTTTAAGATTCGTGATTCCAGCTATATCGGGTTTCACGGAAAAAATCGTATCTTCTTCGTGCGTGCTCGGAAGTTTCTGGATAATAGCTCGATTTGAAGATAATTTAAAGGGCTATAATTCTCATGAAGACATCTAAGCGAGATATCTACGTTTAGCAGGCACTATGGAGCCTCAAAGTGACGCCACTAATTTGGCTTTCCCCTATGGCGACGGTGGGTGAAATAAATGATGATTTAGAATATTATCTGTCGGGTGAATATCTACCCCGGATGTTATATTATTTATCGGGTGAATATCTACCCCGCTGGGAAAGTCCTCATAATATCATGTGGACATCCTCTTATCATCGAAAAGGTCTCCAACGACATGTCACTCTCCTTCGTAAATGCAAGGAAGGGAACGGGAATTAAACAACGGCCGAGTTCCTTGTTTATTCCCCTAAGGTATCGCTATCACCTTTAAGATTATCATTTTCCCCTTACCTCTATTTTTAACATTCTTAGAGGAAGCTAACCGAAATTAGCAGACTCTGTTAGTGTATTTGTATAGCTAACAATGCAGGTACTCAAGTGGAGTACAAATTGAAATCCTGGGGAATGTGAAAGCGTGCAATATTGCAGGTAGCTACGGTATAAAACCGCACAATTTGAAGGTGACCTATAGTGTAAAGCCGTGTCAATATTGCAGGTAGCTCCGAGCAGCATAAAACCGCGTCAATATTGAAGGTATCTATGGCGTAAAACCGCACAAATTGTAGGTAGCTTATGGCGTAAAACCGTATCAATATTGCAGGCGGTTCACAGCAAGGCCGGACCCAACGAAGCTTGGATGGGAAAAGCGACATCAACCACACCCCGATATGTGCGGGTGAAAGCCTCTAAGGGCAACTAATACTTGTCATTATATGTTATTTTTATTAACATGGCAAGACAACATTTGAGAATGTGCAGGAAAGTTGATGAAATATCGAAATAGTGAAGAGGCTGGTGGCTCCATGTGAGCGATGCCTCCATGAGATTTGTGATGCCTCCATGTGAGCGAGTGCCTCCATGTGATTTGTGATGTCTCCATGTGATTTGTAGTGCCTCCATGTGAGCGAGTGCCTCCATGTGATTTGTGATGCCTCCATGTGAGCGAGTGCCTCCATGTGAGTGATGTCTCCATGTGAGCGAGTGCCTCCATGTGAGTGATGTCTCCATGTGAGCGAGTGCCTCCATGTGAGCGATGTCTCCATGTGATTTGTGATGCCTCCATGTGAGCGAGTGCCTCCATGTGAGTGATGTCTCCATGTGAGCGAGTGCCTCCATGTGAGTGATCTCTCCATGTGATTTGTGATGCCTCCATGTGAGCGAGTGCCTCCATGTGAGTGATGTCTCCATGTGAGCGAGTGCCTCCATGTGAGTGATGCCTCCATGTGATTTGTGATGCCTCCATGTGAGCGAGTGCCTCTATGTGAGTGATGTCTCCATGTGAGCGAGTGCCTCCATGTGAGTGATGTCTCCATGTGATTTGTGATGCCTCCATGTGAGCGAGTGCCTCCATATGAGTGATGCCTCCATGTGAGCGAGTGCCTCCATGTAAGCGATGTCGCCATGTGATTTGTGATGCCTCCATGTGAGCGAGTGCCTCCATGTGAGTGATGTTTCCATGTGAGCGAGTGCCTCCATGTGAGCGATGTCGCCATGTGATTTGTGATGCCTCTATGTGAGCGAGTGCCTCTATGTGAGTGATGTCTCCATGTGATTTGTGATGTCTCCATGTGAGTGATGTCTCCATGTGATTCGTGATGCCTCCATGTGAGCGAGTGCCTCAATGTGAGTGATGTCTCCATGTGAGCGAGTGCCTCCATGTGAGCGATGTCTCCATGTGATTTGTGATGCCTATATGTGAGCGAGTGCCTCCATGTGAGTGATGTCTCCATGTGAGCGAGTGCCTCCATGTGAGCGATGTCGCCATGTGATTTGTGATGCCTCCATGTGAGCGAGTGCCTCCATGTGAGTGATGCCGCCATGTGAGTGATGCCGCCATGTGATTTGTGATGCCTCCATGTGAGCGAGTGTCGCCATGTGATTTGCGATGCCTCCATGTGAGCGAGTACCTCTATGTGAGTGATGCCGCCATGTTAGTGATGCCTCCATGTGAGCGAGTGCCTCCATGTGAGCGATGCCTCCATGTGATTTGTGATGCCTCCATGTGAGCGAGTGCCTCCATGTGAGTGATGTCTCCATGTGAGCGAGTGCCTCCATATGAGTGATGCCGCCATGTTAGTGATGCCTCCATGTGAGCGAGTGCCTCCATGTGAGTGATGCCTCTATGTTAGTGATGCCTCCATGTGAGCGAGTGCCTCCATGTGAGTGATGCCTCTATGTTAGTGATGCCTCTATGTGATTTGTGATGCCTCCATGTGAGCGATGTCTCCATGTGATTTGTGATGCCTCCATGTCAGCGAGTGCCTCCATGTGAGTGATGTCTCCATGTGAGCGAGTGCCTCCATGTGAGTGATGCCACCATGTTAGTGATGCCTCCATGTGAGCGAGTGCCTCCATGTGAGCGATGTCGCCATGTGATTTGCGATGCCTCCATGTGAGCGAGTGCCTCCATGTGAGCGATGCCTCCATGTGATTTGTGATGCCTCTATATGAGCGAGTGCCTCCATGTGAGCGATGTCGCCATGTGATTTGTGATGCCTCCATGTGAGTGAGTGCCTCCATGTGAGTGATGCCGCCATGTGATTTGTGATGCCTCCATGTGAGCGAGTGCCTCCATGTGAGTGATGTCGCCATGTGATTTGTGATGCCTCCATGTGAGCGAGTGCCTCCATGTGATTGATGCCGCCATGTTAGTGATGCCTCCATGTGAGCGAGTGCCTCCATGTGAGTGATGCCTCTATGTGATTTGTGATACCTCCATGTGAGCGAGTGCCTCCATGTGATTTGTGATGCCTCCATGTGAGCGAGTGCCTCCATGTGAGCGATGTCGCCATGTGATTTGTAATGCCTCCATGTGAGTGATGCCGCCATGTGATTTGTGATGCCTCCATGTGAGCGAGTGCCTCCATGTGAGTGATGCCGCCATGTGATTTGTGATGCCTCCATGTGAGCGAGTGCCTCCATGTGATTTGTGATGCCTCTATGTGAGCGATGCCTCTATGTCATCAGCGACCTCCTTGTCAGGTGCCGCCATGTTATCAGCATGCCTTCTTGTTATCAGTCGCCTCAGAGTTAGGGGCTGCCTCAATGTTATCAACTACCTCCTTGTTAGTAGCTGCCTCCATGTCGTTGGTGTTGTATACCAGGACCGTTTTCGGTTGGGCTGGGGGCACATAGTTATTGTCGATTTTGTCAACAGTTTTTGGTTGGGCTCTGAGTCTTGAGGCCTGTCCTCTCGTCACCTCTGGTCCATCACCGCCATATTCTCTCTCTGCATGAAGAACAAATCTTCATTTTCTACTTTGGTTGTGGCTATGTCTTGGCGTTTTCTCACAAGCCAACCAGATTAACGAAGCAACAACCCGCAATCCGCAAACATGACAACCTAACGGCTTCTGGCAAGCTAGCAGCATCTCCAACTTATTCCTTGGACACTCGACACTGTCCATGCCGCCTCTAGCCTGGCGGCAAACCCTGGGATGGTCGACCTCAGCGGGAGGGCTCTCAAGCGGCAATCTACCTCTACATTCGGCGTTATCCCATCCCAGGCCATGCCTGACGCCACTCGAAAGGACCTTAGCGTTATCTGCCAAAGATAACGCCTATAGAGCTTTAGCAAGAATCTACGACGTGGGCATCAAAGGACGCAAAGGAACTCGAAGATTTTTACAAGCCTGTCGTGACGCAGAAGAGATAGCACTCATCTAGATACCGAGAATGGAGCCCTTGGTAAACACTCGGGCTCATTTTCGGTTGGGTTTGTGATAACTATTGACATACCCCAGGGCATTTTAGTCCTGACAGGGGTACCCTCATCTTCAGCCACTGTAGGGCCTGCCTGGCCTCCTACTAGTCCTGCTACCGGGGGGTGGTCGACGTCAGCGGGGGGGCCTCATCCAGCACGATATGGCGCTTATTCCCACCCCCGGTAAGCACACAAGTGGCATCAAGCACACAAGCGTCATCTACTACACAAGCGTCATCTACTCGGCGTTACCCCATGGCACCCAAGCGTCACCTATTAGAGATGACACCTCCCTACTCACTAGAGACTCTCTCTCTCTACACTCTCTCACTGCTCTCTCCCTCATACTTCTACTTTACCATACGATCTATCACTTATACTGACTTGATCGTCGGAGTACCTGCGCCGGGGACCCCCTCCGGCGCCTTGCAGGTGTACCAGCAGCGAGGACCACCCCCTCAGAGGCGAAGATCCCCAGGATCCTTCCTACCCCGGGTACAATCTCATCCCATTATTATCAAGTTTAATATCTGTAGGATCAGTAAGACGACCTGAGGAAGTAGCGATATCTGTAATATTCTTCCGTATCATACTCGTCTTTGCTATGCGAAGGAAATATCCTGTATTTCTGTCGCCCTGCAGGTCCCACTGAATTCTATTCTTTTACCGCTAGAACCTATCTACTCGACCATGCTGATCCCAGATTTCATTACCGACCACAAGCCTCTACCTCTGTTCTTCTAAAGACAACGGTCTCTCATCTGCTACCCTGTCAAGAGCATCTGCCTTCGCCTGTAATTCCTCAAGGTATTTTTCTAAATGTCCAAAGACCTCAATATTCCAAACTTTTAGCTTCTTCTTCAGGTACCTCATTTTCTGAATAACCCGACATACCCCCGGATGTTCAATAGTAGCTTCCCTCCACCATTCAGCTATCAGGCTCTTAAAACCCGCTACCTCCCACCACGTTCCCTAATCTCTAAACGGTTTCAGACCCCAGTCTTTACCATCCTGAGTGAGAAGCAGAGGAGTATGATCAGACCCATGTCTGTGCTGAGCGACTATCTTGGCCCCTTGCACATACAACCCTCAATCAGCCTGAATAAAGACCCTATCCAACCTGCTTCTACTCACCGCGTTGGCCCAAGTAAAGCGTCTGCCAACTAACACTAAGTCCTGGAACCGACACTTCTCTACCCACTCGTGAAATTCCTCCATACCCCTAATATTCCCTACATCATTCAACCTTTCTGAAGATGATAAAATTTCGTTGAAATCACCCCCCACAAGAACCGGGTACACATTATTCTCAATAAGTTGGGCTAAAGTGTCCCACAATTGACCCCTTCGCATCACATCATTATACGCATACACATTCAACACCATGCATCGAAAATTCCCATTTAGCATAATTCCCTCTAACCAAATGTACCTGTCACCCACTAGCGAATGATCCAACATGAAAGCACTACTATTCCACATCGTTAATAAACCACCTGACCGGCCACTCGCAGGAGCACAAACCCAACGCGCCTCCTGATTTCCCCACAAGGATTGCATAAAGAAATCGTCTACTGATTCTTTCTTAGTTTCTTGAAGCAGACAAAAATCTAATTACTCTCTACGCCAACATCTCTTAACAAAACCCCTCTTCCTAGCAGAAAGTAATCCTCTGCTATTCCATGAAAGTAACCGAACCATAAGAAGGTTGTGATCACGCGATCTCAGAACCCAATCAAATCTGTTACGGCATTAAATCTCTCTATCAAAAGCACGTAAAACCGCTTCGTTGACTTTCTCGGTTATGGAGAGTAATCTCCCAATGTTCCACGTGTCCGGTTCAATCGCTGTAGCACCTGACACACGGTTCATACGAGCAATATCTTCATCTCCCACACGCCAAACATTATCCTGTGACCCTACACCAGGATGCACAGTTTCCAAACTACCAGATTGCCCAATCAATTTCTTTACTTTGTTACCTTTTCGCCTCACCTTAACAAGGGAAAGATCTCCCTGTTGCTCTCTATCCATTCCCGCTGATACTTGCGCTCTATCTCTCTTAGCCTCCTCACAATGGTTATCTTCTTCCTCCATGGCTGCCTCTGTTTCGTACACATCTACCTCAGAGTTTCCATCAGACCCATTAAACTCTTTGTGCACCCCCACCATCCAGTCAATATTTGAGATGACCCCCTGCATGGGTTCTTCTTGACAGTTTACTTCATAAATAAGATCGTCCACACTCACCTGCACAGTCTCATGGATACTTAATCTTTCTGTAGCAATGAGAAACCTTGCCACATCCAAACATTTCCTCTCTGTGGTGTTCTCGTCCACAGCTACCAGCGACCCTATCTTATTCCCAATCTTCTCAAACATTGAAAATCCCCAAGTCTGAACAGGAATTCCGACGCATTGAACCTAGCATAACCTGCCTCCCCTAGCAATTTCATCTTCCCAGGACATTACCTTAGAGAATAGCCTGTTTTGAGTATCCGACATTGCCCTTTCACGGTCTGTCTGCCTGTCAAATTCCAGCCACACTAAACCCGGCCCATAACTCTTGTCTCGCAAATCCACCCTGATTCCATTACCAGCTCTTGAATTTCCAGAATAAATTCTATCCTTCGGATAATACCCACCGCACTTCTGGTTAGCCATTCCTCATTTTCTGCCGGAATTTCCAACCCAACAACATCCGATGCAGAATCTCCTTCCTCCTTGTTTGCGGTACTAACCTCAGTATTTAGAATTCGTGGAATCCCCTTCACCACGTCAGCCAAGGAATGCTCCTTGTTATCCCTAATTGTAGACTTACTCAATTGGGGTTTTGGTACAGATTTAGCAGACTTGCGCTGTAGAAGCCGTGCATAACTGTTCAGCCCCGACCTCCCAATCTCCCTTCGACGCCGACCTAGACTACTCCTAATGACCGACGCCCCGATGAATTGGCGATCTAGTGCAAGTTCCATATCAATTCTATTTTCTACCCAATCAAAACGGACAAAACTAAACCTCTTTCCATCTCTGTTCCTACGGTTTGGAATGAAGACGTCAACCAATCTACCAAATTTTGGTAGTCTCCACCGGCGAGTAATCAGATATCGTAGAGCTTTATGATCCATGTGGTGAGGCAAGTTTTCTACGTAATTGATATTAGTTGGAAATGTATAAGCAAGTGCAAAATATTAATTATTGATCGTTGCTTCTTCCAAATTCTCGCAAATAAGAACTTAGATATCTATGTATAACATTTAGAGTCGTAAGCAACAAAATAACTTAAATTTCTATTTAATTTTCATTTCTGTTTATGAGATCCTTACTACCTGTCTTTAAAAAAAACTAACATACTATTGAAATATTATATAAAATAATCAGGACATAAAATTGTTAAGTTTATATTCCCAATTTTGAATCAATTGAGTATCATATTGTCGCACCCCCTTTTTCGTTGAAAATTAGTTTAAGGTTTGGGATGGATGCTAAGCATAAATGGATGCTTCGCATAATACAATGAAGTCGCCACCCTAATTTCTAAGGTTTAGGGAACTTAAGCGTCATGGCATAAAAATAAAAACTAAGGCTTGGTTTAAACCATTGAACAAAGGTTCAAGGTCGTATTGTGGACTTGGGAAGGTGTTAGGCACCCAAGTCACACCCTTAAAAAGGTTACCGGTAAAAAGGTGTTTGAATACAGTTTTGATATACAAAGATTTATTTAAATGATCGAAGCATGTCAACCAATTCTTCCCACGAACTCAAGTTGCTTTCCAATCATTTACATCGGCCAATGATTGAATCACGTCAACAGAGTTCGCTTACCGAATTGGGACAATTTCCGATTATTTAAACATTTTTGACGTGATTTAGCCCTCAAAGGTGACGTTACATCTTAGCATTTTCGTAGGGACATGTTGTTTCCGATCGGGACAGGAAAGACGGGGTTACCGTTTGTTCGTTATGCTAGAGCGGACGTTTCCCCCCTTTATATCATTGGGCCATGCATGATTAATTGATTAATTACTAAGTGACCCTAACACGGATAATACTAACATAGTACCATTTTCATGAATGCATATAACCGAGTGGGATTCGAAGCCACCATGCATAGCATTTAACAAAGAAGACAATTAATTTCATGGTATTTAAAAGCAAGCGTCGTAAACATGTAAACATGTGGGTTTATTTTATCATGCATACAATTATAGGTTTTTTTGGCATTTTAAATAACATTTATACGAATTATATTTGCGAAAAAACATTGAATAAATAAAAAGAGACTTAGAGAGCTTACTTGCGTTGCATGCTCTTGATCTTCCTTGCAAAGTGAGCATGTTAGCAACGTTTTCGGAAATAATAAATAAAGAAAAGCGCATGCAATACTTGCTTAAATTGACGAAAAATAAATGAACACGATAAACACGTAGCGATTTATTTTGTATGGGCACATATATAATTAAAACATGGCATAATTATTATTATCATACAAATTCTATTAACATGGCGTAATTATTATTATCATACAAATTTAATTAACATGGCATAATTATTATTATCATACAAATTTAATTAACATGGCCTAATTATTATTATCATACAAATTTAATTAACATGGCATAATTATTATTATCATACAAATTTAATTAGCAATGCATAATTATTATCATCATACAACTTTTGATTAAGCAAAGCATGGCATAACACCTCATTTGATCATACAAATTTTAATTCAACATGGCATAACACCTCATTGGAAGCATACAAATTTTTCTTATGTAATTTCCATACCATAAAAGCATATAATCATTTTCATCCTGTTTAGCATGTTAAAAGGCTACGAACCATTTATATAATTTAAAACACGTTACATCAACACATGATCATTTATACGATTTTGACGAAAAAGTTAAATGGGTCGGGCCCTACATCAAAAATTTGGGCATTAAAAAATGGGCCAAGGCCCATCACCTTTCCCGCCCTTACCTTTCTTCTTCCTCCCTTCTTCATTTCCCAGCCGGCCACCATGGCCATTTACTCAATTTTCAATCTTTCACCATTCTTACCGAAAATGGTTGCAATCATTACACTACTAAAGCATTAAATCATGGCAACAAAAACAGCAAAAAATCAAGTCTCAAAACAGCATCAATTTTACATGGAAAAGGCAAGTTAATTAATATGCATATATACCCATTAATTACTCAAAGCATTATGCATTCAAATTGGAGCAAGGGAAGCATACATAGCACGAAAACTAAGCATATTATGCAAGTTTTTACAGTTTATTCATGCATTATCATGAAAAATGAAAATTAAAGAAACTAGAGAGAGAGAGATAGCTTACCTTTCCGGGAGAGCTAATGGCCAAGAAGGATGAGCAAGAAATAGAGATTAAGAGGAGGATTTGGTGCCCTTTTCTTGTTGCTTAGAAGCAAGCTATTTATAGGGAAAATATCAAGGTGGAGTCGGTTGGTTACTTGGCCGAGAATCGCCGGGGGATATTTTGGGAGGGTGATGATGGTACTCTAGGCCGGAATAGTGAGCTACCTAGGGTTTCTTGTGGCCAAGAATGATCATAGGGGGCTTGGTGATGATCCAATTGAGGTGGAACCGAGCTGGAGGGTGAGATTGCATTGATTGTGCATTAATGTGGTATTTATCCTATTTTTTGGATACGAACGGGATATTTTTGTATGAGCGAAAATCGCTCGAAAGCGAAAATAAATCCGAGCCGAGGGTACAACTATGTGTAGAAAAATAAGGCAAGAAAACTAATATACAACGAAGGAATGCGAAAGTTGATTTAACGTATTTATTTTCTCTTTCGGAAGTGTCAAAACGTTCGTGCGCAAAATAAATGTCCTTACGACAAAAATTGAACGAAACTGAATGCGGTGGCGTGAAAGAGAAAATTAGCACGTAATTATCAAACAAAGAAATAGTGCATTCGAGCCTTGGTCCGAGAAAACTTACTCGAGACCGAGAAAAGTTCGAATGAAGTCAGTTAAAAATACGAGAAACTAAAAAGACACGAAATGACACAGAATTTTAAACAAACTAGCCTAGGACCAAGAATCGACAGGAATTTGACCTAGACGAGCTATTAAATGCGATAAACATAAAAATACGTAAATGTGTTGACGAAAACCGAAAAATACGGTTTTAGTCAAAAATACGAGAAAAATACGAAAAATTTAAAAGACATGAAATGACATGAAACATTAAAACAAATAGTCCTAGATCAAAAATCGATTGAAATTTGACGTGAACGTGCTATTAATGTGACGTGCAATGAAACAAAAAAGTTGCAATGTAAGTCAAAATTCGGGTAGCAACAGTTGCCCCCTCTTTACTGTCTGATCAAAAATACAGTGTAACTGAAATTTTTGATTAGCATTAAAGACGGTTGCCCCGGTTTTTTACCACGTTTTGAATACATCCTAACTAGTTTAGGCATGAACTGAAAGATAGTCACTTAAGTAATAATTATGCAGAAATGTAGAATTATGTAAAGACATGGTCTCTCAAAGAGGAGATTATGCAGAAATATAGTCGCTCAAGGAGGAGATTATGCATAAATGTAGTCGCTCAAGGAGGAGATTTTGATTGGCAAAAAGGTAGTCGCTCAAGGAGGAGATTTTGGTTGGTAGAAAGGTAGTCGCTCATGGAGGAGTATTTAGATAGACAGAAATATAAGACAGAAAAGTAGTCGCTCAAGGAGGAGTATTTAGATATAGTATGCGAAAAAGTAGTCGCTCAAGGAGGAGTATGTTAGATAGACAGGAATGTAAGACAGGAAAGTAGTCGCTCAAGGAGGAGTATTTAGATATAGTATGCGGAAAAGTAGTCGCTCAAGGAGGAGTATTTAGATATAGTATGTAGAAAAGTAGTCGCTCAAGGAGGAGTATTTAGATAGACAGGAATGTAAGACAGGAAAGTAGTCGCTCAAGGAGGAGTATTTAATTATGCAGAAATGTAGTCGCTCAAGGAGGAGATTATGCATAAATGTAGTTGCTCAAGGAGGAGATTTTGATTGGCAAAAAGGTAGTCGCTCAAGGAGGAGATTTTGGTTGGTAGAAAGGTCGTCGCTCATGGAGGAGTATTTAGATAGACAGGAATGTAAGACAGGAAAGTAGTCGCTCAAGGAGGAGTATTTAGATATAGTATACGGAAAAGTAGTCGCTCAAGGAGGAGTATTTAGATATAGTATGCGGAAAAGTAGTCGCTCAAGGAGGAGTATTTAGATAGACAGGAATGTAAGACAGGAAAGTAGTCGCTCAAGGAGGAGTATTTAATTATGCAGAAATGCAGAATTATATAAAGTGAGGGTAGCACTCGCACTTCATATGTTTTGACAGAAAAGTAAATGAGCCTTAGCGCATTCTATCTGGTCGGGATGCTAGTGGCGATTGAGCTTGGTTTTTGGGCCGGGGTAGAGTTTTGTGGGCTTTGGGTTGGGCTTTTAGCGACCTAGGTTTGCTGTGCTGGGATGATGTTGTATGTGGTGGGCACCACGGACTGGGATTTGCAAGAGAAACGGGCACAGGTGCTAACGTACGCAGGGTGTGAATATGGTGGTGACGATGGCGTAAAAGGATTACCATTATTAGAAATAGAGGGAGCTAAGGTTGTTGATAATGATAAAGAAGAAGATGAAGAAAAGCATCGGTTAATACGCATTATTGTGACGTAAGAAAAAGGAATAGTGTGTGTTTTTTTTGGGTGTTTTTCTATATCTTCTACTATTTGTTAGATTTTGTAATTTCTTTAATTTGGTATTTTAGTTCATTTGTGAATTATTGATTTTTTGGAATGCGAGAGATGGGAGTTGCATTGACGAAATGAAGGAAAAAAAGGATAAATGTTGTTTCTCTTTAATTGTCTAACAAAACCTAGCTAGCCCATTATTTATGTTGGCATTCATTCCATAATAATTAATATAGATGGATAAAATATACCTTATTAAAAGTTCGACAATATTTTGCTTTTGCAGCCGTTTAATTATCTTAATGAGTCTAGTATGAATAGCTAATCATTTGTAAAAACGCAATAAACCTAGCACAAAAATTAAAGTTGCAATGTCAATCCGAGTGAATGGACTTCGAATGAAGATGCACATGCATGGGCATTCTAATAATCAAGAGGACTTTGCGAGAGATTGGAAAATGAGAGATTTTTGCGAAAAAGGAATGGTGTTGTGTGGTGCGTGTTTGTTGTCTTGCTTTTTGGATGGCTTTAACGAGTTTGCATTCAACAATCAACTGTGATGAGGGCAAACCACGGTAAATGATTTTTGGCGATTTGACTGTGGTGAGGAGCCAAGTTTGTGAGTTTCTTCTTTCGTTGGGAGGAGGGACGTTTTTCCTCATGTTTGTCCTTGATGGATCTTGCTGATGACGATTCTTTCCCTTTTGGCACTTACTTCCTTTTGATTTGTGTTTCTCGGGGAACCTTATCTTTGTTTCCTTTTCCCTTTTTCCCTTTTTTTCTTTTTTTTCTCTTTTTTTTCTTTTTTTTTCTTTTTTTTCTCTTTTTTTTTCTTGTAGGTATAAGTAACGAAAGAAGCAAATGTAATTCCCTTTGTCTTGATTTTTGGGCAACAGTCTTTGATTGATTTTTTGTTTTTCTGTGTATTAGCGCGGATTGTCACCCTTGGGTGGGGGTTTCCTTTTCGTCTTACTGATTCGTTGTGATGAGCTTAACATGCTCATGGTGCTTTGGTCGACCATTCTAGTCGAGCGTTTACTCGTTTGCGAGGAGAGTTTTGTTTTGAAGGGTTTTGAGGTGGCAAAAGGAATGTGGGGTGATGTAGGTTTAGTTGGAAAAATAAATAAAAAGGGGAAGAAAATGCAAAGTCCAATGTCATCTTACTGTTATCCCATGTCTGATTGTTCATGTAGCCTGGATATTATGCAAATCTAACTAGCACCTAGTTTAGCATTTACACTCATGAAAGAAATAAGGTGTGAAGGCCCAAGACACTCACAGGGATATGTTTTGTGATTGCTTACGTCCAAACATGTCGTGGATACAAGAGTTGACAGACAAGGTCATGCATGTTTATATAGCTTCTAAAGAACGCTCAAGTTACCCGTGACGTGATAAAATGATGAACATGCTTGATCTAAGGAATGTTAAAAAGTAGGATTTTCAAGCCAAGCAACATATATTTATTTTAGTTTTTTTTTGTGTTTTTTTCCGTGTTGTGTTTTTATTTATTTATTATTATTTTAATTTTGGCAAAGACTATGAATTTTAGTAGACATGACGCACACATTCTTGCAATAACATAAATTGTGGGAATTTAAAAAATCATGGAAATGTAAATTGTAAAAATTGTAAATTGCTGAAACGGAAATTGCGAAAATGTAAAATGACAACTTTCCTGAAAAATGAGCTTGGATATTTTTCGACACTTTCTTTTTGGTCGTCACTTCACTTGCTTGCCCCCAAGTTTACAAGTCTCGTTGCACCTATCCTTGTATATGTTTAAGGCTCTAATATACACTTGAATCTTTGAGCTCGTGATGGTTGATTTGTTGCTCTTTTTGATATCTTTGATCGCAACCCTATTCTTTTGCCGACATGTTCCCCCTACCGTTATGCTATCAAATTTGACTTAGGAGCCTCAATGCCCCCCCTGTATAAAATTATTAGCGCACATGGAGCATAGCAAAGGTTCAAAATTATTACTCCTAAAATGAATTTCTAAAATAATTTTTTCCAAATAATTCTCCCCCTTTGTCAACAACACAAAGGGTGAAAAGAATCATATCCAAGACAATTCATTTTCAACAGAATATATTCAAGCTAAATTCAAGTAAAACCATGGATAATACATAAAGGCGCAAGCACATCAACTAAAAATTTCTTCATAAGGTAATTGTGCGACAATTATCCGATACAAATGTCAAATAAGATCTAATAAAGCTAAGAAGGAATAGTCTAAAAATGCAGCTGGATGAGATAATGTGATCACTGAGGAGGAGGATGAGGAAGACGACTCAATATAGCTTGAAACATGTCACGGTTGTATTCTTCGAAACCGTTGAGACGAGTCTGAATGTCAGCTTGCAATTGGTCTATCCTTGAGTGTACAGAAACTCGAAGCTCAGTCATTTGAGCACTCAAGTATCCGAGATCCGCAAAATCTGCATCCTCATCTTCATGATCATCCTCACCTTGATTATTATCAAGCTCTTCATCATTCAACATCTCTTCTTCTGCAAAGACATTCTCATTTTCTGCTCCATCATCACTAACCACACTTGGATGACATTTTCCTCTTTGTTGGGTATAGGCTAGCTTTCCATCCATAACCATAAGCTTAAGATAAGTAAAAATATGATTTGCATCATATTTTATACAATGCGACAAAAACTCTTGCGATGGAGGAAATACAATCCCATGCTCTTCCAAAATCAGCATTACCAAATAAGCATAAGGAAGATGAGCTGTGGCGCTACTGCTCTTGGGAATCCTATTCTTCCCCATGTGATTCAGTACTAGGTATCCTAAGTTCAGCGCATTCCTCTTCAACAAATTATGCATAATCCATGTATCCATACCAGTCATCTCACTCAAACATCCATCTCTAGGATGTACAAATCTAGTAATAACATGGAATAGGATTAACTTAAAAGGGTCTAGGTATTGAAGAGTAATGGGGTCACCTATAATAGCATGGCGAGAAATACTAGCCCATTGATCCATGGGGCTAATAATTCCCCTAATGGGTCCCCGAGTAGAGTATGCACAATCTCCTACATTCGGAGTACCCAACAATCTATTTATCATAGACATGTCAACTGAAATACGTACTCCTAATACCATCGTGGTAAGAGTACCGATATCCTTAGACAGTAAACCCCTGCTGATTTCTTTTCCCACATCCATATTGGCATAAATTTTTTTAATCAAAGCAGGACTATACTTCCTAGAGATCCTAACAGCATTAAGCCACCCTTGTGACTCCAAAACAGCATGCAAATCACACTCAACCATATTGTTCATATCAAACCAAACGGGTCGCATAATAATAGCCCTTTCAAAATAACGCTTGTAAAGGTTGAAGTTATGCTCTCTTACAAAGAAATAATAGTTGAAGAAGTTGGGAGGAACGTAGAAGGTGGGATTTGAGCGAGCCACAGAACGAAAATTCAGCATTTTAGGGGGAGGACAAGATGAGGACGCTCCGGCAGCCTGTTGGCGAGTTCTTCCCATAAGATTCTTAGCCCTACCCACCCTAGTACGTTTGGAAGAAGTTTCCCCAGACATTGGGTGAAAGAAATTGGTGTTTTCGAGAGAGAACCGAAATTTAGGGTTAGGGTTTTTCGGAATTTTATAAGCAAGATTGAAGCGGATTTTGTGGTTTAATCTTTGAAATTGATGGATGAGTTTTGTTTAGGATAATGTAAGGAGTGTTGGGTCCAAATTTGGTGTGATTTGGACAAGATTTGAGTGGTTTTTGATGAAGGAAATCGAATTTGGAGGAGAGGGGAAGCTTGCTGGATTCTTGAGGATGAGAGAGAGAGAAAAACGTGTTTTAAAGAAGGAGGGAGAATGATTAAAATGCCTCTGGCGGTATACCGCCTGGAGAGATCCATTCCTAGCGGTATGCCGCCAGGCCTAAGTTTCTCACTTTCTTCGATTATACTTCTCCGATTCGACTTCCGTAAACTTCGTAAAATCCCCAAAATTACCCGCGCGCGCGGAGGAGATCTTATATGTTTAAACATGTGCGAGAGCACATACCCATCATCGTACCTATGAAACTTGGTATTCGATTAGTGAGTTACGTTTTAATGAGGTTTTTGTAACCCTAACTACTCTTGGGTACCGTCGGCAACATACCCTTTTTGGGTCATAAAAAAAAATTTAAGAACAACAAGTGTTTTGTCATACAGATTTTACGGAAGAATTCCCCATTTTATTGACTTAAGAAATACATTAAAGAGTTTGGTTGAGAAGAGTTCCATGTCTTTCGATCGACAAGATGTGGGTTACAAATTTCTTATGCAAAATAAATCTTGACGGCGTCTGCGTTTACTGGTCTTGGTAGATCATCGCCGTCCATGTTGGCGAGCCTTAGAGCACTGCCCGAGAATGCGCTCTTGACCACGTATGGGCCTTCATATCTTGGGGCCCACTTCCCTTGACTTTCCCCTTGGTGTGGGAGGATCTTTTTCAATACCAAGTCTCCGGTTTTGAATTCACGTGGCCTCACTTTCTTGTTGTAGGTGTTAGCCATCCTTCGTTGGTATAATTGTGCATGGCATATAGCGGCTAGGCGCTTCTCTGAAATAAGGTTCAATTGCTCGTACCTTACCCTCGCCCAATCTGATTCTTTCACTCCTGATTCGGCTAAGACTCTGAGGGAAGGAATTTCTACCTCAAGTGGTATTACCGCCTCCATACCATAGACCAATGAATAAGGGGTTGCTCCCATAGAAGTGCGAATTGCAATCCAATAAGCGTGTAGGGCGAAAGGAAGCATGTCATGCCAATCTTTGTGGGTGACTACCATCTTCTGAATGATTTTTTTCAAGTTCTTATTTGCGGCTTCAACTGCACCATTCATCTTCGGGCGGTAAGGCGAGGAGTTGCAGTGTTTTACCTTCCACTGTTGGCAAAGATCATTGATCACCTTTCCGTTTAAATTAGTGTCGTTGTCTGTAATGATCGTTTCGGGGACTCCATAACGGCAAATGATGTTCTTCTCAATGAACCGTGCGGTTGTCTTTTGAGTGATGTTTGAGTAAGAAGCGGCTTCTACCCACTTGGTGAAATAGTCGATGGCCACGAGGATGAAGCGGTGACCATTGGAGGCTTTAGGGTGAATTTGGCCTATGATGTCGATTCCCCACATTGCAAAGGGCCAAGGTGATGTCATTTTAAAAAGAGGGGCCGGAGGGACATGGAGGTGGTCCGCATATATTTGGCATTTGTGGCATTTTCGGAAATAGTTGATGCGATCTCTTTCTATTGTGAGCCAAAAATACCCTTGTCTCATTATTTGTCTTGCTATCATGTGCCCACTAGCTGTTGATACCCAAATTTTGACGCCATTTTTAATCAATTTTAGCATTTCTATCATTTATTTAATTTACTGTCATTTTTACTTGATTTACAGTCCTCTGTAGTTAGTTTACTATCGCTAGCATTTTTAGGTGTTTCGTTGCATTTTTGCATCGTCGTTAGCATCGTCAGCTTTCGAAATCGCATTTTTCATTTTTCGGCATGCATTTTCATTATTATTATTAATATTATTTTTAGCCTAAAAAATCACGTTTTAGACTATCCGGCAGTCGTATGCTAGTTTTTCTGCATTTTTGGTCATCTCACGAATTTTAGGATTTTTAGGGTTTTAGCGCATTTTTTTAGTATTTTTATTATTTTATTAATATTTTTATTCGAGCTTTTATTGGACCCGAGTAAGTCTGCTCGAACCACAGCTTGACTTTTAAATGTTTTCCATCAACTAGTTGCTAGCTTTTTTTCTGCTCGCAACGGTATACAACGTTTCGTGTAATTTTCGGCGTAACATTTTTATTTTTCCGTTCCCGAGTTTCGCGCTTTTGAACGCGAAAATAAACGCGTCAAACGCGAAATTTTCATGCTTCGCTGTATACGGTTAAAACCGTCATATTTTTCTCTACGCGCTGGTACACTTGGATCGAAAAGTCCGAGCGTTTGCTCGCAGGACTCAGCTCGAGCCCATTTAAATAAAGTAAAGGGCATTTTAATCACAACCGTTGATCTGGTCAACTCAAGAAAAGTCAACCAGATCAACGGTTGACAAATTAAGGGGGCATGGTGCATGGCACACGCGAACGGCCATGGACGTGCGTGAACAGGGGAGCGAGCCACCGAGCTGCTCGCTCCCGTCCCCTCGGCCGTTACCTGTCCCCTCGGCCATCATCACAACGCCCCTAGCCCAGCCACCTCACGGCCGTAGCCCCGCCAGCGTGAACAACACCACCACGCGCAGCTCCTTCTCCCTCTCCTCCAAGCGATTTTCTCCTATAAATAGGAGCTCCCATTCAACGTAAAAACGGCACCAAAATCGCAAGAAACCCTTGCTCCTTCTCCCTCTTGATTAGCTTGCTCATATTGAGCGACAATCGTCCAGTTCAAAGTTTGAAACGTGAGCTTTCTCTCTCTAGCTCATCTTCGGTTTTTCTGCGCAAGTTTTCTTTAATTTCGTTTGGCTTGATTTTGAGCAAATAAATTGATTGTTTTTGTGCTATTAATTCACATACGTAATGTAGATTAAATACATGCTTTCAATTTTGAAAATCGTTGGCTAGATTGTTCGAATTAATTAGTTTTCGATAATTAACGGTTCGGTCGTTTTTTCGAAATTAAATTTTGTACGAGTCAAACTAAAAATCGAGGTTTATACGGTCGGAAAGTCGTCGAAGAGACGAACATTTCGGTACGTCCATTTTTCAAAACGGCCAAGTGTGGCCGGAGTTGGGTCGCCGGCAGTAGCTCCGGCGACCAAGGGAGGGGGTGATGAATAGTGCCATGCCTATTCATCACACGGCGCCGTTTTGGCCCCCCTCCCAAGTTTTCAAAGTTTTCAATTAGGTCCCTCCGATTTTTAATTCTTTCCGAAATTTCAAATCGCAAGTTTTTCGTAAAAATAATTCGTACGCATCGTACGTTAATTTCTCGCACTTATCAACTGTTTAATTTTCTGCACTTATCAACTGTTTAATTTTCTGCACTTATCAACTGTTTAATTTTCTGCACTTATCAACTGTTTAATTTTCTGCACGTATCAACTGTTTAATTTTCTGCACTTATCAACTGTTTTAATTCTTAGCACTTTAAATTTCCGCACTTTATTTTCTGCAATTTAAAAATTCAGTTATTTATTTTTACCGCCTACATGGACGGTCGCACTTTAATTTCCGCAATATCAACTGCTTTAATTTTTCGCAAAACTGCTGGAAATCCTTCCGCAATATCAACTGTTTTATTTTCTGCAAATATCAATTGTTTTATTTTCCGCAATATCAACTGCTTTAATTTTTCGCAAAACTGCTGGAAATCCTTCCGCAATATCAACTGTTTTATTTTCTGCAAATATCAATTGTTTTATTTTCCGCAATATCAACTGCTTTAATTTTTCGCACAACTGCTGGAAATCCTTCCGCAAATATCAACTGCTTTATTTTCTGCAAATATCAATTGTTTTATTTTTCGCAAATATCAACTCTCTACTTTCTGCAAATTATCCAACTGTTAAATTCTCACATGCTTAAAATCAATCATTTTTCGCATGCAATCAACGTAGATATTAAATTCTCCCATGCGTAAAATCAATCATTCTTCGCATGCAATCACGTAGATGTTAGATTCTCACATGCTTAAAATCAATCATTTTTCGCATGCAATCACGTAGCATTTTAATTCTCACATGCTTAAAATCAATCATTTTTCGCATGCAATCACGTAGATGTTAGATTCTCACATGCTTAAAATCAATCATTTTTCGCATGCAATCAACGTAGCATTTTAATTCTCACATGCTTAAAATCAATCATTTTTCGCATGCAATCACGTAGCACTGTTAAAATTCTCACATGCGTAAAATCAATCATTTTTCGCATGCAATCACCATAGCATTTAAATTCTCGTATGTGTAAAATCAATCATTTTTCACATACGATCAACCTAACATTTAAATTTCGTATGCGTAAAATCAATCATTTATCGCATGCAAATCAGCTCAGCATTTAAATTCTCGTATGCGTAAAATCCATCATTTTTCGCATACAAACAACTGTCATCATTTTTGTCAAACCCAGCATCTCACTTTCGTATACGCAAAATTCATCATTTCTCGTATGCAATCAACTGTCATTTAAATTTTCGTACTCATAAAATTGTTTACTTCTTTCTCAAGCTATCACTAATACTCTCACTTTGTAGGTTTTAAATTCAAGCTTCGCTCGAAAGTACGCCTTTCGATTCCCTTTTATTTATTCAGCGCTTTTTTCGTAAAATAGCAGTCGTACGCATGATATATAGAACTGTTAGAATTAAAATCAACCCACATGAACAACGTGTTTAAAGAGTCGCTTCAAATGCCATATTCATGTGATTTTAAATTCTCGCATATATTGACTGCATGTACATGGGGACTTTCGATCCCACATCAGTTTTCCACTTCAAAAACCAATCATTTAAAATTGGTACTCTGTTAGCAATCCATGATAGGTTCACATAGCAATCAATCTAATCATGCATGACCCGATGATGAAATAAGAGGGCGCTCATTCAGTCTTACAGAAAATTCAGTCCCATCACGTTACGGTCAAGAATAATAGACTGATCTTGATAAACGGTAACCCCGTCCGAAAGATCTTTTTATTATTTTTGAACGGTCCCGATTGTGGAAAAGGCTAAAGTGACGATTCCTCTGAGGGCCCCCTTTTTTAAAATAAAACGCATTTTCATCAAACACTTTTTAAACACCTCTCTCATCAACCGGTAACTGTTTTCGGATGTGACTCGGGTGCCTAACACCTTCCCTAGACCATAATACGACCCCGAACCTTTTGTCTGGGGTCCAGACCCCTTTTTTGTGCCTTTAGTTTTTTTACTTATTATATTTCCTATGCCATGACGATTAAGGTTCCCTAAAGCCTAGCAACCAAATTAGGGTGGCGACTTCATTGCATGTTGCGAGGCGTCTGTCTACGCTGAGCATTGTAAGGTCCCAAATTTCGTTGCACACTCGCGAGTTTTTAATTTTCGTGGGGGCGCGACACTAGCATGCGTAGAGTAAACCCCTTCATGAATTTCGGCCATGATCTTTTTAGCTTCGGAGATTGCGACACAACGAAGTAAGGCTCCATCCGCCCTTCTTTTGTATAATACCTCGCCATCAAGGTAGAAATCTAAGGCTAAACATTGAAGGGTTTTCTTGGTACCTTGGCTTACCCCTGGCGGATACTCTTGATTTTTGATGAATCGTACTAAGTCGTAGAACCATGGCCGCCCATCGGGTTCGCCTTCTAGTGTAGCGCAGCGCGCCGGTGCTTCTTTTACTTCTACCCTCAATGGTTGGAGCATCACCCCACATTCTAGTTTGAACATTGAAGCCAAAGTGGCCAATGCGTCCGCGAAGCGATTCTTATCCCTATCAATTCGATCAAATTTGGTGTCTTCAAACTCTCCCATGAGTTGAGTGAGCAACTTTTGATAAGGTATAAGCTTGGAATCTCGGGTTTGCCACAAATCTTGAGCTTGGTAAATGACAAGGGCCGAGTCCCCGAAGATTTTCAATTTCTTCACTTTTAGGTCAATCGCCGCCATCAAGCCATTAACACAGGCTTCATATTCGGCGATGTTATTGGTGCATGAGAAATTCAGCTTGCATGCTATGGGGAATTGGCGGCCATCAGGGGCTATGACCACGGCGCCTACTCCTTTTCCCGAGAGGTTTACCGCACCATCGAAGAACATAGTCCACCAATCATCTTCTTCTAGATCTTCGGCGGTTTCGTCGTTAATTACCATGATATCTTCGTCGGGGAAGTCGAAACTCATGGACTCGTATTCTCCCGTGGCATGATCGGCTAGGTGGTCGGTGAGGGCGCTTGCTTTGACCGCTTTTCGTGTCACATATACGATTTCGTATTCGGCCAATAGCACTTGCCATCTACAAATCCGGCTTCATAGGTATGGTTTCTCGAAGATGTACTTCAAAGGATCCATGCGAGAAATCAGCCACGTTGTGTAGTACAACATATATTGTCTAAGCCTTCGGGCGCTCCATGCTAAGGCGCAACAAGTTTGCTCCAACGCTGAGTAGCGCATCTCACATTCGTTAAACTTTTTACTCAAATAGTAGATAGCTTGCTCGCGCTTTCCGGTCTCGTCGTGTTGACCTAGAACGCATCCCATGGCGCTAGCCGTGACTGTCAAGTAAATCAGCAAAGGGCGCCCCGGGGTAGGAGGGACCAAGATTGGTGGGTTTTGGAGATACGTCTTGATTCTTTCAAAGGCCTTTTGGCAATCTTCATCCCATTCGGCATCTCCATTTTTCCTTAACATCTTGAACATTGGTTACAGGTGAGGGTCAATTGACTGATAAAAGGAGCGATATAGTTGATGCGCCCAAGGAAGCTCCGCACTTCCTTCTCGGTTTTAGGGGGAGATAGTTCTTGGATAGCCTTCACCTTGTCGGGGTCTACCTCTATGCCTTTGTTGCTGACGATGAACCCTAGCAATTTTCCGGATGTCACTCCAAAGGTGCACTTGGCGGGATTCAAGCGCAGTTGGAATTGTCGCAACCTTTCGAAGATTTTCCTTAGGACGTTTATATGATCCTTTTCTCCCCGAGACTTAGCGATCATATCGTCGACGTAAACCTCGACCTCTTTATGCATCATGTCATGGAAAAGGGTGACCGCGGCTCGTTGGTATGTAGCGCCGGTATTTTTTAACCCGAAGGGCATCACTTTGTAGCAAAAGGTACCCCAAGGCGTAATGAAGGTAGTTTTCTCGCTATCTCCTGGAGCCATCTTGATTTGATTGTACCCCGAAAAACCATCCATGAAGGAAAACATGTCGTGGCGATCCATACACTAATATGTCAATGTGTGGGAGTGGGAAGTCGTCTTTGGGGCTTGCTCGGTTAAGGGCTCGAAAATCCACACACATGCGGACTTTTCCGTCTTTCTTTGGTACGGGCACTATGTTGGCGATCCATTCTGGGTATTCGGCGACCCTTAAGAAACCCGCGGCTAGTTTCTTTGTAACCTCTTCTTTTAGTTTTAAAAGGATGTCGGGGTGCATTCTTCGAAGTTTTTGTTTTACGGGTTTGAATTCGGGTTTTAGTGGGATACGGTGCTCGACTATGTTGGGGTCGAGACCGGGCATGTCATTATATGACCAAGCAAACACATCCGAGTATTCTCTAAGGAGGGAAATCATTCTATCTCTCTGATTAGGGTCCAAGGTGGTCCCTATTTTGACGATTTTTTGACCTTCACCGCTTGCCCCCAAGTTTATTTCTTCCAATTCCTCCTGATGAGGGACTATTTCTTTTTCTAAGCTTTCAACTAAACGGGCCAATTCACGTGGGATTTCTTCTTCTTTTTCTGATGCGGCAAAAATTTCTTTGTCGATAAAGGTATGAGCTTCACCAAGATCAGGTGTCATGACTTTTGTCCTGAAAGTAGAAATGAGAACAATAAACGATGTTTGGAAAAAGGTTAAATATGTTCATTCATCTTTAAACCGAAAGGGAATGCAAGTTCCTTTATAGACAGCAAAAATATGCATACATACATCTGGTGTTGTTTTTTCTCCTTTTTAACCGAAGGGGAACACACGTTCCTATAAGTCATGCATACCTGCTTACATGGCGTTTTTTTTTCTTTATTTATAATTTCTAAACCGAAGGGGAACGCATGTTCCTAATAAAATGTTTATTTACATGGCTTTTTTTTTTACTTTTTAACCGAAGGGGAACACATGTTCCTAATAAAGACAACAAAACACACATATTTTTACATGGATTTTTTTTTAACCGAAGGGGAACACATGTTCCTAATAAAACGTTTATTTACATGGTTTTTTTTTTTTAAAACCGAAGGGGAACACATGTTCCTAATAAAACGTTTATTTACATGGTTTTTTTTTTTTTTACTTTTTAACCGAAGGGGAACACACGTTCCTAATAAAGACAACAAAACACATATATTTACATGATTTTTTTTTAACCGAAGGGGAACACATGTTCCTAAGAAAATAACAAAATACGCATATATTTACGAGTGGACATCAAGAAGTGTGATGGCGGTCCAGTTGCGCACGGGTTTCCTAGACTTCCTTACGAAGGCGGCCGAGTCTTGAGATGACGCTTCTTCTTCAAGCGTGCAAATATGGAGATTTGGAGCTGCGCTGGTTGTGGTGGTATTAGGATGGACGATTTCGGCCGCGAAAGGGAAAGTGGTTCTAATGTGCGGGATGTTCATACCATAAGAAGGGGTAGGGCGTCCAAACAACTTGGTTAGCTGCCTCTCTTTCTTTTCCTTGGAGGCCCTAACGAAATCGGCCTTAGTTGGTTGATATCCTAACCCAAAACGGTCCCCGAAATTTTTGGGAAATGTCAGGCCCTTTTCCCCTTGTAGCAAGGCTCCTAGCCTTTTCCCCAACTGAAAACCATCTCTTGGCGCCACATGGGTAACTAGCACGGTCTCGTCGGGAGCTTGTGCTTTGATGATGGGTGCACCCTCCTCTATCCATTCGGCATTCACTATTTCAAAGGTTTGGAAAGAGCTTTCCAAAGTTTCGGTGGCCTCGATGTAGGGAACGGACGAGTGTTTGGCTAGGATCAATGCTTCCTCTGCTTTTATTATGATGAGGACGCCATCTTTCACGTACTTGACGCATTGATGTAAAGATGAAGGCACGGCTCCGGCCGTGTGGATCCAAGGTCGCCCTAGGAGCATGTTGTAGGCGGGTTGGATTTCCATGATTTGGAACACTAGGGTAAAGGTGTGGGGCCCAATTACCATGTCTAGTTCGAAGCTCCCTATGATTTCTCGGATGGTTCCGTCGAAGGCTCGGGCCATCATTCCACTTGGCTTTAGAAAAGCCATGTCAATTGGTAGTTGTTCGAGGACATGCTTGGGCATGACATTCAATGCGGAGTCGTTATCAATTAGGGCCTTTGCTATGACATGGCCCTTACATTCCACCGTTATGTAAAGGGCCTTGTTGTGACTCATTCCTACGGGGTTGATTTCTCCCTCAGAGAAGGTGATGGTGCTTAATGCTTGTATCCTTCCAACGAGGTTTTCCACCCCTTCTGTGGTGATGTCTTTGGTCACGAAAGACTCATTTAAGACTTTTAAGAGAGATAAGCGATGAGGTTCAGATGTGAGGATTAATTCCATGATGGAGATGCGGACCGGGGTCTTCTTCAATTGTTCAATGATATTAAACTCGCTCCTCTTCATAATTTGTAGGAATTCAGCCGCGTTGTCTTCGGTCACGGGCTCATTTACCCTCTGCGTTTCTTTCGCTATCTTTTCGGGAGTTAAAGGGCCTTTTTCCTTTGGCTAACCTTTGTTTCTCAACTTCCTCTGAAATATAGCATCTCCCCGTGCGGGTCATGCCCCCAATGTTGAAGGTCTCGGCCATTGGTGTAGCGAGCGGGGAAGTCGTGACGACTGTGTATCCATAGTTAAATGGGACGACGTGCAAGTCTGGGCTAGGAGGGTTAGGAGCGAATTTGAAGACTACCTTGAGCGGTGTTGTGGTAGGGGTCTCTGCCTGAGCTACGCATTCGAAGGTATATGGGGTGGGAGGTCCACCCTCAATGGCGACGATTTCTTTTATTCCGGGGGTGCTCTTTTCGGCTTGGATTACCCCAAAATTCACAAGTTGCTTTAATTTTTTCATGAAAGGACTGCAGCCTAGGATTCCATGGTCTCTAGCTTGAGGACAAAACAGACAAGTGTCCAAACCTTCCCGAGAATGCGGCAAGTGACCACTTTTGATTAGCGCGGCAAAGAGTTCCTCTCGAGGCAATTCCAATGTGAGGGGGAGGGGATCCTCGACCTTTCCTTCGGAGATGGCCCTTACCCCTTCGCTTCCTTGGACATGATTCGGGAGAGGGTTGGTGGTGGTGTTGGGTCCTTTGGTCGTTCCTTCGAAGGAGACCCATCCGCTTTTGATCAATTGTTGCACCTTCATTTTGAACGCATAGCAATTATCCAACGTGTGTCCTGGAGCCCCCGCGTGGTATTCACATTTTACATTGGGATCATACCACTTGGGGTAAGGTGGTAGCATGGGTTGGGGCGGGATTGGCACAATTTGCCCGGCTGCCAGGAGGTGCTTGTAAATTTCCCCCGCAGGGAGAGGCAGGGGCGGTGGTGGTTCTTTACTCCAGCGACTAACTTGAGTTGCTTGGTTGCTGGGGTTCTTGGGTGGGTTCTTGGGTGGGTTATATGTCGGCGGGGCCCATAGGGTCAAAGGGATCGGTTCCTTCAATGGTTCTGAGCCTTTCTTCTAGCAGGCTCAATCTATCGATGTTTGGTTTCTCTGTAAAGATCGTGTCAGCTCCAAGGGGTTCATGTGCGCTTAGTGGTTGTGTTGGGTTGGTAAACGGTGGTTGGGTCCCCATAGGATTGGGGTTTATGATCTGAGTGTAGTAGCCTTGGGGAGGGCGGAATCCTAGGACTTCTTGACGGATCAGATTTTGCCCGGGGTCCAAAGCGAGGTTACCCAAGGTATGTTGTAAGTTTGAAACATTCTCTCCCCTAGTATTAGGGTTGGTGTTGGTGTTGGCAGACGCAACGAAGGGATCAACCCACTTCCACTGACCCCTAGGGATAGTAAATGCTTGGGGTCCTAGAGGCCCGGAGATAGTGGACGAGGAAGGTCCCATCATTTGGCTTGGATCGAAACCGGGTGGGAATTCAGTGACCTCATCTCGTTCTTTTTCAGCCCGAGCGACCCTTTCCGTGGCAATTTTGACCTGTTCCTCTAGCTCGGCTATCCTAGCGGCCAACCTTTCGTCGATCTTAGCTTGTTCGGCCATCTTTCTCGCTTGTAATCTTGTTAGCGGAAGGCTGGGCGAAGCGATTCACTTGCGAGGAGCTATCGTCAATCTGAAAAGAAAAAGATAAGAGGAAAACATAGTGGTAAGTATAAGTGTTTACACATGTATGACGTGCAAGCGCGAGGCCCCCATGCTGCTTTGATCAATCTCCCAGCCACTCTCTTGCTTGATACTTTTTAGGGGAAGCGAGAACGGGTGTATCTTGGGTTGGTGCTCTAGGTGGAGACGTGAGAGAAGTCTTCATTTATTCTAGCCATGCGATGTGATCTTGGATGCTACTAACGAAACCCTTGAAGTGGCCTGGAACGAGTAGCTAAGGTCATTTCTAAAATGTTTTTTTTTGGGATCTGTTACGTGGAAAACTTTGATCTTTGATATGAATATACTTCAACCCGAAGTAAACATCTTTCATGTTTTGACCAAGCGGAAACTCTGAGCCGAACGCATTCATATTGGCTGAGACAAAAGATCGCACGGCTGAGACCGAGAAAACTGCCTTCCTTATGTCCGAATTATTTGTGAGTGATGCGCTGCTCGGAAAAATCCCATTTTTGGCATGGAAATTCTTCAAGGTGTTATGAACATCTTCCGTGTTTTGGCCAAGCGGAGATTCCTAACCGATTGTGTTCATATTGGCCAAAACAAAAGAACGCGCAGCTGAGACTGAGTTGAGTAGTTATCTTTACGCCTAAATTATTTGCGAGAGGGGTGTTGCCCAGAATGCTCTGTAGTTTGGTAGGGACACACTTTGATGTATTGTGAACATCTTTCGTGTTTTGGCCGAACGGAAATTCTGAGCCCATCGCGTTGATATCAGCCAAAACAAACGAGTGCGCAGCCGAAACTGCTTGGAGAAAATGAGCTTGAAGGGAACTGGAGCCGAAGCTAGCGACATGTCGCTAGGTGCTAGGCGGCATGCCTCCAGAGATGGCCTTTCGTGGGCCTTGCTTTTGGCTGAGGTGCACTACTCCAAAAATTTTGAAATTTGGTAGGAACATACTTCAATGTGTTATGAACATCTTTCGTGTTTTGGCCGAATGGAAATTCGGAGTCGAATGCACTCATATTGGCCGAGACAAAAGATCGTATGGCTGAGACCGAGAAAACTGTCCTCCTTATGTCCAAATTATTTGTGAGCGATGCGCTGCTCGGAAAAGTCCCATTCTTGGCATGGAAATTCTTCACGATGTTATGAACATTTGTCGCGTTTTGGCCAAGCAGAAATTCTTAGCCAATTGTGTTGATATTGGCCAAAACAAAAGAATGCGCAGCTGAGACCGAGTAGAGTAGCTATCCTCACGCCTAAAATATTTCCGAGAGATGTGCCGCCCTGAATGCTCTGAAATTTGGTAGAGACATACTTTGATGTGTTGCGAACATCTTTCATGTTTTGGCCGAACGGAGATTCTGAGCTCATCAATATCAGCCAAAACAAACGAGTGCGCAGCCGAAACTACTCGGAGAAAATGAACTTGAAGGGAGTTGGAGCCGAAGCTAGCGACATGTCGCAAGGGACCAGGCGGCATGCCGCCAGAGATGGCCTTTCGTGGGCCTTGCTTTTGGCTGAGGTGCACTACTCCAAAAATTCTGAAATTTGGTAGGAACATACGTCAATGTGTTATGAACATCTTTTGTGTTTTGGCCGAATGGAAATTCTGAGCCGAATGCACTCATATTGGCCGAGACAAAAGATCGTACGGCTGAGACCGAGAAAACTATCCTCCTTATGTCCAAATTATTTGTAAGCGATGCGCTGCTCGGAAAAATCCCATTCTCGGTATGGAAATTCTTCAAGGTGTTATGAACATTTTTCGCGTTTTGGCCAAGCAGAAATTCTTAGCCGATTGTGTTGATATTGGCCAAAACAAAAGAATGCGCAGCTGAGACCGAGTAGAGTAGCTATCCTCACGCCTAAATTATTTCCGAGAGATTTGTCACCCCGAATGCTCTGAAATTTAGTAGGGACATACTTTGATGTGTTGCGAACATCTTTCGTGTTTTGGCCAAACGGAGATTCTGAGCACATCATGTTGATATCAGCCAAAACAAACGAGTGCGCAGCCGAAACTACTCGGAGAAAACGAACTTGAAGGGAGTTGGAGCCGAAGCTAGCGACATGCCGCTAGGGGCCAGGCGGCATGCCTCCAGAGATGGCCTTTCGTGGGCCTTGCTTTCGGATGAGGTGCACTGCTCCAAAAATTCTAAAATTTGGTAGGAGCATACGTCAACGTGTTACGAACATCTTTCGTGTTTTGTCCGAACGGAAATTCTGAGCCGATCATCTCCATTTTGGCCATGGAAAAAGATCGCGCAGCTGAAGCTGAGAGAGAGCAGCTGCTTTTGCGTTAGAATTTTTTTATGGGTGATTGGGCGCCCAGAACTTCCTGAAATTTGGCATGGGGGAACTTTGATGTTCTATGAACAAATTTTGTGTTTTGGCAGAGTGGGAATTCGGGGTCAAATGCACCCATATAGGCCGAGACAAAGGATCGTGTGTTGGGACCCAGAATAGCTACATACCTTTTTTTGGTGTTCTGCGTTTTTGTAAGTGTGCCTTTTATTTCCAAGGTTAACCTTTTGTGTGATTCTGCTTTTGCTTTGGGTATTATTTTGATTTTGAGGAGATTCGTATATTCGTGGTTAATGGCCCTTTGGTACATACACACATGTATATATATTTTTTGTATGAAAGGAGAACTCATTTGATTTATCCGAATAATTTACGAGCTTTGTTATTGATGATGATTTTTCAAAGAGGATACAACCAATATATGTTGGATCAAGTATTTACATTCATCAAAAAGCTAGTAGACAAAAGTCTAGTAGTCACACATGGGCAAAAAGCAAAATTTGGAATGTCGGGTACATGCTCTTCCTTTTGAAGGCGTCATCCTTGGAAGGTGATGCTTTCTTGTTCATTCCAGAAGTATTCTAACGATGCCAATTCCCCTACTTGCATCATTATCTCGGCCTCTAGCGTGGCCATTCATGCTCGTAAGGCTTGGTTTTCTCCGCTTTTCTCGTTGGCATGGCTCGTCAAAACCTTAATCACCGCATTTTTATCCTTGACTAGTGCGCTGGACACTCTCCCCTTGCGTACTTCTCTATGCATGCGCTTTTCAAAGTCGTCGGAAGCTGATTTTTGGTTTGCTAAGCCCATCCGGATGTTGTCTTGGTGGCGCCTTTCCCATTTGCGCACTTCGAGCTCTAGGTCTATTTTTTGTGCCAACTAACCTTCTCTTTCCACTGCGAGTTGATTCCTTTCCCTCATTATTATGTGCAGCTGGTTTACTAATTGGGCGTGGGTGATGGCCTCAAGTCCTTTGCCGGTGTGTGACTCGTCTTCTTCTTCTATTGGTTTGCAATTTTCGGGGCGGGGGAGAACATTTCCATTGGTGCGATTCCTTCTCCATTATGGGTATTCCGGCATTGGTAAGGAGGGGACGGTGTGTCCTTCAAGGCAAAAAGGGCGGGCCCAATCACGAGCGTATTGGAGGCAATTTAGGTTTCCCGCGGTATGTGGTAGACTTGACTCCGTCATGCCGAATGTTGCGGAAATTATTTGCATGATGCAAAATTGTCGTAAGGCTAGGGCGGGGCAATAGTGGATGCACCCTCGAGCTCCGATTAGAGGAACCCACGGTAAAGGTCCGCAGCACACTATGGGATGGGTGGCTCTTAGCCACTTGGCATGCCACTCGAAGTCCTCCTCTGTTAGGTTCAAGAACCTATCAACCCAAACGTCTTTGTCTTCCAATTCCCAACGGTTGGTGGTCATCGCGGATATGACTTCGGTTAAAGGGCCCATGCCCGAGTGAATCGTTGAGAAGGGAGACCGGTTTGGTGCTTGCTTGAAGTGGCTAAGTAGCCAAGTTGTTAGTAATTGTGCGCAACACATGAGTTTCCCTTTGCCTTTCCTTCGGCAAAGGTCCAATGAGCGAAGGGTCTCGGCTAAGATGGTCGTGGTAGGGTTGATGGCGTTGGCCTTCATCTCGAAGAAGACGTTGGCTGCTTCGAAGTCAATCATGTCCTTCATCTTGGGAAACAAAACAAACCCTACCACCGCAAAGGCTAGAATGTCCAAACGATTTTGCCCTTTGGACCTCCAAAACTGTCTTTCGATGTCCGACCAACACCATACATAGTTTCCTTCTATTACACGAGTGGTGATACCTAAACCATGATCAAACCTAGCTTTGACGCTGAGGGAATCGAGGCGCACATTTCGGTAGATGGCTGAAATGGGAGGTGCGAAGCCCATCAAGGTGGAGTACTCCTCTAACGTCAGGGTTAAATCTATTCCTCCGTTGAAAGAGAAGCAACGGTAGTATGGATCCCAGAATCGTAGGGCCGCTCGGATGCATCCCCAATCCGTCCTAACATCAGTCATGGTCAATAAATTCCCGTAGTTGCATACAAACTGAGCTCCCTCCTCCCGAGTTAATTCATCCCTCAACCTCCTGATCTTAGTTACGTCAAAGTCCGTAACCTCTACCTTAACTTTGGTTGAAATGTCGGGGACGAAGTTAGGTGCGAGCATATCTCCTCGTGTGGCTTGGGTATCAAAACTTCTACCCCCGAAAGTATCAAGCGAGAGCAAAGTGGGTGCTGTCATTTGATCAAAGTAGGATGGATCCTGGGAAAAAAAAAATTGGGTTCTAATATTAGGGATTTGTACAAAATCTGTTACTAGGTTCTTTTCATGCATTACAAAAAGGTGCGGAAGGGAGAAAAACGTAGAAAGCGTGGTAAACCAAGCCACGACAAAACAAGTATGATATGCATGATGAGGGGCTTTTGACGTCGACTAAAGTTCTAATGGCCTGAAAGTTCCCGACGATACCATAGAATGGTCCCTAAAGTGTCGTAAAGCGACTACCAATTCCTTCCCACGAACCCGGGACCCTTTCCAACCATTTACATAGGCAAATGATTGAATCATGTCAACCGAGTTCGCTTACCAGAATTGGGCCACCGTCCGGCTAGCTTTAAGGGTTCGAGCGGGTTGGGTTTGGTAAACAATACCCAAGACTCGAGTCTCGAGGTGTCACTACTCCCCGTCCTAAACTTATTTGGTATGGCGACCCTTGGGTGTAGGGCCTATGCATGCAATGCGTGTGACAGTTGATCAAAGTGATAACAAATAGTCACGAAAATAGTTCATTAAAGCAAGTAAAAATAAAAACAAACACCTTAAAAAAAACCGGCTTCGACCCTACTAGTCCCAAGTGAAGTCGCCAAACTGTCGCACCCCCTTTTTCGTTGAAAACGAGTTTAAGGTTTGGGACGGATGCTAAGCATAAATGGATGCTTCGCATAATACAATGAAGTCGCCACCCTAATTTCTAAGGTTTAGGGAACCTAAGCGTCATGGCATAAAAATAAAAACTAAGGCTTGGTCTAAACCATTGAACAAAGGTTCGAGGTCGTATTGTGGACTTGGGAAGGTGTTAGGCACCCAAATCACACCCTTAAAAAGGTTACCGGTAAAAAGGTGTTTGAATACAGTTTTGATATACAAAGATTTTTTTAAATGATCGAAGCATGTCAACCAATTCTTCCCACGAACTCAAGTCGCTTTCCAATCATTTACATCGGCCAATGATTGAATCACGTCAACAGAGTTCGCTTACCGAATTGGGACACTTTCCGATTATTTAAACATTTTTTACGTGATTTAGCCCTCAGAGGTGACGTTACATCTTAGCATTTTCGTAGGGACATGTTGTTTCTGATCGGGACACGAAGGACGGGGTTACCGTTTGTTAGTTATGCTAGAGCGGACCTTTCCCCCCTTTATATCATTGGGCCATGCATGATTAATTGATTAATTACTAAGTGACCCTAACACGGATAATACTAACATAGTACCGTTTTCATGAATGCATATAACCGAGTGGGATTCGAAGCCACCATGCATAGCATTTAACAAAGAAGATAATTAATTTCATGGTATTTAAAAGCAAGCGTCGTAAACATGTAAACATGTGGGTTTATTTTATCATGCATACAATTATAAGTTTTTTTGGCATTTTAAATAACATTTATACGAATTATATTTGCGAAAAGACATTGAATAAATAAAAAGAGACTTAGAGAGCTTACTTGCGTTGCGTGCTCTTGATCTTCCTTGCAAAGTGAGCATGTTAGCAACGCTTTTGGAAATAATAAATAAAGAAAAGCGCATGCAATACTTGCTTAAATTGATGAAAAATAAATGAACACGATAAACACGTAGCAATTTATTTTGCATGAGCACATATATAATTAAAGCATGGCATAATCATTATTATCATACAAATTCTATTAACATGGCGTAATTATTATTATCATACAAATTTAATTAACATGGCATAATTATTATTATCATACAAATTTAATTAACATGGCATAATTATTATTATCATACAAATTTAATTAACATGGCATAATTATTATCATACAACTTTTGATTAAGCAAAGCATGGCATAACACCTCATTTGATCATACAAATTTTAATTCAACATGGCATAACACCTCATTGGAAGCATACAAATTTTTCTTATGTAATTTCCATACCATAAAAGCATATAATCATTTTCATCCTTTTTAGCATGTTAAAAGCCTACGAACCATTTATATAATTTAAAACACGTTACATCAACACATGATCATTTATACGATTTTGACGAAAACGTTAAATGGGTCGGGCCCTACATCAAAATTTTGGGCATTAAAAAATGGGCTTGGCCAAAGCCAAGCCCAAATTTTAATTTAACACATAAAATGGGCCAAGGCCCATCACCTTTCCTCTTACCTTTCCCGCCCTTACCTTTCTTCTTCCTCCCTTCTTCATTTCCCAGCCGACCACCATGGCCATTTACTCAATTTTCAATCTTTCACCATTCTTACCGAAAATGGTTGCAATCATTACACTACTAAAGCATTAGATCATGGCAACAAAAACAGCAAAAAATCAAGTCTCAAAACAGCATCAATTTTACATGGAAAAGGCAAGTTAATTAATATGCATATATACCCATTAATTACTCAAAGCATTATGCATTCAAATTGGAGCAAGGGAAGCATACATAGCACGAAAACTAAGCATATTATGCAAGTTTTTACAGTTTATTCATGCATTATCATGAAAAACAAAAATTAAAGAAACTAGAGAGAGAGAGATAGCTTACCTTTCCGGGAGAGCTAATGGCCAAGAAGGATGAGCAAGAAATAGAGATTAAGAGGAGGATTTGGTGCCCTTTTCTTGTTGCTTAGAAGCAAGCTATTTATAGGGAAAATATCAAGGTGGAGTCGGTTGGTTACTTGGCCGAGAATCACCGGGGGATATTTTGGGAGGGTAATGATGGTACTCTAGGCCGGAATAGTGAGCTAGCTAGGGTTTCTTGTGGTCAAGAATGATCATAGGGGGCTTGGTGATGATCCAATTGAGGTGGAACCGAGCTGGAGGGTGAGATTGCATTGATTGTGCATTAATGTGGTATTTATCCAATTTTTTGGATACGAACGGGATATTTTTGTACGAGCAAAATCGCTCGAAAGCGAAAATAAATCCGAGCCGAGGGTACAACTATGTGTAGAAAAATAAGGCAAGAAAACTAATATACAGTGAAGATATGCGAAAGTTGATTTAACGTATTTATTTTCTCTTTCGGAAGTGTCAAAATGTTCGTGCGCAAAATAAATGTCCTTACGACAAAAATTGAACGAAACTGAACGCGGTGGTGTCGCACCCCCGAAAATTGACAAAGATAGTCATTGGCTAGTGTGCAATGAAATTTTGGGACCTTACAATGCTCAGCGTAAAAAGACGCCTCGCAACATGCAATGAAGTCGCCACCCTAATTTGGTTGCTAGGTTTAGGGAACCTTAATCGTCATGGCATAAGAAATATAATAAGTAAAAAACTAAAGGCACAAAAAAAGGGGTCTGGACCCCAGACAAAGGTTCGGGGTCGTATTATGGTCTCGGGAAGGTGTTAGGCACCCGAGTCACATCCGAAAATGGTTACCGGTTGATGAGAGAGGTGTTTAAAAAGGTGTTTGATAAAATGCGTTTTGAAAAAGGGGACCCTCAGAGGAATCGTCACTTTAGTCTTTTCTATGATCGTGACCGTTCAGGAATAATAAAAAGATCTTTCGGACGGGGTTACCGTTTATCAAGATCGATTGATTATTCCTGACCGTAACGTAATGGGGACTGAATTTTCTGTAAGACTGAATGAGCGCCCTCTTTTTTCATCATCGGGCCTTGCATGATTAAATTAATTACTACGTGATCCTAACATGGATTGCTAACAGAGTACAGATTAAATGAGAGTTTTTTGAAATGGAAAACTGATGTGGGATCGAAAGTCCCCATGTACATGCAGTCAATACAAACGAGAATTTAAAATCATATGAACATGGCATTTTAAGCAAGTCTTTAAACACGTTGTTCATGTGGGTTGATTTTAATTCTAGCAGTTCTATATATCATGCATGCAGTTGATATTTGCGAAAAGCATCGAATAAATAAAAAGAAATCGAAAGGCATACTTTCGAGCGAAGCTTGAATTTTAACCTACAAAATGAGAGTGTTAGTGATAGCTCAAAAAATGAGTAAACAATTTTAAGAGTGCAAAGATTTAAATGACAGTTGATTGCATACGAAAAATGATGGATTTGGCGTATACGAAAGTGAAATACGGAGTTGATTGTATGCGAAAAATGATTGATTTTACGCATACGAAAATGAAATGCTGAGTTGATTGTATGCGAAAAATGATTTATTTTAAGCATACGAGAATTTAAATGTTGGGTTGATTGCTTGCGAAAAATGATTGATTTTACGCATACGAGAATTTAAATGCTACGTTGATTGCATGCGAAAAATGATTGATTTTAAGCATGCGAGAATTTAAATGCTACGTTGATTGCATGCGAAAAATGATTGATTTTAAGCATGCGAGAATTTAAATGCTACGTTGATTGCATGCGAAAAATGATTGACTTTAAGCATGCGAGAATTTAAATGCTACGTTGATTGCATGCGAAAAATGATTGATTTTAAGCATGCGAGAATTTAAATGCTACGTTGATTGCATGCGAAAAATGATTGATTTTAAGCATGCGAGAATTTAAATGCTACGTTGATTGCATGCGAAAAATGATTGATTTTAAGCATTTGAGAATTTAAATGTTGTGTTGATTGCATGCAAAAAATGGTTGATTTTACGCATACGAAAATGAAATGCTGTTTTGATAAGTGCAGAAAAATTAAATGTAGTTGACGATTTACAGGGAATTAAAATAGTTGATGCTTTGCAGAAAATAAAACAGGCTGATAATGCAGAACTACGCAGTTGGATATTTGCAGAAAATAAAACATTTGATATTTGCGGAAGAATTTCCAGCAGTTTGCGAAAATTTAAAGCAGTTGATATTTATGAGAATTAAAAGCAGTTGATAATTTGCGGAAAATCAAATGACAACCGACCATATAGGCGGTAATGTAAATGACTGAAATTAAATTGCTAAATATAAATGACTGAAGTTAAATGACATAAAAATAAATATCACGATAAGAAATGAGCAATTCACGTTTAAAAAAAACATTTCAATAAGCAACTTGATGCAAGAATAAGCATACGAAATATTTTACAAAAAAAGCGAACTAAACCATCCATGTATAAAATATAGGAAAAATAGCACATATCATGAAGAATGATTATACGAAGCATATGAGCATTTTACGTTAAAAAAAATAATGAGCCGAAGTTCCGGAAAAATATAAATGGGCTGGGCCTAGCTTGGAAATTTGGAGGAATGGGCCAGGAACAATTCCTGGCCCAAGAAAATCAATTTTAAACGGTGATGGGCCAAGCCCATCACCTTTCTTTCATTTTTGCGTGAAGGCCTTTGGCCCGCGTCAAACATCATCTTCAACCTCACATCGCCGACGCCACTGCCGGCGACGGTGGTGACGAACCAGGCGACCAATTCGCCTGGTTCTTGGCCCGTAAGAAGCCTCTCTCTTCCTACAAGGCGGCCATGCAATCACAGCGAGAAAATGGACACGAAAACAGTGACAATTGCAGCCGCAACAATAATGCGCATAAATCCGTTTAATTAGCAAATAAATGCTTCAAGCATTCAAACAATTTAATCGATGCTAGTGTGGTGGTATTAACTTAAAACTCAAGCCATTGGAACACATTTGAGCAATTAAATGATCATCTAAGGCAAGAATGGAAATTAAAGAAAGCAACAGTAAGCGAGAGAGAAAGAAAAAAATTTACAGTGCTTGCCGAGAGAGGAAAGGATTGAGCGCAAGAAATAGGGTTCAAGTGTACGTGAATTGTTCAGGAAAATGGAGAGGGAGCAGTGCTTTTTCCTTGCAAAATTCGGACCGTTTTTACGAAGGATAGAAGCTTGTATTTATAGGCAAAATCGCGTGGATGGCTGGACGAGGGAGCTACGCGTGGTGGCTAGGGGAGGCGTGATGATGGCGGAGGGGGTAGGAAGCTACGGGCTGGCTAGGACGCGATGGGAGCAGGTGGCTCGGGAGAGGACTTCGCTGCCTTGCTCGTGCGTGCACTGTGCATGTGCACCATGCTAGATAATTCAAGGGCCATTGATCTGGTTGACTTTCCTTGGTTGACCAGATCAATGGCCATGATTAAATGGCCTTTCATCTGATTTAAATGGCCTCGAGCCGGTTCCCGCGAACAAACATTCTGACTTTTTGAGCCGCAGGTACCATCGCGTAGAGAAAAATGCGACGGGTTTAACCGTCTACAGCGAATGACGAGAATTTTTCGTTTAACGCGTTTATTTTCTCATTCAAAAACATGAAACGTTTGAACGGAAAAATAATAACGTTACGCCGGAAATTACACGAAACGCTGTAGACCGTTGTGAACGGAAAAAAAGCTAGCAACTAGTTGATGGAAAACATTTCAAATTCAAACTATTGTCCGAGCGAACTTGCTCGGGTCCAATAAAAGCTCGAATAAAAATAATAATAAAATAATAAAAACACTAAAAAAATGCGCTAAAATATAAAAAATCCTAAAATTCATGTGATGACCTAAAACGAAGAAAAAACTAGCAAACGACTGCCGGATAGTTAAAAGTGTAGTTTTTAAGGCTAAAAATATTAATGATAATAATAATGAAAATACGTGACGAAAAATTAAAAATGCGATTTCGAAAGCTGACGATGCTAATGACGATGCTAAAACGCAACGAAATACCTAAAAATGCTAGCGACAGTAAATCAAATAAAAATGACTGTAAATTAACTAAATAACAGAAATGCTAAAATTAATTAAAAACGGCGTCAAAATTCGGGTATCAACAGTTGCCCCTGATAACAATCCACCTAAGGAAAAGGGTATTTCCGTCTATTGCCCTGAACTGAAAGAAGAGATCACTGTTCCCACCTTCGCGGTAGGGAGAGGGCCACCACCTCCCCCAGAGGTTGACGCCAAGAGGGCAAAACAGCGCTCAGGCGTTTTCCCAAACGAACCTTCTAGATGACTCGAGGAGCTGTCTCATTCTGAGGAATACCACGCGTCTGGGGGACCACTCAGTCGCTACCCTATCGTGGTAGCATTTATCCCATGGCTATCGCCACGGTAACATATCATCCGAGGGGCGAACCACGATCCCTAACGTTAGGGATAGCTCCCTAGCTATCCCCAAACGCGGAAATGCTCAATTCTTCTATATATATACCTCCCCCTCAAAGGAGGCAGGTAAGCATGATCTGACTGGCCCAAGCTCTGCCAAATTCACTACTTATACTGACTTAAGCATCGGAGTGTTTCCGCCGGAGACCCCCTCCGGCGTATTGCAGGTACCGCGGACCGTCGTGAGCACTGATCTGAGAGGAGCCGTTCCGCCACACATCCTTCGGCAGAAAACAAAATCTTATCAAATTGGTGCTTTCATTGAGAGCATTGGTTCTATTAAGTGAGCATCCTTAATAACCAAGCTCCTCCTCCCCGAAGCTAGAAGGATTATGGCCTCAGAGTCAGATCCGGCGCTGTCCCAAACTTCCAACATCCCATACAACACCCGCAGACGACTGTTTTCCTTCGCTACCTCTGATACCTCCATCCCAGTGCAGGACGTCACTGCGGGAGAATCAGATCCTCCTCCTGGGCAAAGTACGGAAGAAATTACATTCCAGATTTGTTCTCCCTTTTCTCACGTAGCAGGAACCAGTCGTCTTACCCCCCAAGCAAGGAAATCCATGATAGGTGAAGTGGACAACCCTTTCGCAAATTCAATAGCAGCTCTCCAAGCTCAATTGGATCAGTTGACAGAGATGGCTGCTGGATTTACTCCTCATGCCTCGAGACCTGGTGTGTCCTCCCAAGTAGTTTTCACTCCGTCCATTGTCAATGAACGACCATTATCGCCCCGACAATCCAGAGGACTCCCGTCCTCCTTCCCATTCTCATTGGCCCCCATAAACGTCCCGCCGCTCGCGCGTGGACTTGCTGAACATTCTGGACAATACAGGGGAGGAATCTCTATCCCTGAAGTAGCCCGCCGACGTGATGAGTACAGAGAACATTGGGATGATCGACGAGGGGATATATTGAGAGAGCCATCTCCTAGATACAGTGAGAGATCTAGCAGCAGAGGTTGACGAGCTCGAACTCCAAGAAGCCGCAGCCGATCTCCCAGGCGGCATCAGGAATATGACCCTCAGAATCCCAGATATGACTTTGAAATCCCACACCCACATCAACCTCGCGGGGTCCCTGATATTAACGTTAGCCATCCGTTCAGTCACCGTGTCAGGCACCACAGAGTCCATCGACATGTGAAACTCCCAGCAGAATCATATGATGGCACGAAAGATCCCATTTCTCACCTCAATAAGGTGAAAGATTTTGTGCAATTCCAAACGCGCAGTGACGCAGCATTATGTCAGATCTTCGTAATGACGCTGTCAGGCGTGGCACATCTCTGGTTTGAGGGACTCCCGGCCGGGTCTATTGATAATTTTTCTCAACTGGAAGAAAAATTCAAAAGTCGGTTTAGCATGGCTATTCCTATCAGGAAGTCAGCAGCTGCACTGTTCGATATCCATCGAAAACCGCAGGAATCGTTGAACGACTTTTTAGGTCGATTTGATCTTGAAATGTCCCTAACGCCAGGGGTCACTATTGATTTTGCGGTTGAGGCCCTAAAACGCAACTGCCGATACGGAAAATTGAGAGACACGCTAACGGTGGACCCCCCGATGACCTGGATGCGCTGAGGCTGAAAGCGCATAATTATGCGAGAATGGAAGAGGAGGAAAATAGAGAATGGATCCGAGACATGCCAACGGACCCATATGTGGCCCCTAACGCCCCGCATAGCAGTGCCCCTGACGCGCGACCCACTGATGATCATGGGCAACGAAAAGGGCACACTGTCAAGGCCTCTAATCGGTAGAGAGGCAATTTCTCGAGAGGAAAACCCGGAGGGTACCCCACTCGGAAACAAGCGGATCCGCCAAAAGGCCAGATATATGATCCTGACCTTCCATCTCTTATACTCCAAAGGGCTGAAATCCTAGCGATAGTCCAACAGCGGAATCTGCCCATTAGATATCCAGCTCCTGTGAAGCCAGGAGTGATCATGGGAGGAAGGGAAAACGCGTATTGCAAGTTCCACAAGGTCAAGGGACATTCGACAGATGTATGCAGAGAACTGAAATTAGCCATAGAGCGATTGGTCGAAGAGGGCTACCTAGGAGAATTTGCCACCAAGGCAAGAGAAGAGGCCAGGAACAACCCAACGGGAATGACAACTGATCAGAAGCAAACGCCTTCACGCGCCACGGGGGCTAACGCAATTCCCCTTGGACAAAATAGAGAAGCTCTCGTTGTTCATAGCGATCAGATGCCTATGATTAATATTATTGTCGGGGGAACACCCTACTTCGAGGAGGCCATACCACAAACGCCCAGTCCTGGGGAAAAGCGCAAGCGAGAAAGCGCCCAGGTAAAAATTGAGGCGATAAACGCCTTAGATAGAATGATATTGTCCTTCTCAGAAGAAGACGAAAAGGGCATTGTTTTCCCACACAACAGCGCGTTGGTAGTCACACCTGTCATAGGAAGTCACGGGGTGAGGAGAACCCTTGTTGACAACGGGAGCGCAGTAAATCTATTTTCGTTGGAAGCGTATAACTTGATGAAATGCCCTGATGGTGAGCTAGCGCCATGTGTGGGGCCAATTGTCGGGATTGATGGCGTACCGATACCGGTAGCCGGAATAACGTCCTTGCCAGTGTACTTCTGAGAAGACACATCCAAGCGCTCAGAAGAGCTATTATTCCTGGTTGTAGACCTAACGTTACCATACAACGCTATACTGGGGCGACCATTCCTCAATTGTTTCGGGGTAGCGATATCCCAAAAACACCTGCGGATGAAATACCCCTCGTGGGACGGAGTGGTCTCAATCAAAGGAGACCAGAAACTGGCAGCCGAATGTTATTTTCTTATGACTCAGAGGAGTTGTGACCACTACGTTTGCGTGGCAGACGATCCTTTCGATGATAAAGAAGAAAAACGCACTCAGCCACTAGATCAGATGATGTCAATACCTATCGCTGAGGACAATGAGGCAAATCTCTTGGTCAGTGAGAAACTGAGCCTTGAAGAGAGCGTGCAACTAACCTGACTATTAAGAAAATGCAAGGGAGAATTCGCATGGAAACCAGCGGACACGCCTGGAATCTCGCGAGAAGTCGCGGAGCATCAACTAAACGTCAGCCCTGAGGCCAAGCCTATTCAGCAGAAACGACGCGCCTTTTCATCAGAAAAAGTAGCAGCTATCGAGAAGGAGTTACTGAAGCTCATGGACGCGGGGTTCATTCGAGAAGTTCAGTACCCAACCTGGCTGGCTAACCCGGTGCTAGTTCCAAAGCTTAACGGAGATTGGCGCATGTGCATCGATTTCACTGACCTAAATAATGCTTGTCCCAAAGATTGCTATCCCCTTCCTCGAATTGACCAGCTGGTCGACCAAACTGCGGGGTACGCTTATTTAAGCTCTCTGGATGCCAACTCCGGGTATCACCAAATCCCCATGGCCGCAGAAGATGAAGAAAAAACTGCCTTCATCACCCCTAGGGCTACATATTGCTACACCGCAATGCCGTTTGGGCTGAAGAACGCCGGGGCAACGTTCCAGCGCGTGGCGAATAAGATTTTTGAAAAGCAAATAGGGAAAAATGTCGAGGTCTACATGGACGATATTCTGATTAAAAGTCGAAGCTTCGAAGACCATCTTGCCGATTTGGAAGAAGTTTTCAATGTGATGAAAAAATACAAAATGAAGCTGAACCCACGAAAGTGTATGTTCGCGTTCCAAACGGGAAAATTCTTGGGCTACGTGGTCTGCCGAAAGGGTATCCAGCCCAACCCTTCAAAGGTAAAGGCCATTCAGGACATGATATCCCCGCGAATCGTCAAGGAAATACAAAAGCTCACTGGCCGCATCATCGCGTTAGGATGGTTCATATCTAAGCAAGGAGAGAGATGCCTCCCCTTTTTCAAGGTCATTCGAAATAAGGCCCCATTCGGGTGGACAGAGGAATGTGAAAACGCGTTTGCAGGACTGAAAGCCTACTTGTCATCCGATCTAGTGCTAACGAGGCCTGAGTTCAGCGATGAGCTATACCTATACCTGGGAGTAGCTGACGAGGTAGTCAGCGCCGTCCTCGTACGAAGTGAAGGGCATGTACACCGCCCTGTATTTTTTGTGAGTCACATATTAAAAGACGCAGAGCTGCTATACGCCCGCATCGAGAAGATAGCGCTTGCTCTAATACAGGCAACGCGAAAGATGGACCGATACTTCCAAGCCCACCCTGTTACCGTACTAACTGATCAGCCGCTGAGAAAGTTTTTTAGAAAGCCTGAGTCCTCAGGGAGAATGTTGATTTGGGCAATCGAGCTCGAACAATACGGGCTGCAATACAAATCCAAGCCAGCAATAAAAGCCCAGGCGTTAGCTGACTTCATAGCGGAGTGCACATTCACCAAGGAGGTGTTGGAAAAACTGTCAAAGGAAGAACCAGAAAACTCATGCCTACCGTTCCCAGAAACGCACGCAGATTCATGGGTTATTCACGTAGACGGCGCAAAAAATCAAGAGCTAGCAGGAGCAGGCGTTTCCCTGGTGGGGCCAAACGGCATGGAAATGCGATATGCCATCAGAATCCTGCAGCCGTTATCCAACAACGCCGCTGAATATGAAGCGCTGCTGGCAGGACTCAGAATTGGAAACACCTTCTCCGTTGAAGCCTCTACCGTGGCGGAAGAGCAATACGGCTTGCGCCTAAAGATACGAGGAGACTCTAAATTGATAATGGATCAAGTCCTTGGAAACTCCCAAGCCCGAGAACCGGTCATGATTCAATACTTGGCCAAAGTAAAGCGTGAGCTGTCGGAGATGCAGAAAAAAGGCACTCGGGTCATCTTCGAACACATCCCCAGAGAAAGTAACGAAGAGGCCGATAGCCTCGCCAAGATGGCAGCCAACGCAGACGCCTCCATACCCAACGAGGTACATTACGGGGAGCTATCCATACCCTCTTTCATGGAGGAGCAAACATCGTTGTGTGTGGAAGAAATAGAAAGTGACTGGAGGATCCCAGTGGTAGAATATCTGAAACATGATAGGCTACCAGAAGAAATTGCGGAAGGAAAATCCTAAAACAGGCGGCGCGATGTACATATTACAATGGAGAGTTAATACGGAGGTGCTTCTCCCATCCAGCCGCTAAATGCATAACGGAACAAGAAGGCTTGCATGTGCTGAGAGAAATTCACGAAGGGATATGCGGCATGCACATCGCGAGCGATACTCTGGCAGCTCAAGTCTTTCAGTCGGGATTCTACTGGCCCACCATACGAAGAGATTGCCATAACTTCGTGAAAACCTGTCAGAAATGTCAGGAATACGCTAAGATTCCTCGAAAACCGGCCACGCCAATCTCAGAAATAATTGCTCCATGCTCGTTTGCCAAATGGGGCATTGACATATTAGGCCCGTTTCCAATGCTAGATCTCAGCTAAAATTCGTGGTCGTGGCGGTAGACTACTTCACAAAATGGGCCGAAGACGAGGCGTTAGCCACCATCACCGCTGAAAAAATTTGGCATTTTTTCAAACACCAAGTCATCATGCGATTCGGGGTTCCGGGCATACTGGTTAGCGACAATAGAGCACAGTTTACAAGTCAATTCTTCAGGGATCAGTGTGCGGAATTCCAGATCGAACAAAGGTTCTCTTCCGTGGTACACCCCCAAACCAATGGCCAGGCAGAGGTAACCAACCGCAGCATCCTTAGTGGCATCAAAAGAAACCTGGAAGGTTCCAAAAAGAAATGGCCGGACGAACTGCCATACGTACTATAGGCCTATCGCATGACTGTCAAGACCGGCACTGGAGAGACCCCGTTTGCGTTAGCATTCGGAACCGAAGCTGTCACACCGGATGAGATCGGAATGATGAGCCTTCGGGTGGCTCATTTCAGAGAAGAAAATAACGAGGAAAGGTTACGTGCTAACCTTGACACCCTACCAGAAACACATGAGGAAACACTGCTGAAAACTCTGCACTACAAAAGAAAAATGGCGCAATACCACAACCGGCAAGTGAGAGAGCGATTGCTCAAAGCTGGGGATTTAGTGCTCAGAGATAGACGAGCGGCAGGGCAGCGCATGGACAAACTCATCCCAAACTGGGATGGACCGTATCGCGTCACCCATATTGTGGGGAGAGGAGCTTACCACTTGGAAACGCTCGATGGAATGCCTCTACAGAACTCGTGGAATATAGCCCGGCTGAAGCTATACCACGCCAGGAACTAGCTCACCCTATCTGGTAACATCAATACTATTCTAACAAGATATATCTTTCTGTGCGTTTGTTGTTGAATAAAATGCAGACAGTGAAGCATGCCAGGAGTGAAAATCCTATCCTTGTGATGGCTGGTCCTGATCAGACAGCTCACTAAGACGAGGTACGCCCTGGCATGACTAAGCGTTGGGAGTGAAAATCCTATCCTTGTGGCAACCGTGCTCACACAGACGACCCATTAAGAGGAGGCACGACCCCAAACGCTCCCGGGAGTGAAAATCCTATCCTTGTAGCAACCGTGCTCACATAGACGGCCCATTAAGATGAGGCACGCCCCGGTATCCTTGGGAGTGAAAATCCTATCCTTGTGGCAACCGTGCTCACACAGACGGCCCATTAAGACGAGGCACGACCCCAAGGAGAGACCAACTCCATCCTGGAAGTGAAAATCCTATCCTTGTGGTAACCGTGCTCACATAGACGGCCCATTGAGACGAGGCACGTTCTAGGGACGCAAGGTTTCAATGCTTAGGAGTGAAAATCCTATCCTTGCGATGGCTGGTCCTGATCAGACAGCTCGCTAAGATGAGGCACTCCCTAAGCCAATCTCCGGCGGAAGGAAGGAGGGGACACTCCAGCTAGAAATTGAGCGGTCGATACCCGGCGAAGTAAGGCTGGAAAGACATCCGTACTGCAACAACAACGTCGCAGCAGGCCTAACGGGGCAAGAAAGATCCCCTGACAACAAAGGGTGATTTGAATCTGAGCAATGCTGAGTCATTCTTGGAAATGCTATCGGAAGGCAACGATAAGGCCATCGAAAAGGCAGCTGAGGAACCTATATGAAGGTCATGCGAGAGCAAAGTGAGCATATCTATAGAAGCGCGGCAGCAAACGCCACGGACGAATAATTGCGCAAGCAGTATTATGAAACAGAGCAGATAAAGAAGTTCCGTTCAAAAGGGGTAGCCCAACCAAGGCAAAAAGTGATATCGTTAATATTACAAAACAAGGAAGGGCTCGTCGGCCGCAAAAATCAGAATATATCTAAATTCAAAAAACTAAGGAGCGGGTGGTGCGTTGACTCCTCCTTGCTGCTTCGATTTCCATAAATAGAAGTCGTCATCAGTAATAGTGGAGACTCTCCTATCAAAATACGCGGACAGCTCATCAATACGGAGTTTTTCTACCCCATGATGATGCATCAACGCCTCCGATATGAGCCCTGCGCCTTCCTTCAAGTACCACTGATTCTTCTCAACGTTTAAAGCCAGATCGGCAGTCAGCTCGGCATTCCTCTGCCTCTCCTGGCGCAACTCATTCTCCTCACGAGAAAGGCGTTCGGTCAAATTGGCACCTTTCCGTTTCTCCTCCTCCAAAGCGTACTTGACAGCCTCCAGCTCTTGCTTGACAGTCGTCACTTCCTGTCGGGAAGCCTCCGTTTCTTGGTTGGCAAGGTTAAGCGCATCCACAAAACTCTGGCGCTCGTTCTGCAACCTGGTTATCTCCCCCTACCCGTTTGCGGCAATCCTAGCATTCTCCTCATCCATGTAATGGAGGTGGCAGAAAAAAGAAAGCGCTTGGGAGCGAAGAAAGCTTATACGCTCCTGCTCACTCCTAGCCGCAAAGGCATCCCTCTCCCTTGGAAGAGACATAATCTCGGCTACCAGGTAAGAGGTAGACGCAAGAATGGAATCATGATCGGTCCCGGCAGGAAATTGCAAAATGTTATCCCTGAAGGAACGCAAACCAATATGATGAGTGGGCATGAGGGGAGGATTATAAGTAGAGGCACCGACTATCAAAGCAGGGGCAGGGCCACCTCTCGCGATAGTGGGAGGAGACATCGGAACAAAGAACAGAGCGGCAGGAGAAGAGGGTCGACTGCCGGAACCTCCCGCGTTGGGCACTAGGGACCCATCTCCACCAAGTACTTCAAGGTTAAGGGCACTTGAGTTATAGCCTGTCGCGGTGGAGGAATCACCTAAAACGCGAGGACTACCACCGAAATCAATACCCTGCGATTGCTCGGCAGGAATACCGCCGCCTTCAGGGACGTTCAGAGAAGGATTCGCAGCAGAAGAGGTAGGGTTGTGCTGAAGCTCATAGTGAGACTTCTTCTGACGCTCTCGAAGGACCTCAGCAACAGACATATCACCTGGAGAGGTTGACTGAGCAGAAACAGTGGAAGCCTCCTAGAAAACGCAGTGCACGCATGATAAGAAAATTATACAGAAGAGAAGAAAACCTTAGAGAGAAATGAACGCATACCTGTGTGACTGTGGAAACCAGAGGTATCGCGGTAGGAATGGGATCAACTGTCGCCTCTGAAGAAACAACAGTGTGGAGGGAAACGGGTTGCGTGGCACGTGTTTTCCTCACTCTCTTCTTCCTTGCAACAAGAGTGCGAGGAGGTGGCGATGAGGTAGTACCCGTAGCGGTAGCAATGCCTTCCTCTTCCGCAGCGGCAGCGGCAGCAGCAGCAGCAGCAGCCCTGGCGGCGGCGGCAGCTTTCTTCCTTTGTTCCTGTTTCCTCTTCCTCCGGAAGTACTCGGGCTCCCAACCAGGCGGAGGCACTGCACAGTTAAAGAAACGTTAGCGTTAGTACCTCTTGGAAGCATAAAAAGAAAAAGGGCAAACGCTCACCCTTTTTGCACTGTTCCATTTCCAGCCCGTTAGCCACTTTTCGGGCATCAACGCTGAAATCTAGTTGAAGTAGCGTCTTCAACCAGCCATCTTCTGGATCAGAAAGGGGTTTCCGATGGCCCCAAGCTCCATCTTTAATTTTTTCATTGAAGCCGGCCCTCCATAACGGCTCGGGCAAATCAATAATAAAAAATTCTTCTTTCCAATGAGGAACAGAAGACTCGATACCCATAAGCTTCCAGGTAAAGGGCTTCAATGAGCCATCTTCATAACGAGGGGATATTGATATCACCCCCTTACGAGAATACAACTGGAAAATGTCATGAAGTAGGGCCAGAGTGGGAGACTCGATTCCCTTGAAACGGCACAGTGCGGCAAAGGCACTGACAACGCAAATCGTGTTAGGGCTCAATTGAGCCGGAGCCAAATCAGAATCAGCCAATAGCAACTCGACAAGCGGGTCAAGAGGAAGACAAAACCCATGGTCAAATAACTTAGCATATAATATTCTACTGTTACCGGGTAGAACGTTGTTCAGGCGAAGTGATTCGGAAGCAGCGTGCACGGGATATTTTCTGGGAAATCGCGCATTACACTCGGCAAGTCTACGATTAACTAAGGGCAGAGTATAGAGAGAAGTGGGGGTAATGTTAATTTTTTCTTCTCCGGCGGACCCTTGAGGATCCCCCTCATCGGAAGATCTCTTAGTCTTAGCCATGACCAATAAAGGAGAAGTGACGAGCAAAGAAAGGATGTGTACCTTCGCAAAGAGAACACCAGGAGTCTCAGACCAAAAAGAAGAGAGCGGCGCGAGTTGTTTGTCCAGAAAGCAGCAGCGTGCGAGAGAGGAAATTAAAAAAGAAAAAGGAGGAAGGAAAAACATTATATATAACACTGAAAGGGCGTGACCAATCAACGGCGGATACATGGCAAAGCAGCGCGTCGGGAAATAAGGCACGCGCGAGGAGATACAAGTTTAAAAAATGATGATGAAACACTTCGGTGATTCACGTCTCCCTAGGAGAGGCTTGCTTCAAACGCCTTTTCGTAGAAAGACACGTGTCCTTTTCCATCATTGCTTTTCAGATCGCATTAAATGGAAGGACTGCGGTATTTAATGGCCTAAAAAGCAGCGCTGGCCTCACCAAACGGCGCGGCAACACAAGGAAGATAATGAAGAGATGGCGAGAGCATCACAACAATTCACACGAATGCGATAAAGGTTATGTAGCGTCAGCATTATTACAAGAGGAATAATGACAAATGGTTTTCGGGAAAAAATAGAAGCAGACAACAACAAGAATAACAAGGGAGGGTCCAGAAACCCGTTGTGACACTTCTCGAAAAGCAAAGCGGCGCCCCAATCTTTGGCGTTAGCCCCTTTCCCCTTCTGAGGCAGAAGAACCAATCCCGCCTTTGCTAACCTCATCCATCACGGTAGAAATATAGTCAGCAACCTGGGCAGGGTCGGAAGAGTTACCCTTGAAACGGGTTACGAATCCAGAAGTAAAGACTTCCAAGATTTTCTTCTTCCATCATTCCCCCTTTAATGATGTCCTAACGGACTCCTCGTCTCGAGCAGACATCTCTTCGCGAAGAAGGAGATTTTTCTTCCTCTCCAGCGCTAACTCTGCCTCCAGAACTTCCACCTTTGCTTTCCCGACAGACCTCTCTCTGTTTAATTCCTTTTGCGACTCATCGCAGAGACATGTTAGCAACCTCATTTGCTCCACCGCTTTCTCAAGCTGCACTTGCTTAACGCACAGCGCGTTGGAAAAATTGCGTGACTCACGATCATGAATCTCGAACAGATAGTTCAGGTGACGGAAGAAATCCAGAGAATCATTCATCATATGGCGAAGATGAGCCGGTGGAGGAAGCTGAAGAAACTTTTCCTTCTCCTTCTGGGAGCCCAGCATCTCTCCTATCAAAGGCGCAGTAAACTCATCTCGGGAAAAAGGTTGGGGAACCCCGACAGCACGAAGACCATCAAAGCAGAATCCCTTCAAGCTCAAACGGTAGGAGGGGGTCTCGGTAGGACTGCCATAAGAAAGATTGATTGACGGAGCGGGAGAAGAACTCCTGGAAAAAACATCCGTGATAGGAGAAAAGAACAGTTGTGGAAGGACTTTAGGCGGTAGCCCAGCAGTCGAATCCGCAGTAGAAGGTGTAGCGACTACGTCAGGAATGCAATGAGAAATTGGAGAATCGGGAGCGTCAACTGTAGGAAGAGGACACGCTGCCGATGGAACCTCCACCTCGGCAGAACACGTAGCAGCCGGCGCCTCAGTAACTCCCACCGGTTGGGAGGCACTCGTCCCAGTCGAAGCGGTAGAGATAGGAACAGTTGCTGCATCTACAGAAGCAGTCCCGGTGGCCTGCTCACCCGTGGCAAATCGAAGTTTTTTCCGGTGCAAGGAAGAGGCATGGCAAAGGTCCGACTTGACATCCACATCCTCATCATCACTAGCAATCACCGTCGTTGCGGCTGGGCTGGAGTCCGTCCTCTTGCGACGCTCCGATAGCCAATTTTCCACAAAGCGAGAAACTCGGGCAGAGCTAACGGGCCTTCGCCCTCCCCGGGCAACCGTCTTGGTTCTCCTCCTTGGGGGACGAACGCTACCCTGATTAGAGCCATCGGCAGGGGGGAAGCTGGTAAAGTTTGAAGTGGTGTAACATTCAAAGGAGCGCCAGCGTCACCTGGGAATTAATCGTTAGCATCCTATAACAAAAGAAACGCGCAAAGACAAAAGCAAAGAAAATGCGAAAAGAGGCAGACTCACCCATAGCACACTCCTCCAGAGGTTTGAATAAGGCAAAGCTACGGATGTGGTAGTGAGTACCTTCGTCTAACAGAGCGTTAGCTTGCTCCAACTCAGCCCTGGTCAATATCGAGGGATTCGACCAAATGGGGCCTATCAGCTCCTGGTTGAAATTAATATGCCACAAACGGGACGGTAGCTCCAGAACAAAGAAACTGCTTTTCCAATCAGCTACACCCTTCTTAAAGCCGTGAAAACGCTGCCAGAACGACTGCACGAGCGCGTCATTCCACCGAGGAGTAATTTCGATTAAACAATTATGGCAATTCATACTAAAGAATTTGCGAAATAAATTGAGACTTGGGGTAGAAATGTTCTTCAACTCGCAAGCGCGAAGAAAAGCATAAACCGCACACCAGGAAGAGGGAGTTATCTGGGCAGGATTAAGGTTATACTCCCGCAGCAGCGTTAGTATTGATTCATGAACAGGAAAACGGAAACCGTAAAGGAACATCTTAAAATAAAAAAGCCTACTGTAACCCCACGCCGGATTATGGAGTCGCATATCACTTCCAGGGATAGAGGGCTCATACCCAGGAGGAAAGGTAATACCGTGTTCCTCCAGTTCGGCTTTCAGAACCACATCGCATGTAAAAATACTAGGTGATTGCGCGACCTCTGGATCCATGGGTTTCCAGATAACCTGGTGAGGTCTATTTCTAGCCATAACAAACCAGCAAAAAGGAAATCTGAGAAGGATTGAATTGGTACCTTGAAAGGGGAGAGTTACAGAGGAATCGGCGGACGACTGCGGACGGTCGGTGAGATATTTGGGGAAGAAGACGAAGGAAGATAAGAGAAAAAATTCGAAGCAAGGGCAAAAGTTCTGAAAAAAGAAAAATGGCCCCTCTTAAAGGATTAAAATGCCACCGCATTAATCGAGCCACCAATCGCGCGGAGACGCATGTAAAAAGAGGTTGGCCACGTGGAAGCGCATTAAAGAAATTTGAAAAAGAGAAGTTATTCGTCGTGATTCCCCAAAAGGGCGACAGAGTTGACCCAGTCAAAATAACTGCGAAGCGACTGCCTCGGCCAAGCCAACCGCTTACGCTGGCTATCACCAAGGACCAGTAGGCTAACGGAAAATAACGGCAAAAGAAAAAGGCAGAAAATATCATCTTATTCATAAAATGCCAATAGGCATATACAACACAGAGGCGTTAATCCTCATCAGCCCAATCCATGTCATAGCAGTACTCATAGTCCTCCGGGGACGACGGCAATCCACTGTTGTAGGAAAAGAAATATTCGACAGGTTTGGGTACAAGCTTTGTCGCATGGGCTACCGCCTTGTCATAACGGGCACGGGAACTCTCCCCAACGGTAGAAGCTGCTGGCTTTAAATCAGTGCCGTGAGAAAGAGCCTCATTCTCGAAAGAAGGAGGAGGAGGGGCAGACGGTGACGCTTCATCACCTTTCGGTAGCATCATATAGTGGGGCACAAAGCCGGCAAAGAAGGACTCAAAGGTCTGCTTCTTCACTTTCACTGGTTTCTTGCGACCCTGGCGTCTAGCAGGACATTTAGTAGGTCTCCACGGTGGAGTCGGAGGAGGATTATCCGAATCCGGCGAAGTCAGAGGTGTTGGCAAGGAATCACGCCCGCAAAAATCTGTCATTCTGACCTACAAAAAGCAAAGAGAAGGAAAAGATGAAGATGAACAGGGAAAGGGAAAGCATTTCCCTTAAATAACCAAGGAAGCGCTCCGATCCTCGCACAGATCCTGAAAAATCAATTAAGATGTCTAGGAAAAATAACCGCAATATCAGAAGCTGATCCGGCACCAATATACCTGCTCGTTAAATGCGCCAATCAAAAGGCACCAAATAACTACCCAATCACTCACCCCTGGAACGGCGGCTTTGGAAACAGTTGAGTCAAAGCATTCATTACTCATTCATGGAAAGCAACCACCGAAAGGGTACGTACTGAAGAAGGCTCATTTTCAGTTGGGCTTGCCACCAACACATTCAGCCAATGCAGCAAGAAATAAACGAGACAAAAAAAGACTGGAAAAAGCAAAAACAACCATTTATTTATGGCCTGAGCGGCCTCAGCGTTCAGATATATACATAAAGGCATAAGAGAAAGGCAACAAGAGGAAACAAAGGCAGCGGTCAGGCATTGGATCTGGCATTATCCTCCCCTGGTATGACCGGGATATCCCTCAGCGCGTCAGCAACGGAGGTCAGCTCAGCGGAGCAGGCCCTCATCCCTTTCAAGCAGCAGGCTAGCAAGTCCTTCCGCTGCTGCAGCATCGAGGCAACCACGTCAAGGTGGGCAGTAGTAGTGGCCAGCTTCGCCAAGCTCTCCAAAGGACTGAAGTCCTCCAAAGATATCCCCAGCTGTTTGGACAAAATAGGGGTCAATACCCCCTGCAACTCCAGGGCATCCTCCGAGGTCTTGGTGATCATCCTCTCCAGGAAGCCGATGTCACCTTCAGTAAGGTTCTTCAAGGTCAAAGTTTTGAAGATCAGGAAATTTCGGGTCAGTTCATCCATGGCGAAATATGGAAGAGAAAGGGACGTGCAAGTGCGAGGAAACTTAAGCATCAGAGTGTTTCCGCCGGAGACCTCCTCCGGCGTATTGCAGGTACCGTGGACCGTCGTGAGCACTGATCTAAGAGGAGTCGTTCCGCCACACATCCTTCGGCAGAAAACAAAATCTTATCAGCCCCCTCTTTACTGTCTTATCGAAGGATTTGATAAGCAGTAAAGACAGTTGCCCTTATATATCCGAATTTTGGCGACACAGTAGGTCTTACCTCAAGCTTACAGTGATGATGTCGCTCTGGGAGGAGGTAGTTGACTGATGCTGTTACTGGGGATAAAAGGTGGTTGCTTGATGTCGCTCTGGGAGAAGGAGATTGTTGTAGCTCTGGGAGGAGGTAGGTTGTTGATCCTGCAAAGATATAAGCTTAGCTCTATTCGGGTATCGAGAGAAACATAAGTTGCAGAAAATGTAAATGATAACCACTCTACCGGGGACGGAAAGTGATTTTACGAGAATGTAAATGACAGCTCCACTGGGGGGGTCTAACATGCAACAGACGTTGCCTAGGGAGGATAACGCGCGATTCGCAGAAGTATGAATGATTTGTCCTAATGATGTCACTCTAGGAGGAGGAAATAATTATGCAGAAATGTAGAATTATGTGAAGGATGTCACTCTGGGAGGGGAAGAAATGCTAGGGTTAAAAAAGGTAAGACTACGCTATGTTATTACTCTGGGAGGAGAAGAAATGCTTGATGCTGAAAACCAAACTATGATGTCACTCTGGGAGAAGGAGAAGTGCTAAGGCTGAAAACTAACTGCTGTCACTCTGGGAGGAGGTGAATGATAAGGCTGAAAATTTAAACAACGTCGATTCCCGTAGAAGAAGGCGCGAGATGCGGAAATTAAACTAAGGTCACTCTGGGAGGAGAAGAATGCTAAGGCTGAAAACTAAGTGTTGCCACTCTGGGAGGAGAAGAATGCTAAGGCTGAAAACTAAGTGTTGTCACTCTGGGAGGAGAAGAATGCTAAGGCTGAAAACTAAGTGTTGTCACTCTAGGAGGAGAAGAATGCTAAGGCTGAAAACTAAATGCTGTCACTCTAGGAGGAGAAGAATGCTAATGCTGAAAACTAAGTGCTGTCACTCTAGGAGGAGAAGAATGCTAAGGCTGAAAACTAAGTGTTGTCACTCTGGGAGGAGAAGAATGCTAAGGCTGAAAACTAAGTGCTATCACTCTGGGAGGAGAAGAATGCTAAGGCTGAAAACTAAGTGTTGTCACTCTAGGAGGAGAAGAATGCTAATGCTGAAAACTAAGTGTTGTCACTCTAGGAGGAGAAGAATGCTAAGGCTGAAAACTAAGTGCTGTCACTCTGGGAGGAGAAGAATGCTAATGCTAGCGGCCTTGATACGAACCTAGAATGCTAATGCTAGCGGCCTTGATACGAACCTAGAATGCGTCTGCGTCCTGCTCAGGAGGTAACGACCCCAAGGACAAGACTTTCCCACGATTTGCAGCCGTAAGCAGTCCTCACCTGATATTAGTGTTTGCACTCATGCTCCGAAACAAGGCTAAGTATTTTACGCTCATAAAGATGCACTCACATGATACATAATTTACAGTTCGCAATGTCAATTCGAGTGAATAGACTTCGAATGAAGATGCACATGCATGGGCGTTCTAATAATCGATGGGACTTTTACGGAAAAGAACGAAAGGACATGAAATGTCCGGAAAGGAGTTTGTTTTGGAAGAGATTGCTTTGCTGGGGAGTTGGAAGGTTTTTGATGAGTGATGCTTTGCTGATTGGCCCTGATGAGGGCGAGGTGTGCGAGCTCTTTCCCTTTTTGCTGGGGATGCTTTCTGGACAGAGTGTGTGAGCTCTGGGATCCTTGCTGGGGGTGCTTTTCGTTCGGCCAGGGGCCCTTTTCTTGAGTCTTCATTGGGAAGTGTCGTCGCTGTTCTTTTTGCGACTCACTACTTGAGTTGGCCTTGGGGCCTCTTTTGCTCGAGTTCACTAGGGGAGGTTGCTTTGAGATTTCTTGAGTTGGCCTTGGGCCTTTCTACTCGAGTTCACTGGGGAAAGTTTTCTTCGAGATTTCTCGAATTGAGTTGTCCCCGGGCTGTGATTGCTTTGGCTCTTCGATTGTTTGTATTCTTCGAAGGTCTCTGAGCATTTTCTTTCTTTTCTTTTCTTTTCCCTTTTTCCCCTCTCTCTTTTTTTCTTTTTTCTTCTTTTTTTTCCTCTCATTTTTCTCTTTTCTTTCTTTTTCTCTCTTTTCTTTTTTTCTCTCAATTTTTTTTTTTTTTTATATATCCCTCCCCTTTTTGATTTGATTTGAAATGCAACAGAGCAGAGCAAGCACAGCCTTCATCTTGATCTTTTGCCCTTCTGTCTTGAGGCCTCGGCCTTCGTCATTGCTGCTTCTTCGGTGATGGTCCTTAGCGATCTCCTGGTGACCTTTTCCGTCTCCTTCATCGTGCTCTTGGACTCGACGTGCTCACACTTCCGGTTGGCAATCTTGGCTGAAATTACTCTTTGGCTCCCGGGGTATGAGTGATATTGAAGATTTGGGGAGTGATGACATATGGTGGAAAGAGGAAAAAAACGAAAAAAAGTGGAGAAAATCGTAAAAGTCCCATGTCATTTTATAGCTATCCCATGTCTAATTGCGCATGTACCCTGGATATTATGCGAACTCAACTAGTATCTAGTCAGGCCCTTACACTCATGAAGGATACGCCGCGATGGCTAAAAATGCTTACCGGGATTTGTTTATGACTGCTTACGTCGGAGCAAACCGCGGATATAAGAGCAAACGGATAATATCATGCATGGCACGTAATTTGGATAGATGCTAGAGTTAACAGAGGGATTGAATATTCCTGACCTATGCGATGCATGAAAATGCTTATGAGAGTAGTATGTTTTTGTTTTAGCCGGGCTAAAGAGGGATTTTGATTGATTTTTGATTTTTGACTGATTGATGGTTTGATTGCTAGAGGGTTTGATTGCTATATGGTTTGATTGCTAGAGGGTTTGATTGCTAGATGGTTGATTGCTAGACGTTTGATTGCTAGAGGGTTTGATTGCTAGATGGTTGATTGCTAGATGGTTTAATTGCTAGATGGTTTGATTGCTAGATGTTTGATTGCTAGACGTGGGGGGATGACTTATTTGAAAAGTTCTACTGAGAACCTAAGGTTGCCCCCAGTGGGCCAGACGACCGTACTCGACTTAGAGTTAACAAAGCGAGTAAGAATGAAAACAATTTTAAATAAAAGGGGAAAGAAAGATGGACTCCCCTAAGATGTGTAGCGGGGCTGCAAGGGCGTCTTCCACAGGCTCCACGCAGATGACAGCGAGATGCTTCCAGTCCCTGTGAGATGCAGAGGGGGAGACAGAAAGGGAAATCAATTTGAGAACGAAAAGGAGATAAGTTCAGGGATTCTCCCTTCTTTTAACTCGGCTTTTCGAGGGTGCCTATGACGTGGTCCCAGCTCCAGAATGCCTTGCTTAGAGGCGCTGATTGGTTTCTTTTTCAGCTACTTCACGGGAACCGCCGATCCAGGTCGAAGGGAGGATGAGATCCGCATTTGGTCCCTTTGCTTACCGGTCCTTACTAGACCTTCGTTGATGGGCTTTATGATTGCTCGGGGGTAAAGGGGAAATCCTCTATCCCCGAAATGTGTAGCGGGGCCGCAAGGGTATATGCTTACCGTTCTTATGCTGGCAACGGATGGGGGTGATCCAGCCCCTGAAAAGGACACGGCGAGAGCTAATGAGGGGTAAATGCAAGACGATTTTTAGCAGAAGTAATGTGATTGATAAGCTTTTAAACTCTCCCTTTTAGATGGGCCATCCGTGGGTCACTGCAGCGTGACTGGCATTGGATGTTGGTTGATGATGGCTTTGCTGTTAGATGCTTTGCTGCAGCTCCTGCTTTGGCTTGGGTGATGCTTGCAGCCTGGTTGTCCCTCAACTAAAGGGTTGATCTTCACCGTGTTGATCATGGTGCGAATGTTGGGAAACTTCTTGAACAAGACCGCATTAAGTATGTTGATGGTGATCCTCGGAGGACAGCTTTTTGTCGTGCTTTTTTCCAGGGTTGTTGCCTGCAAGGGTGCGCTGGGCGACCATGGCGTTTTGGTGATGAGCCCCTCCGAATAGGTGAATCGGAGATGGGAGCAGATGTTGCTAGTGTTCCGACAGCTCGGCCGGCGTAGGATGGGCTTTGTGCCTTTGGTCCAGTGTTCGGTCCTTTGAGACCGGTCGTTCACGATGCCGGTTGTGCTGGTAGCACTGCGAGTAAAATAAATTTCGCTTTAGATGGTGACGGTTTGTCTTAAAATCTTTCCTGATTCGCTCTTGAAGGTGGCCTGCTGCGGCAATTCAACAGCTCCTACAAGCGGAACTCTCTGGTTCTATCGTGATGACGAGCTGAGGCGTGAGACCTTACGTCCCTGCAAAACTAAAGATTGATTAGTGGCGTTAGTCTAAGTGACGCGTCTTACGTCCCGAGCTACTCTTGGGGAGCCATCTATGCCATGCCTCCTTTTGTCATCTCACAAATTTTAAGAAAAAGAAGGGGACAACAAATTTTTAAAATAATGAGCATCTCCTGAAAAAAACTTGTTTTATTAATTTCAGGACAAATGTTTGTGCTAGATTGTCATGATAAAACCCTATGTCCTTGGCCTGGCCGAACGCCCAATTCGCGACGCTTTAGGCGAAGCATAACTTGACTGCATCGGTATTTACCGGTCTCAGGAGATCGTCTCCATCCCTGTTGGTTAGCATTAGGGCACCCCCTGAGAATGCACTTTTGACCAGATAAGGGCCCTCGTACCTTGGGGCCCACTTTCCTCGACTAGCCTCCTGATGAGGAAGAAATTTCTTCAACACTAAATCCCCAGCCTCGAATTTGCGAGGTCGCACTTTCTTGTTATAAGCGTTTGGCCATTCTTTGCTGATATAATTGCGCATGGCAGATAGCGGCCAAGCGCTTCTTAGAAAGGAGGTTAAACTGCTCGTACCTCATTCTTGTCCAATCCGATTCTTCTACTTCTGATTCTGCCAGGATTCTGAGAGAAGGGATTTCTACCTCAAGAGGAACTACGACTTCCATGTTGTAGACTAAAGAGTAGGGAGTTGCCCCCTGGGGATGTACGAGTTGCTATTCGGTAAGCGTGCAGTGCGAAGGAAGCATGTCATGCCGGTCTTTGTGAGTGACCACCATTATGGACGGTTTTCTTCAAGTTTTTTTGTTTTTTTTTGTTTGACAGGTTTACTGCAGGCCTCAATGGGATACGATGCTCAACTATCACGGGATCAAGACCTGGTATATCAGCGTATGACTTACGCGACTACGTCCGAGTAGTCTTTGAGGAGGGAAATCAACCTTTCTCTCTGAGTCGTATCCAAGGTAGTTCCGATCTTGACCAACTTCTGACTCTCATTGCTTGCCCCCAAGTTTACTTCGTCCAATTCCTCCTCACGAGGGGTTATTTCCTTTTCTGAACTTTCTAGTAAACGGGCCAGTTCGTCAGAGATTTCGACCTTATCTTCGGTGGTGACGACCATTTCTTCACCAGTAAAGATATAGGTTTTACCAAGACAATCCGAACTAACACTCATCCTAAAATTAAAAGTGCGAAAAAAGAGATGCGTGAAAATGAAAATTTACATATATACTGATTTTTAACAAAAGGGAACATGAGTCCCTACAAAATGGCTTCGTAAGAAAACGTGCAAACATATATTTTTTCAAAAGGAGTAATTTCGGAGAGACATCCGGAAGCATGGTGATGGTCCAGCTGCACACAGACTCCCCTGACTTCTTTACGAAAATGACTGAACCAGGCAACGATTCTTCTTCTCCCGGAGCATCAATATAGGAATCTGAAGCTATACTGACCACGGTATGATTCATATTGACGATTTCGACTGTGAGGGAGAATGTGGCTTCGATGTGGGGATACATTATGTCTTCCATGTCATGCCCCCAATATCAACAAATTCACTTATTACTGGTCCAACTTGAGACATATATTTGTGGGAACAAGAGGTGGGAGGACCGTTACTAACGGTGTCAACTGTCTCTAACTCGCAAGTCTTCTTTTTGACCGTTTCCATCGAAACATCATTCATACCTTCACCACCTGAGGCACGGTTTGGGAGAGGGTCGATGGCCGCGTTAGGTCCTTTCGCCAAGCCCTCGAAGGAGACCCATCCACTCTTGATCAAGTGATTAACTTTTGCTTTGAATGTGAAGCAATTTTCCAGAGTGTGACCTGGGGCTCCAGCGTGATACTCGCACCTTGCGTTGAGATTACACCATTTCGGGTAGGGAGGCATTTGAGGCTGAGCTGGAACTGGTACAATCTGTCCGGCTGCCAAGAGATGTTTGTAGATTTCTCCCGCAGGAAGAGGGAGAGGAGGTAAAGACTTTCGGTTCCACCGATTTTTTGACGTGTTTTGGTTATTTAGGTCCTTTGGTGGGTTATATGGCTTAGGTTGCATGGGTTGTGTGGGTCTTTCGGCTAAGTCCTCGAAAGAGATCCATCCACATTTGATCAAGTGGTGAACCTTTCCTCTTAGGGCGGAGCAATTTTCTATTGTGTGACCCTGAGCTCCGGCATGGTACTCGCATCTAGCATTATGATCGTACCACTTCGGGTAAGGAGGCTGTAAAGGTTGGATTGGGGTGGGTGCAATTTGTTTAGCGGCCAAAAGGTGCTCGTAAATCTCCCCCAAAGGAACGGGAAGTGGAGGCAATGGTCCCCGATCCCAATGGTTATTTTGGTTTCTTGATTTATTTGGTGGTTTACATGGTCTAGGTTGTGTAAGCTGTGATATTTGTGTTGGGGGTGATGGGAAAGGTTGCCTGCCATCCAAAGGAAAAGAAATCCTTGCGGCTAGTTCTTTCCGTTTCTAAGCATACGTTTTTACTGATTCCTCTGCCCTTTTCTCTAGATTTTGCAAGTCAGAACTGTTAGGTGTGATTTCTGCGTCAAGCTTGTACCGTTCAGATGTTTCGTTGTGGTGGATTTTGAGGCGAGTTTTGGGGCGTTCAATCCCCGCATACCTCTCGGATTGTGGGATCTTGAACTTCCGAGGCGTCGTAGTTCCTAGCATCATGCTTTTATCAGCGGGATCCCTAGGGTCATATCTTTCAATAACCTTTAGCTTGTCCTCTCGTGGGATCAATCGATCAACACTGGACCCTTTTGCACTAATGGTGCCAAAACCTATGGCCAGTGAATATTCACGAGGGGACTGTAGCTGTGTCGGATTGCTTCCCGGAAGTTTAGTTTCCGATGGTCCAATTGCGGCTTGGGTAGAACGAACCTGAGATGGGTGGGAACTCTGTCTGGTTGTACCTACTGCAGCTGTAGGGTTGGTTGAAAGGTGCTGAAGTGACGGGGAGATCTCTTCACCCGTCTTAACTGGTGGATTTGCAGCGGTGGGTACAGTGAAGGGACTAACCCATCTCCAATGGCCCACGGGGCCAGAAAGTGGCGGGAGTACAGAAGGTCCTGCGACGGCGAGCGAAGAGGAGGGTCCGTTTGTTTGAGGGAGATCAAAACCCGGTGGCACTTCAGTGACAGCTTCATCTCTTTCCTTTTCGGCCCTGCCGGCCCTTTCTGTACTGATCCTAACTTGCTCCTCTAACTCGGCTATTCTAGCCATTAGTGCTTTAGCGGTCTTAGCTGGTTCAGTCATTTTTTGCTTTTGAAGTCTAGTAAAAGGGAGCCTGTGCGGAGTAGCTTGCTTCCGAGGAGCTATCGTGAACCTGAAAAAGGGAAAAACACATAAAAGAGTATATACAAGTGATGTGCAATCCCGAGGCCTCCACTTTGCTCATTCATTTTCCGGCCACACTTTCACTTGATATTTTCAGGGCGGTTGGAGAGGCGAGGAATCCCAGTGGTTGACAAGATACGAAGGAAGCCTCTATACATTCCAACGATATGAAGCAAATCTGAGATGCTAAAGGCGAAACCCAAATCAGCAGGGGCAACCAATTCCGCCATGCTAGGAAGATCTCTTTTACGTTATACTTTTGACGATGCAAGGCCTGATGCCTGGTGAACTCAACCGAGGGGAGAGACGACAATCTTTTTATGAACTTGGAGTTTTTTGTGATAAACTAGGAAGACATGGCCATGAGTGAGCGATACTCGGATGTTTTGAATAATTGTTCTGATTTTTCGGAATTTCGGTGAGACGATTGTGTTTTATCCCGGAGGGATTTTCTCTTTTTGTTTTGCGATGTTTTTTTTTTTTTTTTTTTTAGTTTGTATTGGAGGGATAGTTGATATGGAAAAGATGAGGCGATTTAATAAATATCCGAGAGAGTACGACTTTACTAAAAAGTGTTTACAAAATATGGTAAACTTGCCAACTTCCTAAATTCATCAAAAATGGCTAAGATAGATGAAATCAGGGGTCCTAGCTAAAAAGAAAAGATTTGCCGATATACGAGCCTTTCCCTGAAGGTGTCATTCCTGGGCGTCAGAGTCTTCTTGCTTCTGCCCAAGGTACTCCATCGAAGCCAACTCCCCTTTCTGCATTTCTAACTCAGCCTCTAAGGCGGTAATTCAGCTTTACAGTGCCTGGCTTTTCCTATCCCCCAAATCTGCACGAGTAGTCAAGACCCTTATCGTCGAATCCCTGTCTTCGATTATGGCACTTGATGCTTCTCTTTTGCGGGTTTCACTGCTCAAGCGTTCCTTAAAGGCCCTGAGGGCCACCTTCTTTTGTACTGTTTGTACGCGGATGAAATCCTTGTGATGCCTGTCTAGTTCATTCATCTGGACTTCTGCGTAGCATTGACGTGCTTCGGCCATATCCCTTTCCTCTATCATCAGATCTCGTTCTTCTTGCGCTGCTCGCATTTGCTCTACTACTTGGGCGTAAGCCATAACATCCATTCCTCCACTTACTTGCGATTCCCCTTCCTCTTCCATTGGTTTCTGATTTTCTGGGCGAGGTAAGGCATTGCCGTTGACTCGCTTCAATCTCCACTATGGATATTGTGGTATCGTTGCTGCAGGGGCGACGCGTCCTTTGAGACAAAAGGAGTGGGCCCAGTCTTGGGCGTACAACTGAATGTCCTGATTTTCTCCAGTGTGTGGCAGGTCTGATCTTGTCATGCCGAATGTCACGGGAATTATTTGCGTGATGCAGAATTGTCTGAGGACGAGGGTAGGGCAATAGTGAGTGCATCCCCATGCTCCGATCAAAGGAACCCAAGGTAAGGGTCCGCAACAGACGATGGGATCGGAAGTCTGCAGCCATTTGGCGTGCCAACTGAAGTCTTCTTCTGAGAGGTTTATGAATCGGTCGATCCAGACATCTTTATTCTCCATCTCCCATCTATCCGTGGTCGTTGCGTTGATAACTCTGAGTAGAGGGCATGATCTTATGTAGCTTGCGAAGAAAATGGTCTGATCAGGAACCTGTTTGAAGTGGCTGACCATCCATACTGTCAACAACTGGGTGCAACAGGTAAGTCTCCCTTTCCCTTTTCTTCGACAAGAGTCCAAGGAGCGAAAGGTCTCGGCCAGAATGGCTATTGTAGGATTGATGGCATTTGTTTCCATCTCGTAAAATATGTTGGCTGCTACAAAGTCGATGGCATTCCTTATTTTCGGAAAGAGGACAAATCCTACAATGGCGAAAGCCAGAATCCTTAAGCATTTTTTTTCCGTTGGACAACTGAAAGCGTGCCTCAATATCTGACCAGCACCAGAAGTAGTCACCTTCTCTGACACGAGTAGTGATTCCTAACAACTTATCGAGCCTTATTTTGACACTTGAGGAGTCGAGTCGAACATTCTGGTATATGGCCGATATAGGAGAGGTGAAGCACATCAGGGCTGAGTACTCCTCTAGCATAGGAGTCAAGTCTACCTCTTTGTCGAAAGAGAAGCCCCAATAATAGGGATCCCAGAATTTTAGGGCTGCCTGGATGCAACCCCAATCAGGTTTTACGTCAACTAGGGTCAGTAGTTTTCCATAACTACCCTCAAACTGTGTCTCTTCGTCTTCAGTCAGCTCATTTCTCAACTTCTGAATCCTAGTTAAGTCGAAGTCTACGACTTCTATCTTGACCTTAGTGGTGATGTCAGGGGTGAACCCATGTTCCAACAGATCTCCTCGTGTGGCTTGATCGTCGAAACTTCGTCCCCCGAAAATATTAAATGAAAGTAGTGTAGGTGCCGACATGTCAAATGAGCAAGATGGGTCCTATGGGACAAAAATAAAATTTTAAATGCAAAGTAACCTGCACGTGTAAGAAATCCGCAGTTCGTATAACAGAAAGAAAATCACGTCAATATGCCAACAAGACAAATAGAGCCACGACAAATAGGTATAATCATGATGCACGTGCTGGGGCTCTGATTCCGACATCTCTAACTGGCTTGAACGGTTCCCGGATGATACCATGAAAAGGTCCCTAAAGTGTCATTCAGTGTCCCGATTTCTTGCGAAATCGTGTAACCTTTCGACTGGCTTTAGGGGTTCATCCGAGTTGGGATTGGTGAACACTACCCAGGACATATGTCCTAGGGCGTCACTACTACCCTCCTAATTTGGTAATTGTCCCCTGGGTGTAGGGCGCTATGAAATGCATATGACAATTGATAAAGCAAATAAATGAACAGACCAGCAATTGATCAAAGCAAATAAATAAATAAACAAACAAAACACCTCTCTAAAAGATAAAACCGGCTCCGACCCTAGAGTCCCCAGTGAAGTCGCCAAACTGTCGCGCCCCCGAAAATTGACAAAGATAGTCATTGGCGAGTGTGCAACGAAATTTTGGGACCTTACAATGCTCAGCGTAAAAAGACGCCTCGCAACATGCAATGAAGTCGCCACCCTAATTTGGTTGCTAGGTTTAGGGAACCTTAATCGTCATGGCATAAGAAATATAATAAGTAAAAAACTAAAGGCACAAAAAAAAGGGTCTGGACCCCAGACAAAGGTTCGGGGTCGTATTATGGTCTCGGGAAGGTGTTAGACACCCGAGTCACATCCGAAAACGGTTACCGGTTGATGAGAGAGGTGTTTAAAAAGGTGTTTGATAAAATGCGTTTTGAAAAAGGGGACCCTCAGAGGAATCGTCACTTTAGTCTTTTCTATGATCGTGACCGTTCAGGAATAATAAAAAGATCTTTCGGACGGGTTACCGTTTATCAAGATCGATTGATTATTCCTGACCGTAACGTAATGGGGACTGAATTTTCCGTAAGACTGAATGAGCGCCCTCTTTTTTCATCATCGGGCCTTGCATGATTAAATTAATTACTACGTGATCCTAACATGGATTGCTAACAGAGTACAGATTAAATGAGAGTTTTTTGAAATGGAAAACTAATGTGGGATCGAAAGTCCCCATGTACATGCAGTCAATACAAACGAGAATTTAAAATCATATGAACATGGCATTTTAAGCAAGTCTTTAAACACGTTGTTCATATGGGTTGATTTTAATTCTAGCAGTTCTATATATCATGCATGCAGTTGATATTTGCGAAAAGTATCGAATAAATAAAAAGAAATCGAAAGGCGTACTTTCGTGCGAAGCTTGAATTTTAACCTACAAAATGAGAGTGTTAGTGATAGCTCGAAAAATGAGTAAACAATTTTAAGAGTGCAAAGATTTAAATGACAGCTGATTGCATACGAAAAATGATGGATTTGACGTATACGAAAGTGAAATACGGAGTTGATTGTATGCGAAAAATGATTGATTTTACACATACGAAAATGAAATGCAGAGTTGATTGTATGCGAAAAATGATATATTTTAAGCATACGAGAATTTAAATGTTGGGTTGATTGCATGCGAAAAATGATTGATTTTACGCATACGAGAATTTAAATGCTATGTTGATTGCATGCGAAAAATGATTGATTTTAAGCATGCGAGAATTTAAATGCTACGTTGATTGCATGCGAAAAATGATTGATTTTAAGCATGCGAGAATTTAAATGCTACGTTGATTGCATGCGAAAAATGATTGACTTTAAGCATGCGAGAATTTAAATGCTACGTTGATTGCATGCGAAAAATGATTGATTTTAAGCATGCGAGAATTTAAATGCTGTGTTGATTGCATGCGAAAAATGGTTGATTTTACGCATACGAAAATGAAATGTTGTTTTGATAAGTGCAGAAAAATTAAATGTAGTTGACGATTTACAGGGAATTAAAACAGTTGATGATTTGCAGAAAATAAAACAGGTTGATAATGTAGAACTACGCAGTTGGATATTTGCAGAAAATAAAATAATTAATATTTGTGGAAGAATTTCCAGCAGTTTGCGAAAATTTAAAGCAGTTGATATTTACGAGAATTGAAATGCAACCGACCATGTAGGCGGTAAAATGAATAACTGAATTTAAATTGCCGAAAGTAAATTGCGGAAAATTTAAAGTGCGGAAAAGTAAAGTGCGGAAAATTAAACAGTTGATAATTTGCGAAAGGATTTCCAGCAGTTTGCGAAAAATTAAAGCAGTTGATATTTACGAGAATTAAAATACGACCGACCATGTAGGCGGTAAAATGAATAACTGAATTTAAATTGCCAAAAGTAAATTGCGGAAAATTTAAAGTGCGAATAATTAAACAGTTGATAATTTGCGGAAAGATTTCTAGCAGTTTGCGAAAAATTAAAGCAGTTGATATTTACGAGAATTAAAATGCGACCGACCATGTAGGCGGTAAAATGAATAACTGAATTTAAATTGCCGAAAGTAAATTGCGGAAAATTTAAAGTGCGAATAATTAAACAGTTGATAATTTGCGGAAAGATTTCCAGCAGTTTGCGAAAAATTAAAGCAGTTGAATATTTACGAAAATTAAAAGCAGTTGATAATTTGCGGAAAATCAAATGACAACCGACCATATAGGCGGTAATGTAAATGACTGAAATTAAATTGCTAAATATAAATGACTGAAGTTAAATGACATAAAAATAAATATCACGATAAGAAATGAGCAATTCACGTTTATAAAAAAACAGTTCAATAAGCAACTTGATGCAAGAATAAGCATACGAAATATTTTACAAAAAAAGCGAACTAAACCATCCATGTATAAAATATAGGAAAAATAGCACATATCATGAAGAATGATTATACGAAGCATATGAGCATTTTACGTAAAAAAATAATAATGAGCCGAAGTTCCGGAAAAATATAAATGGGCTGGGCCCAGCTTGGAAATTTGGAGGAATGGGCCAGGAACAATTCCTGGCCCAAGAAAATCAATTTTAAACGGTGATGGGCCAAGCCCATCACCTTTCTTTCATTTTTGCGTGAAGGCCTTTGGCCCGCGTCAAACATCATCTTCAACCTCACATCGCCGGCGCCACTGCCGGCGACGGAGGTGACGAACCAGGCGACCAATTCGCCTGGTTCGTGGCCCGTAAGAAGCCTCTCTCTTCCTACAACGCGGCCATGCAATCACAGAGAGAAAATGGACACGAAAACAGTGACAATTGCAGCTGCAACAATAATGCGCATAAATCCGTTTAATTAGCAAATAAATGCTTCAAGCGTTCAAACAATTTAATCGATGCTAGTGTGGTGGTATTAACTTAAAACTCAAGCCATTGGAACACATTTGAGCAATTAAATGATCATCTAAGGCAAGAACGGAAATTAAAGAAAGCAACAGTAAGCGAGAGAGAAAGAAAAAAACTTACAGTGCTTGCCGAGAGAGGAAAGGATTGAGCGCAAGGAATAGGGTTCAAGTGTACGTGAATTGTTCAGGAAAATGGAGAGGGAGCAGTGCTTTTTCCTTGCAAAATTCGAACCGTTTTTACGAAGGATGGAAGCTTGTATTTATAGGAAAAATCGCGTGGATGGCCGGACGAGGGAGCTGCGCGTGGTGGCTAGGGGAGGCGTGATGATGGCGGAGGGGGTAGGAAGCTACGAGCTGGCTAGGACGCGATGGGAGCAGGTGGCTCGGGCGAGGACTTCGCTGCCTTGCTCGTGCGTGCACTGTGCATGTGCACCATGCTAGATAATTCAAGGGCCATTGATCTGGTTGACTTTCCTTGGTTGACCAGATCAATGGCCATGATTAAATGGCCTTTCATCTGATTTAAATGGCCTCGAGCCGGTTCCCGCGAACAAACGTTCTGACTTTTCGAGCCGCAGGTACCGTCGCGTAGAGAAAAATGCGACGGGTTTAACCGTCTACAGCGAATGACAAGAATTTTTCGTTTAACGCGTTTATTTTCTCATTCAAAAACATGAAACGTTTGAACGGAAAAATAATAACGTTACGCCGGAAATTACACGAAACGTTGTAGACCGTTGTGAACGGAAAAAAAGCTAGCAACTAGTTGATGGAAAACATTTCAAATTCAAACTATTGTCCGAGCGAACTTGCTCGGGTCCAATAAAAGCTCGAATAAAAATAATAATAAAATAATAAAAACACTAAAAAAATGCGCTAAAATATAAAAAAATCCTAAAATTCATGTGATGACCTATAACGAAGAAAAAACTAGCAAACGACTGCCGGATAGTTAAAAATGTGGTTTTTAAGGCTAAAAATATTAATGATAATAATAATGAAAATACGTGACGAAAAATTAAAAATGCAATTTCGAAAGCTGACGATGCTAAAACGCAACGAAATACCTAAAAATGCTAGCGACAGTAAATCAACTGAAAATGACTGTAAATTAACTAAATAACAGAAATGCTAAAATTAATTAAAAACGGCGTCAAAATTCGGGTATCAACAGGTGGCGTGAAAGAGAAAATTAGCACGTAATTATCAAACAAAGAAATAGTGCATTCGAGCCTTGGTCTGAGAAAACTTACTCGAGACCGAGAAAAGTTCGAATGAAGTCAGTTAAAAATACGAGAAACTAAAAAGACACGAAATGACACGGAATTTTAAACAAACTAGCCTAGGACCAAGAATCGACAGGAATTTGACCTAGACGAGCTATTAAATGCGATAAACATAAAAATACGTAAACTTGTTGACGAAAACCGAAAAATACGGTTTTAGTCGAAAATACAAGAAAAATACGAAAAATTTAAAAGACATGAAATGACATGAAACAATAAAACAAATAGTCCTGGATCAAAAATCGATTGAAATTTGACGTGAACGTGCTATTAATGTGACGTGCAATGAAACGAAAAAGTTGCGACGTAAGTCAAAATTCGGGTAGCAACACATATATATAAATTTCTCTAGAAAATTCTATATGTTTTGAATAGGGGAAAAAACATTAAAATCAATCCGGATATGCAAAATTAATTCATAAAAATTAACCGAACATGGATTCCCTCAAGGAGTTGTACATTCTTTATTTTTTTTAAATAAATTGAATAAAATGTTGTATATGACTATATGCTAATTAGGTTAGGCTAGTTATGGAGAAAAATTAAAAATTAAGCAATACCAAATCTAATTACCACTCAGAAATATAATAGAGAAATTGAATATATCTTGGTTTATGATCTAGAAATTACTTAATGTAAATAAACAAATATTAATCATTAAACACAAACAATAAAATTAACTAATTTAAAAAAAATAAGAAAACAGAACAGATAATTATGATTATAATTTAAATCAAGTAATTATGTTTTTAATTTTAGTTACTTATATTATTACATGCTTGGAAAACTAATTATATATTTTATTTTGGTATCTTTAAATCTTGTGGATCAATACTAATTCCATTCGCACGTGACCGGGTATTTAGGTATTTTATTATCTATATATACTATATATTTAATATATATTATCTAACTTAACTACCAACTGAATTAATATCAATACTCCCGTTATTGTTAAGAATTTTGAATGCTCTCATAATTTTTTTTAATTATTTCCAGCTTTTGTTTTAGATAAATTGGCTGAACTATTTTTTCCCAAATTTAAAAGCAACAATTATTATTGGATAAAGTTTTTAACATATTTATAAAAACTTAAAAGAAAATTAAGAGTGTAATAGACTTTTAAACAATAACTTAAGGTATAAAAAATCACCTTGTTTCATTTTTCATACTATAAAAAAATATTTAATATAAATTTAAATTCCAAAATAATTAATTTAATATACACTAATTATTTATAACTTTAATATTAATTCATTTAAGATATATATATATATATATAGTTTATACAAATATAGTTTATTTTTTGCTAACTTTCTTAACTCACAATACTAAGTATATTTTTCTATGATAAATTATTTACTAATTTCAAGCTTTTACTAAAAATTATGAATATTATAATTGTTTATTAATTAAATAATTTTCATTTAATAATATAAATAAAATTGCATTACTTAATTGAAAAATTAATTTATAAGTTTTTTCACTTTATAATTTACTATTATTAGTGTTATTTAAAATATTATTACAAGCTACTCCCATTTGATTTTTTCAGAGACTAACGAATGTAGGAGATCCGATTTTCTCTCCACTTTTGCCATATAGGATTTTTTTATTATTTTAAAGTTTGTGTTGTTGTTTAGCTTGAAATTAAAAACATTATCTAGTTTTTATCTAAAAAAATATACTAAAATCTCAAGAAATATATTTACGTAATCATTAAAAATATACTCAAAATATCTATTTTGTAACATTTTATTTTTTATTATATAATAATAAAAAAATTATTAACTTTATTGATTAAAAAATTAAATATATTTTTAGATAAACTATAAAAAGAAACCTTAAAGTTTATAAAATCTCCCACTTTGAACCCAATATTTTTAAAATTTGCAATATAAGCTTGAAATTTGCAACGTAAGCCTGCAACAAAATTGCAATTTCGGTCTTTCTAATAATTAGAAAATTAAAAGATGGTAAAAAATATTATTAAGTTATTTAATTATTTTATCAATCACTAATTATTTTAATTTTTCTGCAACAAAATTACAATTTTGGTCTTTCTAATAATTAGAAAATTAAAAGATGGTAAAAAGTATTATTAAGTTATTTAATTATTTTATCAATCACTAATTATTTTAATTTTTTAATATATACTGGTTAATTTTTTAAGGGTGATGTTGATTCGAACCAATTAAAAATATAAAGAATTTAATAGGTAGGTTAATTAATTTAATAGATAGGTTAATTAATTAAATTAATTAATTAATTAAAATATTTAAAAGTCTATTACCTTTAAAATTCTATTACAATCAAATAACTTAATAGGTAGGTTAATTAATTTAATAGGTAAGTTAATTAATTAAAATGTTTAAAAGTCTATTACACCCTTAAGTTTTTTAATAATTTAAGGGTATAATAGACTTTTAAATAATAAGGCCCTTCGTGCTATAGATATAAAATTAACTTTGTAAGTTTTTAAGACATATAGATCAAAGTTAAATATTTTTCAAGCTACACGATCTTTTTTACATTTTTTACTCAATATAATCAACACTTAACTACCCGATAAGAACTTCTTTTTCTTTTTTCAGAAAAAAACAAAGCTTTTTATTTTTAAAATACTATCATTAAATTTTTTAATATAATCATAAATTAATACATTCTATTAATTTATAAGTTTGCTTAATATTTAATACCCAAATGCAACATGAAATCACTTATAATAAAATAAACGATATAAAAATGGTTGATAGAAAATAAAATAACTATTATTTCAATAAGAAGTTAATTTTCACTTAATTAACTAAATTAGATTTTACCAGGACTCTTCCAGGAGACTAGACAACCATCTCACAGATTTCACAAATCACTATATTGAATCAGCATAGTCCCAAACAAAGTGGGTCCCACTATTATATAAAGTTCATTTATTTATGGGGGTAAAGTTATTAATACAAATACCTTAAAATAGATATTGTACTGTTAAATTCATTTATAAAACCATATTAATTTTGTTAGTACTGATATGTCCCACAGGTAATAACTCTATCGCCCTTTTTATGCTCACTCTCTAAATCAATAGCACTATAGCAGTACTAGTATCTCTCATTTTCTCTCTCCACCACTGCAACAATCGCACAACAGAGTTTTTAATGGTTGCGTGAAGAAGAAGTTTGGTATAATATCTCTGTTGTGTTGCTGTTCCCCTCTTCATCATCATATCATTATTTGTTTCCTCGAAAATGGGCAAGAAATTAGAACAACAACAACAGAAAGACCAGACACCAACAATAGCGGACAACAAGCGAGTTGAAGCTGTTCTCGACCTTGAAAGAAAACAAGCTCCACTCACCATGAAACAGGTAATTAATTTGGTCTTTTCTTTTTTCTTGATCTTGTTTTTTTACTGTTTCTTAGTTTTTTTTTTTTTTTCCTGTTCTGGTCATACAATATGTACTGCTCATGTTCTTGTCTGTTTTCCTTTTACTGCATATGTACATGTGTTGTGGGTAATTGATAATCCAAGGATGGATGAAGAGGGCTTTTCCGTCAAATGGCATGCCGGGGAGTGTGGTTGGAGCTCCTTGAGCGACCTGCAAAACCACCGGAGGTGTTGCTCCGGCGGAGAATCTCCGATGCCAAAGTCAGTGTTTGGATTAAGATGCAGAGAAAATGTATATCGGAACAGTGTCTGTCTCTTTTTGGGAGCTCCAGATCTGTCCCTCCTCTCTTTCCCTCTAGTCCTTATGTAGGACTAGAGTGGTTAGAGTGGTTAGATCTGCTGACACCTTTCCTCTTTTTTCCACAAAGTGGTTTAAAAGTAAGAGTTAATAATTATAAAGTAGAGACCATGCCTTTGGGAGGATAAATATTCCTTATGGGTAATAGTTTTATAATGGTTGAGTGGGAGCAGGAAATGCTGTCTCTCATGTGTGGCTTTGACCACTGATTTAATAGAAATAGTATACAGTGTACCTTTATTGTGGGCTTTAAGCCGTTTATACCAAATCGGCAAGATGCCGTTTGTAGCGAATCGGCACACTGCCGTTGTGTGGAATCGGCATGCTACCGTTTGGAGACCATTGACCTGGTCAATGTTTGCAGAGGTGTCGATCCGTTTCCTCACAGCTCAGCGAGTGGATCGGCTTCGTGCCGTTTTGAGGCAATCGGGCTAGACTTGTCCTTTGGTCACTTATTCCCGTTGACTTGGTCAATCGGTCACGATGCCGTTTCATATGTTTGACTTGGTCAAACCGGTCATGTGCCGTTTTGACTGGTCAACGGTACTTTGTGAAGGTACAATGTCCGTTATGCCCTTGTGATATACTTTTGTATTATCAGAGGCCCAACAACAAACGAGCCCGAGTGTTTACCAAGGGCTTGCCGTTTCTGGCTTGGTGCTTGATAATCGGCATGTTGCCGTTTCATGCGTGATGCTTGTCAATCGGCATGCTGCCGTTTTGTTCTTTAGCTTGATGCAGTTATTGAGTTTTTTCTCTCAATCCTGCAAATAAATAATAAATAGCAATAAAGGGATTAATGCATTTAAATGCATACCTGCTGACGTTGTATCTTCCCAATAAAATGATCATTGCTGGTTGAACTTTCTAGGAGAAACGTCTCTTCGTTCTATGACAAGGTTTGAATTTCGAAATTCAAAACTTGTCAGAAACGCATGCGCCGTTTTCTCATTTAATGCTCTGCAGCTTTAGTGACGTGTGTCAGTCTGATCACAATCGGTCATGCCACTTGTCATCGTTTCGCTGGAACGGATATGAGTTGAAGAGTTTTCTCCTTTCAAAAGTGGTTTCTCTTGGAAACCCTAACTCATTTTCTTTCACAACGCCGCTCTCACTTTCTTCTTCCTCACAAATTTTCTCTTATTTTCTCTCTCATTTCTGCAACTTCCTCCCGCACTTCTGGGTTCCGTTCTTCAAGATCTCTGTATTTTTAGGTATTTACCCACTCTTTTTCCCTCTCCGCTTTATCGCTTGAGACTTAGGAATGGCACCCAAACGCCCTCTAGTTACCGATGAGATCATTGATAAAACTCCCACTAAGTTAGACAGTGAAGATAAGTTGCTTGCTGAGATTGAGGCTTTAGAAATTGAGCTGTCTGATGAATATACTGCTACTGTGGCTTCTCCCGATGTTAGGTTGAACAGTAGTTTTGATAATAATACTAGGGTCTTGTATTCTAGGATGTTTGCCTTTGGTTTTAGGCTTCCCCTGAATTCTATGATCAAGCAGATGTTAACTCAGCATCTGTTGAGCCCAGCCCAGATTACTCCAAATTCCTAGGCTGGAATTTATGCTTTTTTGAAGGTCTGTGAATTGAATGGGATTAAATCGCCTTCACTGGCTCTGTTTAAGTATTTCTTTAATCTGACAAATCGTGGGAGCTTGATGATGATCCGCCCCCGACGGGATTCTCATTTCAATGATATTTTCCAAAGATACGACTCTTCTGTCAAAGACTGGAAGGAGCGTTTCTTTTTGGTTACAACATCTTCTTCGCCCGAATGGCCTTCTGGGTTTAATCGGGAAATGAATGAGAAACACTGGCTCAAGCCAGATAACCTTGGTGAGCCTCTTCAATCCCAAGTTGACCTGTTGCTGTCGGTTAACACGCCGTTCCACACAAAGTACCTGGCAATCGGTATGCCGTTGTCCGACTGTGTTCTTGGTGAGTTTTTCTTACTCTGGCAAATTTCCGTTCTGTCTTTGTTGCCTTCTTAAACAAGTTCCGTTTTGCAGGGAAAGCTAAGAAAGATAAAAGGGTTGCCCCTGCTTCCGTTTCTTCAATTAGGCTGATCTCTGCAAAGGGCAAAGCGCATGTTGAAGCTAGAATGCGGGCTGATGATGAATCGGCTGAAGACCGATCTGAGGACGAAGGTCCCTTAGTTGATGAGCCGATTGATGAAGAACCGGTTGCCGATGAGACTGTTGTTGAGGGAAGTGAGCAGTGGGCAAGGAAAGACACAACGGTGAACTTTTCCTTTGAAGAAGAAGAAGAAGAAGAAGATTCCCCTCTTATCATCAAACGGCGACGGGTCAGCAAGACGGTTGAGACCTCCGATCTGCCAGATCCTGATCCCTAAGTCATGAAAGCTGCCAAAAGAATTCTCAGAAGGAGAAGGAAAGCTGACGCAAAACGGGCTGCCAACAAAGCACAACGGGCGTCCGCCGTTTCCGAACCAGAGAACATCGAAACGGCTGAAACCGTTTCAACGCCTGCTCCAAACATTCCTTTTTCTGCTTGCACTGATGGCTCAGGGGCTTCGGTTCCCCCTTTGGAGACGCCGTTACAGCATCACTCTCCCGTTTTCGCGGGCACATCGGTCGCTTCCGAGAGCATTCCTGATCCAGTTCAGCCAGGTCCTTCATCGCCGATGCCGATTAACCTGCACTGGGTTGCCGGTCCACCTTTGCCTGAGCCGTTTACTTCTGATGATCATGCAGTCGCTCCTCCTTCCGTTCTTAGAGGTTATCTCTCAAGTCATGGTCCTGACGGGGAGATTACTCACACGGCTAGCTTAAACAATTTTGGAGAAAGCAGCCGCCGATCTCTCGGATTGAAGAGTCCTGGCACCAAAGATTATAGGACCGGTCAACTGATTGGTGAGATGTTTGCCAACGATGTCGACAGGAAACATTATCACCGTTTGGAGTTGAGTTGTCATTTCTCCCATATGCAAAGTATTTTCTACAGCGGCTTGTGCGCTACCCGTTATGCAGCTGAGGCCGTTGAGTTAAAGCTTGAAAAGGGCAGAGAGGCACTTCGGCAATCAACCGCTGAAGTCGCTTCCCTTCAAAAAGAGAATGAGACTTTGAAGGCCTCTCATGAGACGGACAAAAAAGCCGTTATGGATGCTCGAAGCAAACTGGCTGACAGCCTAAAAGAAAGAGATGGTCTTTCTGCCATGGTCAGGGATGAGCAGAGGAGAAACGGTGAGCTGCTAGAGGAGAAGACTGCTCTATCCGATTCCGTCGCCTTGCTCTCGGGAGAGAAAGCTTCTCTTGCCGATTCCGTTGCCAAGCTAACTGAGGAACTTAGCGCAGCCCGATCCGATTTGCAAGCTGCCAGAAATGACATTGCCGTTAAGGAAGCAGAGCTGCTGAAAGTTCCTGAGAAGATCGGTTGGTGGAGAGAGAGGATGAAGAACATCATGTTGGAGAGCTATGTCTCCTATTATGGCGAGAAGAATTTCCACCCTGACAATCTCTCGCGATATGTTGCTGCTGGAGAAAGGATTGCCGAAGCTAAGGAGTATGAACCTTTCTCCGATTCAGATGTAGACGAAGATGATGATGATGTTCCTGTTGGTCCTAACGCCGCTTCTGGATCTAGGCCGTTAGCATGAACATTTAGCAATGTTTTGATTAATGCCGATTTGGCTCATTTTGTAATGAACAATTATCATTTGGAATATATATAATTTTGCAATTTTTAGTAATTGCTAATGTTTAATGATTTCTGTTATATATATATCATACTTCAGAAAAAATAAACAAAGATAGAACAATTAAAATTGAACTTATCTCTTTTTGTTTAGCAGAATCGGGTGCTTGTCGTTTTGAAAAGAAGCGGCTGCTCGCCGTTTTGGAGATATTTGGTAGCTCCAGTAGCTTGAATATTGCTGCTTCTTTGATTTTTGTAACGTGGTTCGGTCTAAAATGACTTACGTCCACGGCTGTTTTGATTTTGATAACGTGGTTCGGTCTAAAATGACTTACGTCCACGGCCGTTTTGATTTTGATAACGTGGTTCGGTCTAAAATGACTTACGTCCACGGCCGTTTTGATTTTGATAACGTGGTTCGGTCTAAAATGACTTACGTCCACGGCCGTTTTGATTTAATTTTTGCTTTCTCAAGATCTGCAATCATATGAGAAACAACGCTTGCAAATATATATTTTTCATTGCTTGGAAATATTTGACAATTCATGTTACATAATATTCCAGAACTTTTAACAAAGATAAAGCAATTTGGACTTATCTCTGTTTTGACGATTCGGCTTGATGCCGTTTTGACTGAACCGTTTGAGGTCATTCGGCACTAGGCCGTTTTGAGAATATTGTCGTTTCCTCCTCTGATCTGGACAACGGCATTGAAGGGAAATCGGCTGACCAATCTGCATATCGACTTTCTGTCGTTTGCTTCTTTTCTGCACTCTGGAGATCGGGTTCCTCCCGTTTCCTCCTTTGGTAGCCTGCTTCTTCCATTCTGGAATATTTTTCCACCTCAATCCGCAAAAGATCTAAGGTTTTAGGAGTGTCTGCAATCAGAGCATTCTCCAATTCTCGATATTTATAATTTCTTTTCAACGCTTCTGCTGCAAGGTTGGGTGCTACATCAGGAAGAGTTGCTAGCTCTGTGTTAAATCTAGCCACATAAGCAGCCAATGACTCTCCTGACTTTCGCATCATGTCAAACAGAACGGCTGAAGATTTTTCCATTAGAATACATGAGCTGAATCGGCTTCTGAATGCCTTTTCTAGTTGCTCGAAACAGTCAATAGATCCGGCTGGTAGCTTTTCAAACCAAGTGTTGGCTATCCCTTTAAGGGTCATCACAAATATTTGGCACAAGGCCTCATCCTTTCTAGTAAAAAATTTGACATTTTTCTTTACCAGACTCACATGAACTGTCGGATATGTGGTTCCACTGTAGCGATCAGATGGTAGCTTAATATGTCGGCTTACTTGATGTTTCCGAATCTGAAAAGTTAGTGGGTTTTCAGGATCATCATCTTGCTCTTCCCGATCTGGTCGAGAAACAACTTTTCTGGACATTGACCGATCATTTCTCTCATGATCTCTTTCTGATTGGAGTCTGGTTGCCGATCTCTCTCGGCTCCTTCTCCTCTCGGCTCCTCCTTGAGATGGTGGAGGCGCAAAAGATGTGATTATTGGTTGTTGGCGGTGGATCTGTTGAGGAATAACTTGTTGACTATTGGGCGGAAGAACCCTCTCCATGATCACCGCCATCATCACATCCATCCTTTGATGTAACACCACAAACTCATGCATGACTGCTGATGGGAGTACTGGCTCGGACAGATCTGGTTGAGGAGTTGCAGAAAATAAGATTTCTGAAATTTCTGGAGAGTTGACTCGGACAGATCTGTCTACAGCTTGCACACCCACACAAGAAGATGAAGCTTGCGCCGGTGGTGTTTCACGTTGACCAGCAGCACCACCAGTAGGTTGGTTTGATTGAAAATTTTGATTGGATGCCATTTTTCTGGAAATAAAACCCCAAGAGAGTAGAGGAAGAAGAGCTTTGAATTTCAAGGTGACTCACTTCAAATTCAAAAAGCTCTCAACGAAAGCACCATTTGATAATCCAAGGATGGATGAAGAGGGCTTTTCCGTCAAATGGCATGCCGGGGAGTGTGGTTGGAGCTCCTTGAGCGACCTGCAAAACCACCGGAGGTGTTGCTCCGGCGGAGAATCTCCGATGCCAAAGTCAGTGTTTGGATTAAGATGCAGAGAAAATGTATATCGGAACAGTGTCTGTCTCTTTTTGGGAGCTCCAGATCTGTCCCTCCTCTCTTTCCCTCTAGTCCTTATGTAGGACTAGAGTGGTTAGAGTGGTTAGATCTGCTGACACCTTTCCTCTTTTTTCCACAAAGTGGTTTAAAAGTAAGAGTTAATAATTATAAAGTAGAGACCATGCCTTTGGGAGGATAAATATTCCTTATGGGTAATAGTTTTATATTGGTTGAGTGGGAGCAGGAAATGCTGTCTCCCATGTGTGGCTTTGACCACTGATTTAATAGAAATAGTATACAGTGTACCTTTATTGTGGGCTTTAAGCCGTTTATACCAAATCGGCAAGATGCCGTTTGTAGCGAATCGGCACACTGCCGTTGTGTGGAATCGGCATGCTGCCGTTTGGAGACCATTGACCTGGTCAATGTTTGCAGAGGTGTCGATCCGTTTCCTCACAGCTCAGCGAGTGGATCGGCTTCGTGCCGTTTTGAGGCGATCGGGCTAGACTTGTCCTTTGGTCACTTATTCCCGTTGACTTGGTCAATCGGTCACGATGCCGTTTCATATGTTTGACTTGGTCAAACCGGTCATGTGCCGTTTTGACTGGTCAACGATACTTTGTGAAGGTACAATGTCCGTTATGCCCTTGTGATATACTTTTGTATTATCAGTAATTTCTTGATTTATTTTATTTTTTCCGTTAAAAGATGAGACTCGAGTAATTTAACTGAATCTTTGGTTGTTTTTTTGAACAGGAGAAGTTATGTAACAATGGTTGTGTAGAGAGATTTCTAAGAGCAAAAATTGATAATGTGAAGAAGGCTGTGAGAGCTTGCCTTTCTTGGGGAGAGACTATAGGCATTGGTATTTCTTTTCTTTTTATTATATTTAATAAATAATTAAAATGAAGTTTTGTAGTCTCTTTATGTATAGAGCACACTATTTTCTTGTTGCAAGAACTTCTTTTCTTTTCTTTTTGTTTTCATTACGTTGGAGTTGGAATCTTGCTTTTCTTTTTAAATTTTAGTTTTTGAATATTTGAGCGTTAAAAAGTGAATATCCACTAATCATTCATGCCACTCGTTCTACTACACATATAGAAAACAAATTAATTAAATGTTGATTTGGAAAAATGCATTTTCCAATCTTTTCATTTTTTTCTTATTATTTGCATACCAAGTTGTAACTAAACTTCTTATGTTATTTGAATTAGTTGTTTTTGTGTTTGAAATAAGTTTAAAAGAACCAAATTAGAAGTATTTCTATTTATTTATTTTAGTTTTTTTTATTTCAAGAATTATAATTGTTTTTTTTCATAATTTTAAATTTTTTTGTATTTTTTAAAATTGATTTTCTATTTTTTTTTTACTATTTGAAATAGGAATGCTTGTAGTTCTATAAATAAATAAATAAATAAGTATTTCTTTGGAAATCGTAAAAAATGCTCGTATGGTTGTAGTTTGTCAATCGTGAAAAATATTAACAAAACAAAATAATATTTTAGATATATAGTTAAATTTGAATATTAAAAATATTGACTAGGTTCTAACATTTTAATTCTAAAACTGGGATAATTTTTTTAGTACTGATATGTCCCACAGGTTAAAACTCTATCGTCCTTTTAAAAGAGAAATGTCACAAATGCCCTGTGGTATTTATTTGGATTATCAATTTCTAATCGGGTGAGAATTAACAAATGAACTCCTAATCAGTGATCTAATTTGATAATGTGTTTATTCATATATTCAGCCAATTGATGTACAAAATTTATCACCAATTCCAAAGTGAGAACTCTCGCTCAAGAGTAAAAATGATTCTATTTTAGTAAATAAATTTAAATGTACCAATTAAGTGCTAAAGAACTCTTTTATGAAGATAAATTTTCTGATTATTGCTGTTATTGATCATTTGATGAGCAGCATTAAATCCCTGATTATTGCAGGGAATTATGGGAAGGTTACTGGTGTGTTAAATGGCAATGATTCGGCTGTTCCTGTATCAGTTGCTGAGGAAGTTCAGAAGCAGGGGCTTCTAATTAATGACGTGGCAGGCCCGAAGGAGGCTGATCTTGTTGCTGGTGTGGACGGAGCTGTTCTTAATGAGAATGCGCTATCTAAGCCTGCTGGGCCGCTTGCTCTTCTAAATGATGACGCTGTTCCTATTTCTCTATCTGTTGGGCCGCCGTCTTCAGTCTCTGGGCTGCGCATTGTTGGTGCTGGGCCGTTGCCTGTTGCTGTTGGGCCGCGTCTCCCTTCATCAGGCCCGCGCCTCTTTTCAGCGCATCCCACTTCAGCGTCCTCCTTGGATGGGCCAGCTCTTCCCTTGGCTGGTCCTAGGCCTTTTTCCCGTGGGCCACCTTCATGCCTTGAGCCTTTTTCACCATTTTCCAGCAACAAGTTGGTTCCTTATTCCCCATCGCCCTCTCCTCTTTCGAATGTTCAGACTACATCGGACCCAGTTATCAGCCTTGAATCCAGTTTAACCCCTCTAGGTGAACAGATTCAGACTTTAAGGGGTTCTTCCATAGGTCCTGTTGAGACTAAAGAACAATTGGCAATCTTAAAGAGGACGGTTGACAAGAATAATGCTCTCCGTACTGCTCTGACTGCTGAGAAGAAGATAGAGGTCATGAAACATTTTGGGGTGATAGATGGTGAGATCTCGGAGAAAGATAGGAAAAGGATTTATTCGTATGTTAATCTTGGGCCTTCTATGTATCGATCGAGGAAAAAAAAATGTGCGATCCCACAGCGAGAGGGTAGGAAGAGGCAACTGAATGGTCTAACTGATGTGGTTGTGGAGTATGGAGGTTCTGTTACACCAAAGAAACTTTGGGGACCTGTTTCCCCTTCTGGACTAGAGGCGGCGACTGCTGAGCAGTCTCGCCTACAGATATGATTGCTTTGTCCTGGAACTGCCGAGGGCTTGGGAACCAGTCGACAGTTGCGATTCTCTCTAAGCTCATAAAGCTTGAAGCTCCCTCTCTGGTTTTCTTATGTGAAACGAAGAAAACGGTATCCGAGATTAGGAATTTAAATAAAGGTTGGGGTTTCCATCATGTCATAGGGGTGGATTGTGTCGGCCCCACTAGGAGGGGGGTTTGGCTCTTTTGTGGAACGACTCCCTTCATGTTTCTGTTCTTTTTTTAAGCTTGCATTGTATCAATGTCAAAATTAATGAAATAATTGATCTTTTAGTCTACTAGTGGTTTTCTGGTGTGTATAGTTGGCCTTCAGGGGTGGACAAGCATAAAACTTGGGACTTACTTCGCTCTCTTCAGGGTAACAGTCAATTGCCTTTGGTTTGTTTGGGGGATTTCAATGAGATTCTTTGGGCGGATGAGAAACATAGGGGTCGCAATAAACCCATCTCGGCCATGCTTTATTTCCATCAAGTCTTGGACGATTATGGTTTACATGATTTGGGTTTTAAGGGAGCTCCTTTCTCTTGGTGTAACAATCAACGGGGTTCTGGTCTAATTCTGGAAAGAATTGATTGAGGGGCTGCGATTCAGGGCTAGAAGGATCTCTTCCCTGAGAGCTCCTTGTATCATCTTCCTCGCTTTGGATCAGACTATTGCCCTTTGTTACTTCAACTTAAAAGAAAGAAGACAGAGCGTCGTAGAGGCAAGTTGTATCATTTTGAGGCGACTTGGTTAAGAGATGGTAGCTGTAAAGAAGTGGTGGAAGTTGCTTGGTAAACCGGTGGATCTTCGGGGGGGGGGGGGGGGGGGGTAACACTGCTATTATGGATAGACTTCGACGCTGTGGGGAGTCCCTTACTAAGTGAAGTAGGGTGTCCTTCGGTTCCATTCCGAAGAGGATCAAATTGGGTAGGGATCGTCTAGGTTAGTTACAACAGTTACCAGTATCGGAATAGAACCAAGATGAGATTCAATGGGCGTCGAGGGAATTGGCGGAACTTATTCACAGGGAAGAGATTATGTGGCAACAACAATCTCGCACCTTGTGGTTGGAAGCTGGAGATAAGAACACTAGTTTTTTCCATAGGCATGCTAGTCATCGGCGTAAGAAAAATCGCATCGAGGGTATCAACGATGAGCTTGGGGTGTGGCGCGAAGATCTTGGTGTAATGGAGTCCATTTTCACAGAATATTTCAAGAAGATGTTTACATCTACTGGCCCTGTAGAGGTGACAAATGCTCTGCGGTCTACCCACCCGGTCGTGTCGTTAGCTATGAATGACCACCTTCTGACCCCCTACTCTCTTGAGGAGGTTCATCGTGCACTTAAACAAATAAAGCCTAAAATTGCTCCTGGTCCTGATGGTATGCGTCCTCTTTTCTATCAAAATTTTTGGAGTCTTGTTGGTGACTCTGTTTCCACTGCTGTTCTTAATGTCCTTAATAATTATGCTGACTGGTTGCGTGTCGAGAGCATCAAATTTAGTTGTATAAAATATACGAATTTAGGGGTAGGAATACAACTTATCACTCGTCCACAAGGAACTTGTAGATCGTGGTAAGAGGATCGTCCACAGAGATCTTTCGGGAAATTGTAGTTTTGACTCGACTTCCTCGTCACTGGAGTTGAGGGGTTTTGTTTCTACAATTAAGATAAACAAAGCAATAAAAAGAAAAAAGGCAAAAATTAAATAAAGAAATAATCTTAGGCAGAACTTAATCTTAGCTAAGATTGGTGTTGGAGATTGGTAGTGAATTGATGATGGGAAAACTCCTGGTAAGGGCGAATTCGTGAGCGCATTCTTTGTTTAATCGATCATCCACCTTTAGATTTTCTCCTTCTCCCTCATAATACTGCTATAGATTGGGAGGAACCCCTTTCCAATCCTGCTTTCCTTCTCTTGAAATCACTTGGTAGGAATTTACAGAAAATTTCCTAAGGGAGCAAGATATTGTACTTACTTGATTTCCTTGTTTTTCACCTAAAGAACCTGATTAATATATAGTGTGAGAGTGGTGGATCATCCAAGGATGATATTGTGGCATTGTTCATGCAAAATTAAACTGAATTTGGAATACCTTGTTTTTGGAATCAATCTCGGCTGTGAAATGAAGGGGTGTTTTATTTTTATTTTATTTTTTTCTGTATGTGCATGCATATAATTGCTGGTAATTAGTAACCTAATTCTGTTTCCAAATAAGGTTTTCATTTTTGGGAAAGTAAGTGATCTTTCCAAATCATTTCATATTTTTTGTTCTAATTCACTAATTTCATAATATCATGTCTGTTCAAATCGTCACCGGGATAGTTAAGTTTCTTTTTTTTCTTCTAAATGCTGGATTAATTCAATAATATTATGACAACTATTTAAAAAATCACGTCATTAAAGCTGACAACTTTTTGCTTTTTATAATTGCTAGGTTATAATGACGAAATTTATTTGAAAATATTAAAATATAATTTTTATATATAAAAAGTATTTCATACAAATTTTTGGTATAATATAAAAATGTTGATAATGTCTATAAAAAATAGAATTAATATAAATTATTACTATTGTGCTTAAACTATATTATAGGTAGTATATTAGTATATTGTTATTGATGTTCTAATGCATGTAGGTAGAAAAATCTTGTATTAATTCTTACATAATTAATTTTAATCTCTTAGAATTAAAATAATTTTAACTCAATTAAGTAAATTATTTTTATAAATTAAAATTTAAATGTTTAAAATGACAGTTTCATATTATTTTTATTTCAGTTCTTCAAATACTGTATTTATTTAAAAATAGTCACTAATGAATTAGTTTTTAAAAATTCAATAAAAAGATAAAATTTAATATTTAATTAAAAATTATGATTTAAATAAATCTACAAACTATTAAGGAAAAATAATTCTTTATCATTACAAATTTTAGGAAATCAAACTTAAGTTATTTAATACTTGTGTATATATATTGTTTAAGAATAATACAATGTAAAAAGGATTTTATAGTTACCTTTTTCTTTTTATTGGTACATAGTTTATATTTTACATTTTTTTTTAGCTTTCTTACTTTTAGCTAAAAAGGATTATCACTTCGCACCTTATTTTGCAAAATATTAATTGTAAAGATTAATTGCTCCTTCTTTCAAATTCTCGCAAATAAGAATTTGGATGTCCATGGACAATATTCAGAGCAAATATAACTTGGGATTTTTTTTTACTTAGCTCACTCAAATTGCTATTTATTTTTCATTTCTCTTTATGAGATTCGCTATCACCTATATCTTAAAAAAAGAAAAATTAATATACCATTAAAAATATTATACAAAATAACTAGGACATGCAAATTTTTAAAAAAAATTAAAAAAATTGTTAAGTTTATATTCTCAATTTTGACTCAATTTAGGATCGTATATATGGATTCTTGTAGGAAGTTGCATATGTTTTGTGTAGGAAAAAAATCTTAAAATCAATCCGGACATGCAAACTTAATTCATAAAAATTAACCCGAACATAGATTCTCTCAGAGAGTCATACATGCTCTGCCTATGAAAAATAAATTGAATAAACCGTTGTGCATGGCTACAAATTAGGTTAGGTTAGTTATGGAGAAAATTAAAAATTAAGCAATACCAAATCTAATTACTGCTAAGAAATATGGTAGAGTAGTTGAATATATCTTGATTTATGATCGAGGCAAAGATAAGAAACCAATTTATATTAATTATTAAACACAAACAATAAGACAAATAATTTTTTTAAAAAAAATAACAACATATAATTTTTGGGAAAAGGGGAATGGAAATTATTTAACGAAACTGGCAAAAAGGAACTAAAAATTATTTGGTACTTTATTATAAATATATACTATATATATTTAATATAATACATACGATTAAAATTAGAAAATTACGAGACTCCAATAGCTAATAAGAGAATGAAGCAAATATTAGTACCAGTGTACGAAGGGGACAAAATAGTATTTTTTTAAATTCATTAGGGGTAAAAAAGTCAAAAAAGTGAGAAAAATTGTACTTTTATATATAGTATAGGTAGATAAATAATAAATATCAAATCCTAGATAATTAATTTTTGTAGAAGGGAAAAAAAACCAAATTCCTTAAAATATGATCTTTTCCTTTATCATATCTCCCTCTCTACGGTGGTTTTTTTTCAAATTGCACTCTTCCAGTCAGGGATTCAAGCTGTTGGCATTTTGTTCATGGAGTTTCATAATACTCATACCGACTAATTGCTAATAGGTTTCAACTTTGGAGATATATTTTGCATCACCCGAAGAATTGTATTCATGGTGTGACTATTAATTTTGGAAAATTAAAACAATCAAATTTAGATAAAGGAATGAAACACTTTAAAATCTTGGCAAATTAAAATGTGAAATTGGAGTGTCCCAAGAAGTATCCATGCTTCTATTTCTATTTGTTACCTCACTTAACTCACTTAAATTAAATAAATTGAGACTTTTCCGGGTGATAAAGTGAAAATGCCCGACATATTTTAAGGACTCTTTATTTTATTTTCGTTCTATGATTAATTACTCGAGATTTTATCTTTTATTCTAATTCTAAAATATGATGAGTTGTCCGTTTTAATGATGTGTCGCTTTTTTTAAGCATATGTTATAATATTATTGGACTAATCCACCATCTAACATAATGGACTGAGTTTATATAAGAATTTCTCACTACAGAACAATTAAAAATATTAAACTCATTTTTTTCTCGTTATCTTGTCTCACCATATTTGTTACATTTTTTGAGGAAATTTTATCATTTTTTTAGTTTTTCAACTAACTTTTAATTACTCAGAGGGTTCAAAATTGTAATTTTTTAAAAAACTATATATTTTATGTTTAAAAATAAAGGAATAGAAGTGAAAGATTTTCTAACTTTAGAGGTTTTTTATATAATTAACCATGATGATTTTTCTACGGCGCCCAGGACTATTTTTTAGCACCATATTCGATTAATATACACTGTTGAATTTATTGCAAATTGATTTTGACCGTGTGATTTATAAAAAATGCCTAAAAAGATAACAAGTTAACATATCACAATTTTAATTAAGAAACTAAAAAAATCTTAACTTATTCGTAAAAGGAAACAAAAATCTCAATATTAACTCTAAGAACAAGTAGAACTCCTCAATTCTCGAGATTAATTTTGGAAGAAAAATATAGTGCTAGCCCTATATTCTTGACATTATTTTTTAGGAAGTTAGTGTTATTCTCACACCCCAATTGTTACTTTACACTCTTTGATTTGAAAAATTATTACATTAGCCTTTATTATATTTTATAACTTAAATTTTAATACTTAAATTGGTAAATTCATAAATCAAAGATGTCAAAATAACAATTTGGGGAGTGTGAATAACACCACCATTTTTTTAAAGTACTTCATATACTAACAAATCCTATAAACACTACTAACTAATATGTCAAAATTTGAATGAATTGCCTTATGTGATGGACTCTCAAGTGAATTAATATATAACACTTATATTTTGACACATGAATTAATATGTATAGTTTATAGGATTGGTTAGTATGTATAACACTATTCATTATTTTTATTCCACCAGCTAATTTAGTTCTAGTACGATCGATTCTCAAAGAGAAATGACTCTTTCAGTATGGTTTTTTTCATTTTCAAAACTCAAACTGCTGTTCCATGTCACCAAAAAAAACTACTCATTTTTATTTATACTAGATAAATTGGGCACGTTCCGCACATGTGTCATCTTTACTTTTTATTTTTTTAGTAAGATAAAGATTTTGTTTATAAGATGAATATTTTTTATTACTTTACTAATTTAGTAGTAAAGTAATTACGCTATCAAATGACACTCTAAGGCCCTGTTTAGGAATGGAAAATCCTTACTTTTTCTGTTTCTGTTTTTCAGAAATATCTTTGATTTTAGAAATTGGAAATCGTATTTCTTTTGTACTAAATGTGAATATTTTTAACTTTAGAAAATTCAAAATCGTATTCACCTAACAACTATTTCTTTTTCTCTTTTTTGAAAAATGAAACCTACTAATTTTATTCAATCAATTTGATTTTAATTAAAAAATTACGCTATCATTTATTTCTTTTTGAGAAGATTAATAAATTAAATGGTAGCCCATTTTAATTTTGTTAAAGATCAAATATAAATATGTTAATTCTCTTCATGTTAAAGATCAAATATAAATACAATAATTTTGTTCATGAAAATAAAACACATATAAAATAGTCTTGAATTATTTGTTCATTACGTGAATACTACAAATATGAACATTAAAATATTCAGCCTTAACACTTGCAGATGATACAATCTCCATACAAGAGTCCCACTTATCAGAACCTCCTTTCTTAACACGCCTACAACCTGGAACATTATCCTCCGCAACACGTTTTTCTTTTGAGCTCTCACCACCAGACTTTTCGCCTTCAATTCCATTACCATCTTCAGGTACATGAACACCATAATTCATAAACTCTTCTTCATTTTGGCGCTCTTCAACTGAAGTTGGTGGCAATTACGAAGAAGCATGATGGAGATGCCCAGTAGCGGTAGATTTGTTAAACACTTGACCAAGGAGCTCATAGTTCAGACATCCTTTCTTTCTAAATATTTTGTAGCTCTTATTTTTCTACAAAGTAAATGAACAACATTAAGAATTTAATCAAAATTCAGAAAATTTATGCCATGAATTACTAAAGAAACTTGTAAGGAAACGTAACATACCATGAAAAATATTTACCACATATCTTCGGGTGCATTCACAGTGTTTAAACTTGATTGTTAGGTGACTCTTGTATGGTCGAACAAATCTGAAAATTGGCGATGCTTTTGTCTCAGTCGATTATATTTACCTTGCAGCTTCATTGGTCCATATCGTTCACCGGTAGCTAAGTCCATTTTTTCATCCATATCTTGCCAATCCGTAGATTTAAAACTAGGAGTACCATTTGGATCTTTCTTAACTCTCTCTTACAATATTGGTAAAAATATCGATTCATTTTTGTCGGACCATTTAGCCTCATCTTCTCCATCATTTCTTCCTCTCATCTAAATCATCAATCATTAAAACTCGGAGGTGACATTCATCATGTATTCGTAAAACTATGACAAATATTCACTACCAGTTTCTCATAATTTCAAACCTATCTATATGAACATATTACCAATTATCATCATTTTTTGAAAAAAAAATACTACATGCATAATCTGTAACCAACAAGCTAAAATAATTTCAGCCAATTAAACTGAAATGTACATTTCAATTGAAACAATATTTCAAGAAATTCGAACAGAGGATCAATATACGAAGAACATGGAAAATAAAACTAATTATGGAAATAAAGAATAAAACAAAGATCATAAAGAGCAGAAGTACCACACAGGGGGAGAAGGAGGAGGCAGCAACGACGGCAGAGGCGGAGGCAGCGACAACGACGACGTGCCGGTTAAAGGAGAAAGTTGTGAATTATTTTGGGAGAACGAGTAGATCTATTGAAAGAGAAAGGGAGAAAGGGACAATGGTTTGAAAAGAAAAGTGAGTGGTTGATAGTATTTTGGGTTGTTTTTTCCCATTGTTTATTTTTTACATTAACAAAATGGGCCGGTTGAGTAGAAGTAAAAAAAAAAATTAGAAAAATGGTTTTGGAAAAATTGGAAAACTCCATTTTGAGCATGTCTAATTTTCAGTGTTAATTTAGAAAAATCTCTGAAAATGAGATTTTTTTGAGATTTTTTCATTTTGGAAAAAACAGTTTACTGAAACACAATTTCGGAAATATCTCTAATTTTCTGAAAATTAGAATTTTTTTTAGAAAATTCTCCATTCCCCTAAGTTTCTTTCTTAGTTTTTCTCTCATAAATTTGAATGGGATGGAAAACATTTCTACACTGTTTTTTTTATCCCACAATTCTTTAAAAATAGAGTACATTAATATTTATGGCTTAGATAATTATAGAGAGGATAAGTAAGGGTGCCCGAGCTTGGCCTCAGGCAACAATTTGAATTTCATGTCACTATATTAGGAAACTTATTTTGTGCGAATATGATGGTAAACATTATCCTCCATAATATATAGAATTTTAGTATGTAATTAAGTAAGTGGAAGTAAGTAAATAGCTTCCTTACCATCTCCATGAGGTGTTCCAATAATTCAAGTGTTGATGTCATTAGAAAACAGCATAAAGAATAAAAATTTCAGCTACTCTTTTAGCTTGTGACTAACACTCCTACTAACAAATGCAATGAACGGTCTTGTTATTCACTTCCTGCGCAAAAACAATCTCTATAAAGTTGGAATCCACAACAAAAGTGAGTTAAAATATACCTCTACTTATTGTTTCAATTATAGAGATTTTCTGTTTATTTATTTTTACCACTTATAAATGAACGTCTTTACCCGCCATTAGTTCCTGCAAAGATACATAATGAAAATCACAAAGGTTCACTTTATATTGCTACTCCACAACTCATATTGAGTTGGAGTGCTTTCTTTCTATGCAAACTGACAACACCACTAAAACAGCAAAGAAGCAAAAATTACACCCCTAGAAGTCTAATCCTAATGAGCAAGAATACAACCACTCCATAGGAAGAACAATCGCAATGTGCAAGAGTAGAGGGCATTCACGTTACTGAACATGCACGAGAAGCTGAGCAAAATTTTCCTACCTGAAAGACCAACGACAATAGAGTACACTGGTCAGGGAAAAAAATGTCACTCCATATAGGGCAACCTTACTTTTGGACAATTGTTTACACCAACACTCGGTTAACACACCAGCACTTGGGATAAAATGGTAAGGAAAATGCACCTTAGGGTTCTCAACATTTTACAAAAAAATCGATTGGGTCTCTAACGTATTCTAAGATTTAATAAAATTCCTAACGTTTGTGTACGAGGTTCAATTGGGTCCTTACCGTGTCCAAAAATCCTATATGGCACTACCTACTGTTATCTTCTATTTTTTATTAATATTTTTTAATAAATGGGACCTAATGTAAAATATTAAAAACAAGAAAATTTTAAAAAAAGAAAAACAAATAAAATTATCTTTATAAAAAGAGGAAAAAATAAAGGAAGATTCCTTCATCTTCTTCTTCATTTCATTTCCTTTCATCATCATCATCATCAACAACAACACCAAAACCTAAACCCACTATCTATAAAAGAGCAATCTTTACTGTCATAAAGTGGACAATCATCATCCCAAACCCAGTTTCCATCAAATAAATCAAACCCATCACCACCTCGTCAAGGAATCCCAATCGTCCATTCTTAGTAGTACCCAACTCCGTTGGTGATGAAGATGGAGTAAAAAGTCAACCTAGCCAGGACACTCCATGGTAGCGTAGGTCACGAGTGACTGCTCTGCAATCGTTGTAAAAGAAGCAGCCAATGAAGATTAGGATAACAAAAAAGAACCCAAAAACGCCTAGAGATGGCTCAAGTGGGTTGAACTTGAGGCGCTTGAACTTTTTAAGGAAACCCAACTTGGTAAAATTGTCAGAATGTTCTTGTTTTATGTTTTGGGTGTTGGTGCTCTTAGCCATTGTTTCTAGGGAGAAAGAACAAAGATTTAGGAAATAATCAACGACACCAGTCACGGGTCTTTCAATCTAACAAATGCAACACAGTAGGCAACAATATGACTCTGAAAATCAATCGGGATATAACTTATCAGTTGTCTTATTGGTTTGAAAATGTCGGATTCAAGTTCAAATCTTGTATCCGTTAATAAAATAAATAAACAATATGACTCTGAAAGGTTTATTAGTTTTATTTCTCTCAGTCAAACAAATGCAAGGAAATGAATGTTTTAACCGAAATTTAATCAAAATATGTTGTGTACACAACAATTGGACTTCTCACGCTGTGCTTGTCGCCTGACCACACCAATGATGTTGACACCATAGTTGTTGTTGCATTCAGGGTTCCAATTCCAGGAATGGTCGTGTCTTTAAACAAGATAGGGATAGTTCAGCACCTAGGGGAGCAAGGCTATTGGTAGATTAAAGGAATGTCAATAGATCAGATGCTTATGAGGGATCGAGTTGTGACGAAGGTGTAGTCCCTAGTTGGACTCCTCCGCTACGTAATAGAATTTGCTTAAATATTGATGCGATAATTGGTCCGATTTCGACAAGCCTTGGTATTGTTGCCCGAGACTACATGGGGAATTTCCTTTTCTGCGCAGCTTGGTGTATTCTGATTACATATGGGGTCTCAATTGTTGAGGGGTAAGCGATATGGAAAGCTCTTCAATTAGCGATAACTAACAATCTCGATGTAATTAACGTTTTAATCACACTGTCTAGAAATTATTAATGCGGTTTGAGATTCGAGTCATTCTCTGTCAGGGGTGAGCTTGATAGCACAAGACATCCAAGTTCAGTCCAATTCCATTTCGCATTGTTCACTTACGCATATTCGTAAAGTAGGAAACTTTGTTGTTGATACTCTTGCTAAAAGAGCTTTGTCTATGTGGTTTGGAAGAATTATGGTGTGGAAAATGTCCTGCTTTTATTCACCCTTAGTAATTGCAGATTTGGTTAATGAATGAATGTCCAAATTGATTTTAAAAAAATGTTCGTATTTAAAAAAAAGTTCAAACAAATCCCTAACTGATAACTTTAGTCCTCGTATTGGTAATTTTTTTTGCAACCGAACTTCTAAATGATTAATTTAGGGGTCATTAGCATCACCACCCCCTGAACTATCATCGTCAAGCAAGTAGGCCCCTCAACAATTTTTTATTGGATTTAACTCCTCTAATTATTTTTTTGTTGCAAAAAGGTCCCTCTGTTAAGTTTTCCATTCAAAACTTTAACGGATTTGCTTTGATCATATTTTTTTATTCTCTTTTATTTCTAAAAAATGAGAAAAATAGGAAAATAAATTTTTAAAATTGAAAAAAATAGGAAAAAAATTATAATTAAAATTTAAAAGTGATAAATATTTTAAAAAGTTATGAAAAATAAAATATTCAAAAAATATGAAATTAACAACGATACTTTTATTCTTTCCTTTTTTTTTGAATTTTTCAACAAAAGTTGCTAGTTTTTATAATTCTAATTCTTCTTTTATAATTCCTTAAAAATTTGTATAAATATATATTTTTTTATTTTTATGAATTTTTTCGTTCTTCTCGATTTTTATTTTTAGAAAAAAATTAAATTATTTTTTTAAAAACATTTATGTTCACATATACTTAACAATTAGTAAGTTAAAAATACATTTTTTAATTTGATTTTGAAGTGTACTTTTTTTGGATTAAAAAAAACAAAAAAATGATGAAATCAAATATGTTAGGGTTTTGGATGGAAACAACTAACAAATGAGTTTTTTTATAACAAAAAATAGTTATGGGAGCTGAATCCAATAAAAATTATTAAGGAGTTTATTTGACAGACAATGATAGTTCAGGGAGTGATGATGCTAATTATCGTTAATTTAGTCATTGTGTTTTTTTAAAAACTATTTGTTGATTAATTTAGTTTTTTTCTTTCTAAACTTTTATTTGTTGGTTAATTTAGTGCATATTCATAAAATAAATTCCAATTAAACTTCTAATTGATTAATTTTGACCCCATATTCGTAATCAATTTGCAATCAAACCCATAAATAAATAATTGGGAACTTGCAAAAATAGATACCTGTCAAACAATTAATTGACTGATTTGGTACCTCCACTTATTTTTGCTTTTAAAAGATACCTCTAAACAAACAAAACGTCATATTTGGTACTTCCGTCCAACTCCGTCCACTTCCCACCGTTAAGTGTCCTACGTGGCACGCCACGTCGGATGCCACGTCAGAGTTGAGTGACGTGGCATGCCACGTAGGACACTACTAACCCGGTTACGATGCCACGGGTCGGGTCCGGATTTTCCAGACCCGGATTGAAACGACGTCGTTTCACCATTTGAAACGACGCCGTTTCATTGTTTTCTTTCTCTTTTTTCTTTTTATTTCTTTTCTTTTTATTTTTCTTTTCTTTCTTTCTTTCTTTTCTTTCTTTCTTTCCTTTTCTTTCTTTCTCCGTTTTGATTCGTGCTGGTTCGAGAAGGAATCTTCAAGAATCAATCAATTTCATTAAAACCATCCCGTTCTGATGCAAACCCAGATCAAGAAATTGAAGAATCATCAAAATCAACCGGTTTTGATGCGAACCCAGATCAAGAAGTTCAAGAAATGAAGATTTCAACAATCCCATAAAAAATTTCAAGATCCATGAGCAATGATTTGTACTCAAAAACAAGCTTTGGGTCTGGTAATTATTTTGCCCTCTCACCAGACTTTGTTCTCTTCACAACAAAGCTCCAAATTAATTATTAGGGATTGAAAATGGGGAATTGCCAAGCTGCGGGAGCAGCAACGGTGGTGATTCAACATCCATCTCCCTCGCCGATCCGCCACCAACCACCTTCATCCAATCTCAAGCCAAACCCGAAAAAATAAACCAGCCACCCAGGCCATCATCAACCATCATCCGAATATACCCACCTCCTCACTACCCAAACCACACACCACCATCAACCAAACAGTCACCACACGCTCCGGCCATCACCACCGTAGCCTCCACCCAAAACCACCACACGAACAACCAAAATCCAAATAGTCACCACAAACTCCGCCCAACACCACAGCCACCCGACCAACACCCATCACCGCCCCGATTCCTAAATTAAACCCAGCCCATCCGCCACCAAACCACCCATTTTCGTCCTCCACAAAATCAACCAAAATCCGTGCCCAAATTACCCATTCCTCTCAGCCTCCAGATCAAAGCCTCCCGCCACCACCACAACTGGCCTCCCACCACCGCCGCACCTCTACAACGCCACCACCATCACAACCGGTTTCAAACCCAACCACCAAAACTACCAAATCCTGACCCATCTCCAACACCAAACCATCAAACCTGATCTACCCCACACCAAAATCCCCAAACCACCCCGTCGCCGCTGCCACCAAACAACCACACAAAACCCATCTCCTTCTCGCTCAAAAACCAAACCCACAACAACGGGAAGAAAACAAAACAGAGAAGAAGAGAGGAAGAAGAAAGAAAAGAAAAAAGAGAGGAAAAGAGTGAATACCCACCGAATATTGCAATCCCCATTCTCTTCCTCGGTAATTTGGCAGTGAAGGTGAGTATTTTTTTGCAGAGGAAGAAGAAAGGAAAGAAAAGAAGATGATAAGGTCGTAGAAAGTAGAAAGAAGAAAAAAAAAAGAAAAAAAAAGAAATGAATTTTTCAAAAAAAAAAAGAATATTCGGGTCGGGAATCCGGACCCGACCCGTGGCATCGTAACCGGGTCAATAGTGACCTACGTGGCATGCCACGTCACTCGACTCTGACGTGGCATCCGACATGGCGTGCCACGTAGGACACTTAACAGTGGGAAGTGGACGGAGTTGGACGGAGGTACCAAATGTGACGTTTTGTTTGTTTAGAGATACCTTTTAAAAGCAAAAATAAATGGAGGTACCAAATCAGTCAATCAATTGTTTGACAGGTATCTATTTTTGCAATTTCCCATAAATAATTTAGGCATAGTGTTCTTAATGTTGTCAATTAAACCGAAACATTTATGAAATTTTATATTTTTTTTCATATGTTTGTAAATTTGATTCAGCATAAACCTACATAATTATTCATTTTAACATTTTTTATAGAATCCACTATGGATTGATTTTTATTTCAATCAACACTTTTAATAATTTCAATTTTCAAACAAGTCAAGCAACACGGGACCATGTTTCTAGTTAAAATATACAATTTTAGTGTTTATAATTATTTTTAATTCAAGGTTAATTTTATAAATTATTTTTAGAAATATTGAGAGAAGTTATATAATGACCCACTAATAAAAGTTACTGGCTTTGTTCGAGTCCCACTTCAACCTGAGTATAAAAGAAACGTCTTTTTTTAACCAAAAAATCTTCGTTTTGTTAGTATCGTCAGTATATTTGTGTGGACCGAATACCTTTATCACATTTTGGGCCCGTAAAAGCCCAAAGTCAATAAGTTGGGCCTGCTTGTAACTGACAATCGATAAACCCTCCTCTCCTCTCTTCAGTCTCCTTCTCCCGCCACCTATTTCTGTTAAACCCTAAAACTGCAGGACGGAGCTAGCAAACAATACGTTTCCGTTTCCCTACCGGCAGTGTCAAAACATTCAAGTAAGATGGAAGGTAACAGACTACTGGTCGATCCGATGGACTCGGACGCAAAGATTAGCGAGTTATTGAAAGAAGTCCAATTGAGCCACTCACCTGAATTCACTAAGCTCGTAGATGACACTGTATCAGCTATCAAACGTTCCATCACGAAAATCCCCAACGACCTGACAGTTACATCTGATGAAGCGCCGCGATTTATTGCCGATATCGGTGCAGATAAAGTGGAGTTCAAGTTCAAGAAGCCGGAAGCTGTTGCAGTCACTGGCAGTTATGCAATTCAATGCATTGCGAAACCGGAATTTAGCGTGGACCTCTTCGTTCAGTTACCAAAGGTATTAGCTTAGCTACGAATTCTTTATTTGTGCTGAAGTTGCTTATTGACTCAGCTTTGTGAAAAATTGTGTGATAGGAATGTTTCCATGAGAAGGATTATTTAAATTACCGGTATCATGCGAAAAGGTGCCTTTATCTTTGCATTATCAAGAAGTATTTGAAGTCGTCATCGGCATTTGAGAAAGTTGAATGGTCAGCCTTTCAAAATGAAGCTAGAAAACCTGTGTTGCTCGTCTATCCAGGTGGTTACAATGAGATGTGTTACGCCTGTGGTGCATTTTTTTTGTGTGGATGTTCGATTTATTCTCCGTTACATCTTTTTTCTTTTGCAGTGGTCAACCTTCCTGAAGCTCCAGGGTTTTTTATTCGTATAATTCCTACAGCAAAGTCACTCTTTACTGTTTCTAAGTTGGAGTTAGGCCGAAATAATGTCCGTGCACTGAGTCAAGGTAGCATGCAGAATTTAATTCAATAGTGTCATTGTTACTGTACTGTATTAGATTTTTCCTTTGCTGATGGACTAGTGTTCTGTTTTGCCTTTTCTAGAAGGGAGTCTTCCACCGCCGACGCCAATTTATAATAGTAGTATTTTGGAGGATATGTTTTTGGAGGATAATGCAGAGCTTGTCAAGAATACTTTCCTAGGATGGAAGGAACTAGGGGAGGCTTTGATTTTATTGAAGGTATATAGCTTTATGGATTTTTGTTGTTCTAAATTTGATGTGATGTGTTTGTTTTATGGGTATGGAAGTGAGGTCTTCTCTTGTTGGTGTAGGTCTGGGCACGGCAAAGAAGTTCTATATTTGCTCATGATTGTTTAAATGGATATCTGATTGCTGTCATATTGTCATACCTTGGTACTCGTCATAAGCTTGTTAAGTCAATGAAGCCACTGCAGATATTTCGTGTAACCTTGGGCTTCATAGGTATGTCCACTTTTCCCATTTTACTTGAGGTACCATCGTAGCTTTCATCAATTATGTTGGATACAGTTTTTTTTTGCTCTATTGAGCTTATTAATCAGTTTATTTTGAATCATTTTGAGTTGGATCTTACCATGGTATTCTTTGGGTACTATTTAGTAATTTTTGAAAATCATTTATCAAGCTCTAAATTCCATTGGTTATTTGATAGTTTAGTCGTCTCTCTTTCATTCTAAAAGTCCTTCAGCGTAGCATTTTGTTTGTATATAAAGTGGATGAGTTGTATTAGTGTTATGTTACATCATGAGTATTTGGCTAGTCACCAATTACTTTTTAATACGAAAATTTTCATGGAAACCATCTTAAGTCTTAACTAAGGAATTTAAAGCATTTTGATGCTTTGGCAGCTAAACTTGGATAATTGTCATGTCTGAAGTGAAATCTTGCTGTATGAAGCTTCTGAAACTATATTCATTGATCCAGGCAATTTATGTAACCACAACACGATTTTTTCCTTGACTTGTAGCCAAATCCGAGTTATGGAGAGGGGGATGGGCCAAAATGTCGAAAGAGGTCAGCTGCTTTACAATTCTTTATGATACCATGCCAATTAAAAGCTTTAGCTCTCTTTATATCAATTCCATTGATGCTATCTCATTTCTGTTTCATCTTGTACAAAGAACTTCATGATTTCTCAGGGCTTTTTAGTTGTTCTGTCTGTAATTCTGCCATTCTACTCTTTCAGATTGTTACTCATTATAACCTTATTTTTGACTTGCAGGATATAACACTGTGTAAAGAGTTATTTCCAGCAGTTATATGTAGTTCATGTAATAATTTCAATCTGACTTTCCGGATGAAAAGTAGTGGCATCATTGAGGTAATATTGTCATGGTTTAAATGTTTACATTTAGGAGTGCATTGCCTTGTCTGATGATTCTACTCTTCTTTTCAATGTTCAGCTCCAAGACGAGGCTTCTTTGGCTCTTAGATGCTTGGAGAAATCTGGAGATGGTGCCTTTGAGGATATTTTTATGACCAAGATTGACTTTCCTGCTAAATATGATTATTTTGTAAGGTAGGGTTGTTATTCTATAAGTTTCTGATTACTTCTTAGTTTGCATACGGAAGCATATACACATTAGCGCCTGCTTCTCGAAACAAGTTTAATCATAAGTGTCATTAGTATCGTTGTTGGTATTTGAGCTGCTAAGGATAAATTCGACTTTGATAACAGTGTAGCTTAAGGAGCAAATCTGTTTTAATCAAAAAGCAAAAGGAAAAGAAAGAAAGACTGTTGCAAGCATCCACTTTGCTAGCTATGTATTCCCAGTTCATTCATGGCTAGCACTGAATATTTCAGGTGTTGAGGAGTACAGGAAACTGCAATGATCTATGTTAAAATCTGGAAATTAATGCATAACATAATTTCTAAATGTAAAATTTCGAGTAGCATGAAAATTTCCTGTTTCCTGAGTTGTTCCTTATACATGCATGGTAGACCAGTTCAATAACTGACGCTGTAGTTCTGGCTAATCACTAATTCAACTTAAGCTTTGAATTTTCCATCCATCATGTGTTTTTGTTATCACGTTTAACAGTGATTTTATGCTGCTCCATTGTTGACCTCATTGTTTGCATGGTCTGGTCTTTCAGGCTGAACCTAAAAGGAAACAATGAGTTCCATGCTTCTGGATTCTGCTTGGATGATGAGTGTTGGAGATTGCTTGAGAAGAAGGTGCATACTCTTCTGTGTCAGGGACTTACCGATAGGTCAAAACTCATTCGAGTTATTTGGAGAAACATCCCTTCAGAATTCTGCTTGGAAAATGTATGGGGCTATAACTATGCTTGAATGCATGATGGCTTGTGTATATTCCATGTTTTGCAATTGCCTAATTGTTCCATTTACCAGGGTTTATCAACACTTGATAGAGAGCCACTACTTGTTGGAGTTTCAGTAAGCTCTTTGGAGAAAGCCTTTAGACTCGTTGATATTGGTGCAGACGCTGAAAACAAAGAGGAGGTATTTCAGTTCTGTTTTGAAATATATACAGTTGTCCTTTCATTTTATATTAATCTTGTTCATATTTTCTGCAGGCCCTCAAGTTTCGGAAATTTTGGGGGGAGAAAGCAGAACTTCGGAGATTTAAAGATGGTAAAATTGCAGAAAGCACGGGTGAGGCTCTATTATGCCTGTCTTTGCATCATTTATTTAAATTTAGCTGCTGCATCAAGGTTATTAATTTGATTTTGTTTTGCCAATTTTATAGTATGGGAAAGTGACCAGTGGGCGAGGCATCTCATTTTAAAAAAAATAATCGAGTATGTGCTTGTTCGCCATCTTTCTATATCAGAAGAAAACATCATGCAAATTGTGGATCAACTTGATTTCTCTCTGCTCCATGGTGTTGTAGGTAAGAATGTACAGCTTTCATTTATTTATTTTATTTTCATGAGTGCACTCATGTGTTTGCTGTTCTCCTCATTGATGTGCACAATTATTTGCAAAATGTAATATTATTTTCTCAGATCCTATGTCGTTTTCTACAAGTTTGCTGGGGGCATTCGAAGTTCTGTCAAAGCGCTTGCGCCTTATTGAGGACATTCCCTTGAAGATATCTAGTGTTCAGCCATTAGACCCAGGTATCTTCTGGGTCCTCAGATGACATTTTTGAGAGCTTACAATCAAGTTTCCATGCTAAAGTGGTCAATGATTTTTCATGTGGAAGAATTACGTTAGTCTTGGCAGATTAGCTCTGGTGTTGTTTACATTGTGGAGTTTGTGCTTTGTCTCACTTTAATAGACTTTCATCATTTATGGCGTGTGCTTATCATTTTTCCAGCTTTCAGGTTTGCATCTGTCTTCCCCCCTGAACCTCATCCACTAGCCAGTGAAAAGGGTAACATTCCCAGATTACAGAAGCTTACTTCATCTTGCATTCAGCCGCTGGAAGTCATGATTCAGGCATGGATCCCTGTTACTGATTGTGCTATGTAATGTTTTTTTTTGTATTAAACCCCACACTGGTAACATTATTTTTATTTGTTCTAGTTGGAAGGCTCTGGGAACTGGCCAACAGGCGATATAGCGATTGAGAAAACAAAGTCTGCTTTCCTGCTTAAAATTGGGGAGAGGTGGGTGACACTTCTTTGTCCACGTCAGTATTATATTTTCATTTGTATACTAATATCTGGGATTATTATGCAGTCTCCAGAATAGTTGGGGGATGTCATGCGTTGCTACTGAGGATAATGTGGATATTTTTCTATCTGGATATGCTTTTCGTCTTAAAATTTTGCATGAGAGGGGGTTGAACTTGGTGAAAGGTAAGTTCATATATAATCTTCTATTCGCGTGTATGTTGTTGGTCAAGTATTTTGATGATCAGTTAGCAAACCCAATTTAATTTACAGGTGGACGTGATCAACCGAATCGAGTATCTTCTGCTGACAGGAAACTATTTGTTCAGGGTCAGCATTCTAGCATGATTAATGGGTTGCAGGGCCTTTTCCCAATGTATGGGCCAGTTGTGAGGTGAGTACTGAGTCTTTTCCCTGAATTTCATCTATTTAAATACCTTTCTGTGGAAGGACAGATACTGATGTATCATGGTTGACTATGTGTGAAGGCTTGCCAAACGATGGGTTGCATCTCATCTATTTTCAGCATGCTTGGTGGAGGAGACAGTAGAACTATTGGTTGCACATCTTTTTTTGAAGCCTTTGCCGTTTGGGGGTCCCTGCTCACGCATCACTGGATTCTTAAGGTTCAGTTATCCTATTCACATGGTTAATTGTTGATGAATTTACTTGAGCTAAACAAAGTTGTTATTTATGTGGACCATGGTTTTATATGAGGAACTTTGGTAAGAGTAGGCAGTGAGTTAAAAAGAATGAGAGCACTATATGCATGACATGATTAAGTCGTGTTGAGTTGGATATGAAGTTACAAAATGCAATTGGCTTGAGTTCATTCTGCATATGCTGTATTCTTAAAAGTACCTTCTTTACAGGTTCTTGCGACTACTTGGAGAATATAATTGGATCTTTTCCCCTTTGGTTGTTGACATAAATAATGATTTTACATCAAGTGATGAGAAAGAGATACATGTAAGTTCTGCAGTTCAGTGAATGATTACTTCATGTTGGTTGTTCTTCTTATTCTATTCTCACTTAAATGGTCACCATTTGTATGTTTTTTTATCAGGATAAATTTATGTTGAGCAGAGAGGATTATGAACAAAACGCACACGATGTAAGCCCAGCAATGTTCTTGGCCACATCCTATGACAAGGCTTCCGAAGCTTGGACCAGATCTTCACCCAACTCACTAGTTAGTGATTCCCTCTGTTCAAACTTGTTTGTGTGTGTTTTTTGTCAATGAGACGAACCTTTCATTATTTCTTTATGCCTGCAAGTTCACCAGGTGTCACAATTTTCTATTTCTCCCTTGAGCTTCTCATTGACAAATAATTGATTTACTACACAATTGTTACATCTTGATTGTTCATTTCTATCTTAAATTGTGAATCGATGGCCATAGAGGGCATTTTTCTATTTCAGCTAGTGTTCATGAAATTCTAGTGGCAGCAAGAAACTAAACTGTTTACCAAGGATGCACTTCTTAAAATCGGCAATGCAATTAACCTCCATCACATTTGATTATTCCCATATACATTGTGCTATGGAATTTGAATTTTTTGATAGCTCTTTTCATACTTGGTAACGTGGATTTTTGTTGGATGGAAAAGGAGCTTAGAAGGTTGGGTGCTTATGCTCGTAGCAGCGCAAACTTACTGACCAGACTCATACTACTAGATCAGACTGATTCATATAGATGGGAGGTACGCATAACCACTCACTGAGTCTTATCTAATGTTCCTGCTCCCCAACTCATTTATATCAATGCGCTTTGAATTGTTACTTGAAATTTGTTTCTTGCAGTGCGTTTTCCGAACCCCTTTGAACAACTACGACGCTGTTGTTCTTCTCCATGGGGACAGGTTACCTCACCCTCAACGGCTTCTCTTCCCTTCAAATTTAAACCAAGGTATACTTGCATTCTGCTCGTAACTAGAATGCATTGTGTATTTCTGCTTTACAATCTTCAAATAAAGTTTCATTCATGGTACCAAACCTCTTAAAAGTTATACACCTGGATCAGGGAGGCTTGTAGCTCATGGGAATGCTAGTAAAGCTTTTAAGCCATTCTTGTTGTCTGGAGATTTGAGGGGGAGCTTAGACGAACTGAAAAAAAAGTTGCTAGTGAGCTTCAATCCGGTGAGGAGCTATGTTACTGATTTACAGGTATGTATTATGAAACGATCTTAAGCTGTTCTTGCCACATTACTCTTGTTGGCTTATCACCTCTTGCAATATCCGCAGAAGGAGTTCAACACGTTGAAGTTGTGGTATGATTCCCTGGGAGGCGATGCTATTGGACTAACATGGGAGAGGTCTACTCCTACGGTATACCACAAAAAGCCTCTGCAATACCGACTGAGAATGTGCTTGTTCTGCATTAGCTGACAGATGTTATCAAATTGATCCCTCTAATGGCTTGTTTTTTTACGTCCAGAAACGGGATCGAGGGGAAGCAGATGAACATAGAGAGGAAGATCCAGCTGACGTGTTAAAAGCCGTAGGTGAAGCTGGGAAAGGTTTTGTGAGGAGTGTATATTTTCTCAAACGTCCAAGGATCGGGAACTGATTGCAACAATCGCGCGGCCTAGAATTATAGAATTAGGAATCAGAGAATCCCATGTTGTAAGCATACTTTTATTTATTTTTACTTCATTCCTTCGGGTAAAAATCTGGTTTTGTTGTGTTAGCAAGTCTCTCCCAAAGTTTTGATGAAGACAAGTGATATCTAATGTATTGGTATTGGAGAGGAAACTAGCATTTTCCAATGTAACATGTTTTTATGATGTGTTTGCAACTTAACAAAAGCCTGAAGTATGCAATTGGTTTCGATAATTATACGCTGCCGTTTTATGACATGTTCTTTCATTGGATCATTCTCGGAGAAAAGTATCTACCCTGAAATTTTACGAATTACAAATAATTGAATCACATGAGCATGTGCTATTTATCTAATTTATTTTAATTAAATTGTGTTTACTTTAACTTGGAAGGTAGGGATGGCAATTGGGCGGATATGGAGCGGGTAAGCACTATCCATACCTGCACCCGTAAATTTGCGGGTATGGTCGCATCTATATGGAGCGAGTAAAGGAAGAGTAATTATATCCGCGGATAACCCGCGAATATTCGTGGATACCCGCAAATTTAGTTGAATTTCAAATTTCAATCAAATTAATATATAAAAAAATCAATCTAATTTAATAACAATTCCACACAATAATACGATACACTAATCCAACATGATTTTTCATTTTTCGTTTGCCTGCAGGTCCAACAATTATTAAATAAACAAAAACCTGATTTTAGAGAAAATAAAAACTTGGCCATTTGTTTTTATTTTAAAAGCCCAAAAAGAAAGTATATTCAAATTGTAAAATAATTAATAAAAATTAATAAGACTCATCAGTTTAGAACCGTTTCATAAATTTAAAAAAGTACGAAGCAATGCTCTCTTTTCAAAGATAAATAAATACTATAGTGTTATTTTGAGGAAGGATCATCATGTGGATTAGAATTGGTAGAAAAGAAAATTAACCTTAAATTTTATTTTTTTAATAAAAAAATGGTTATATAATGTTTCATTATTAGAAAGCCCTCATCGTGAAAGAAATTATGAAACTAGCTTCTTCTAGGTTCTACAACACGTGTCTTATATATTATATATTGAATTAATTATATATTAAAATATTATTTTTATTTTTATTTATTTATTGCGGGTATTTAGTGTGGGTATTGGAACGAGTAAACACTATTCATACCCACATCTATACCCGCACTTTGCGGGTGCGGGTATATCCATACCCGCAAAATACCCACAATGTGCGGATAATATCCACCCACAATTGCGGGTATTGGGCGGATATCCATATCCGCGGGCGAAATTGCCACCATCACCAATACATAACGAATGTTGTTAAAATCACGTTCTAGCATGAAATTATATGATTGTATGATTTTTCGATTTTTAAACAAAACAACTCGTATTGAAAATCGGAATTAGTTGTTTCGACTCGCGGTGAAATTAGTAGTGAAAATGTTACATTATATAAAATTATATTATTAATTATTATTATAATACCCAGAAATACAACACGTCACGTCGTCTAATCAGTTGAACTATAATGTCATGTGGAAAATTAAAATCAATTTAAGCAGACAATCTTATACAATTTTGTAAACTTTAAATTGCACGATTTTACGATTTCACGGGTGCAAAATGAGGCAACTCGCGTTAAGAATCGGAATTGCTGTGGAATCGGTGGTGAAAACGTAAAATCTTTAAAAAGTGGATGGTTCTAAACATTTTTGTAAACGTTTGGACTATATCACATGGGCAGTGGGGCTGATTCGTTTATTCAGCACCATGGGCTCAATTTTTTAATAAAAAACGGGCCCAATTTAGGGTAATCAAACTCATCGTTCTCAACTTCCCCATATGTTATCTTCTCTGCTCCTTCATCTCAGATGTAACAACAAAGAAATCTTGATTTCCCGTCCCCGTCTCTTTCGTCGTGAATCGACCACCACCTGGTTAGTTACATACTCACTTTCCATGGCTCTCTATTTCTCTTTTTTGAAATGTCTATGATTGAAAGTGAAGAGCAGAGTAGTTTTGCTGGGAAAAAAATTAAACAAGTTTTTTCCAATAATTATTAGCAGCATTGCTACGGAAAACACAATTACTAGGAGGGGTAGCTAAATCTTTAGTACTAGTAAACGTAGTTTATTTAGAAACACAGGGTTGTGCAGGAGCATGGCAATGGTTATTATCCAGTTTCAATGCATTCTGAATTTTCATGCAGATTTGTTAGTTGATATTTTGTTAACTAATGCGATCTTCTTCCAATTCCGATGGAAAAAATAGAGAGTTTAATGGAATTTGTTGCTTGGTTTTTGCTGCTCTTTGTTCCCTTTCTATGAACAATTTGATCATGCCTTTAAAAAAATCTCCTCTAGAACAGATTGTCCATAGGGTGTTGTTTGAAACACCATCAATCAACAAATACCCGCAATTGAGACCGGAGTAAACTGTTGTTCCTGAGATCGGCTGCGGAAAATGGGACTCCTCAGCATAATTCGTAAAATCAAAAGAAAAGAGAAGGAAATGCGTATACTTATGGTGTAAGTAGCCGCCAAAATCTCTCTCTCTAGCACGCATACAGCTTACATGCGTCTTAATAATGATTATTGGTTGTGCAGGGGGCTTGACAATTCAGGAAAGACGACCATTGTTCTAAAAATAAACGGAGAAGACACCAGCGTTATCAGTCCCACACTTGGTTTCAACATCAAAACTCTCAGTTACCAAAAGTAAGACTATGATCTGGACCAGTTTAGATTTTTTATGGTTTCCTGATTTGGAATGTAAAATTTGAAATGGGAGTTTGCTGTTGGTCTTTTGTTAGGTATACACTTAACATTTGGGATGTTGGAGGTCAAAGAACTATAAGATCTTACTGGAGGAATTATTTTGAGCAGACTGATGGATTTGTATGGGTAGTTGATAGTTCGGATCTTAGAAGATTAGAGGATTGCAAAATGGAACTGGATAATCTTTTGAAGGAAGAGGTAAGTGACATTTGGTACTTGATTTCTTTAGTTCGTAAACATTTGTCATGTGTGACTCATTGTTGCTCTTATCATGGCTCCTATTCCCTATTTTTGTTTTTTTGGTTGTTTCTTTTTTGCTTTAATTTTCTTTTCAGGGTCTTTTTGCTACGGTCTTTAACTTGTTTGTTCATTTACCAGAGGTTATCAGGAGCGTCTTTGCTAATACTGGCAAATAAGCAAGACATAAAAGGTGCTCTTACGCCTGATGAAATTGCCAAAGTAAGGCTTCTGTTTCGTTTCACTGCAACCTGAATTTCGTTCGTCTTCTGTTCTTGTATTAGCATGGTTGTTGCATCTTGTTATAGAAGGCTTAGATGATGTTTGAGCATTTTTCTGCTCTGCATCTTCCCATTCGAGTCATAGACTCAACTGATTATCTGAAATTAGGTTAAATTCATCTCCATAAGCAAGTGACGGGTTTGTGGTTTACTGATCATGAAGTGGATGTTCTGTGCCTATGTTGTTGGTTCATATTGAAATATTGCAGTTTATACTTTTGTTTTGTCGTAGCTCATTAACACAAGTTGTCCTAACTGGGTGATAAGATGGGGTCACAACTTCATTTTGGAATATCTATTGCGTCCTTTACTGCAATTCTTTGTTTGTGATTGACCGTTGAGCATTGAATGGGACACTGTCCTAACGTAGTTTTGATCCCTTTTTTTCAACATCGCTTAGGTTCTATCTCAAAATAATGTGCTTCATATGCAAGCAGAAGCTAGATTTGATGATTTCGTATGAATCATTTCAAAGACCTTACACATGCCTTCTTTTGACCTGAGGAATCCTCCCACATTAGCAGAATTGAGTTCCTGTTCTCCACATTCCATATTGCCGACTTTATTAATGTTTATCCTTTTCATGCATTTTAGGTCATGTTTCCTTCTTGCTTCATGGTTCATTCGTCTTTACAATTCCTTTTTTGCAGGTATTGAACCTAGAGAACATGGATAAAACGCGGCACTGGAAAATTGTTGGATGTAGTGCATACACAGGCGATGGCCTGCTTGAGGGATTTGATTGGTTGGTTGAGGACATAGCGTCCCGGATCTATGTGCTTGATTGATACCTCTATGATTCAGTTTTTTCGTTGTTGTAAAAGACAGTATTGAAATGTATTTATTACTGTTGCATGGAAGTTATAAATGCACTGTTTCTGCAATCAGCATATGTTTTTTCTTTTTTCATATTCCTGGTTATGATCGGCCCAAAATCTTCACTCAATTCATCATTTTACATAAACAATGTCTCTAAGTAAAGGGCCGGTGCCAAAAAGTTTAGTGCTGTAAGCAATTTATCTGAGTGGTGAATTTGTGGACATATGAGCATGAGCATCATAGATTCATAATATGATCGCATATATTTAATGCAAGTGGTTCGACACTTTGACTCGCTAGTAAAAGTTCGTCGAACTCTATAAGTTTCATGAATTTTCGAAAACACAAGTATCAAGTGCTATTATAATATTCTTGGTTGAAATTCATAAGCTCAATGAATAGAGACATTTTCTGCCATTGAGAAATAACAGAAGCCCAGCAAAGAAGTCATGAAAACCCATGACAAATAAAATGGCATTTCTTAGAATTTCCAAATAAGAAGTGAACAGAATTCTAAACCCTAAACCCTAATTATTAAGGCCATGCCACATAAATATTTCTTCAATTAGGGCGCATAGATTCTTCCAACTTAGTAACAAGAAACAAACAGAAACAGGTGAGGATCATCTGTGGTTCAACTTTCCTTCTTTCCCTTTCTTCAACTTAACTCTTAGACTTTTATTTTGAAAATATCAATTTATTATTTGATTTATCTTTCTTGGAAGTCTTCAATAGTTTTATTTCTAAATTATAAGCTAAAAAATCTAAAAGACAGTTTAGTGAACTCTAATTTTTAAAATTTTTAACTCTTAGAATTATTTCTTGAAAATATCAATTTATTATAGGAAATAGTTATAAAATCACCCCATGTTTGAAATTGAATCAAATAGAGCCTCACATTTTTCACTTTTAACATATTACATCCTATTTTTAAAATTATTTTAAAATTTATTTGACTCTTCCAAAATTGACTTTAGATTTAATTAGCTGACGTGGAAATTAATTTATTAAAAAAATGGCATGGATTTTTTTTCATCTTTCTTTTTACACGCGATAAACGCTGAAGTGACATAATTAACTAATAAAATCAAAAAATTTAAAAAATTAAATTAAATGTAAAATCAAAGCCACACATATAACAATGCATATGTTGTTAATCTAAACAAAAAGGAATGTAAACTTTAAAATTTCATAAAAAGTTAATTTTTTTTTACATAAGTTAATTAATTGTCTAGATTATATTAAACCGAGTATCAATTATCTTGAAATTTTCAAATAACATCCAAAAATTACTTGAAAGTGTAATAAAACATAACTGAACATTAATTAATTGTTTAGATTATATTTTTTATTTTTTATTTTATTTTTATTTTTATTAGAGTATGTCACGATAGCGTCTATCCGGTGTAGGGAGAGAGATGAAAAAATTTAATAAATCAATTGCGACGTCAGCAAAATCTAAGATCAATTTTTGGAAGAGTCAAACAGGTTCTAAAACAATTTTAAAATTAAGTGTGATTTGTTATAATCGACAAATATGAGATTCTATTTTACTAATTTTATAGTTTTTTTCTTTATTATATAATATATCTTTTTTTGGAGGTCTAGAGAACATTTAACTTTTTAGTATTTTTATTTGCATACGACGAAACAATCATTTCTTAGAGCGTTCACATGGCACAATTATAGAGCATTGCATTTTAATTGTCGCTCATTTCATATTGTTTTATAGATTAAAGACGAGAGAGTTTGGATTGAAGTGAACAACTTTATTGATAAATACAAGAGAAATTAGTTATCTACTAACCACTTAGCTAACAAACGGAAGGAAAATAAGAAACTACTAATCTCCCACTAGAAAACAAACGTGCAAAATATTTTTGTATTTACAAAACGAAACCTCAGGTTAAGATGTAATTAGACCTGAGGTTTATATCCCAAGGCAATGCTTAGGTCTGGTTCCAAGTCGAACCTGAGCCGTGGTGTATTTTAACAGCATGTTACAATATTATTTTAAAAAGAAATAAGATCCGATGGAACGGAATTACCATGAACGGAAGCCGATCGGAACACCGCGGTCATTGGCGGAGAAATGGGATTTGATAACCCTCAAGCCACGGAGGAGGAGCAAACAGCTCTTTTGCTTTCTAATACCCAGCCACCAGCCACCATAGTGTGGATTTTCCCTCTGTTTTATATCATGTTATCTATCCATCTCAATGGATGGTTAGGATCTCTCAATAGTTTTTTGTGTTAACGAAATGTAGATTTTATTCAATATTCTTATTTGATAGTGTGTTGCCATGAAAAGAACCAAAACGAGTAAACAAACTGGTTCGACATACACACACATACTGTATCAGAGGTTCATAGTATCCTTTATCTGTGGATTCATCTATGAAATCAATGCAGTAGCTATAGGACTTCCGAGATGAGTTTTTCGGTGACAGCTTTCGAAAGTCCATTCACTGTATCAGTGCTTCCTACCTGCAAAACATCCAAATTGATTGTCCATTTCAGAAGCATAAGGTCTTTAACAAGTGTGAAAATCTATGTACTCGCTGCTCATCAGAGAACCAAAACCATGAAGCTAGACTCTATCGATTCGATTAAACTAGTTTGCTAACGGGAGACACGAGTGGAGAGTCGTAAGACTTCAAACCATAGTCCCAATTGGTCAGAGGGCTAAGTTACATGAACTTTAAACTAAACTCTTTTTCAAACGAACCACCAAAGGATGGTTGATTAACTTGATTTGCAGGAGAGACCATATTAAAATATAAGTATAAGGTAACGGAAATAAGAGAAGTCATTCGTTCTGAGGCACAGGTAGAGATTGGGTCCATCGAGCACTAAAATCCTGATGGGCACAACCTCACAAACGTAGAGCATAAAAGCCTTAAAGAGAGAAAAAAGAGAGAGCTAACCACTGCTTGGACAAAAGGCGATGTCAAGGGGTGTTCAAGTGTTAAACCTCCAGCAACATTGAGTGTACTTCCCTCCTCAATCTTGGCTCATCTCACAAACAACAAAGAAACGTAAGATGAAAACAAAAGAAAAAGGAGACTCTAGAATCATTAGCTGACAACAAATTGATGTATTTACTAAAACTTACCACAGCATCAATGATCTCCATTGGTATCTCATGAAAATAAACCTGCACCACAAAACCGAGACTGTCCTGATCATCAACATGGATAACTCTAAGCTTTAATGTATGCACTGCAAAGTCCAGAACTGAGAGAATGCAGATTGAGTTTCCTTAGATAAAACAAAAGATTCTTAATACAGCTTTCTTGGAAAACCCTGCTCCAACGATAACAGGCAGAAAAGGATATCTTTAATACACACCTACAGGCAGGACTTACGCAACTAGGTTGCTCGCCGAGCATCGTAACAAGCAAAAGGGACAAAAAGATTTTACCATAGTGATAATCTTACTACCTGATACCATTTATCTCTATCAACAACAACAGAAGAAACATTAGACATACATATTATAAACAAGAACACTAAACTCCTCGAGTTCTATACAAAGCAGTATGATTGTTAGGTACGCAAGGCATCCTGAAGCTAATGCCTGCTTTTTTCCCACAGTACAGTGATGCAGGTTCAACAATTTCCCAAAAAATGATATTTAAAAAAGACATCCATTTGATTTATCAGAAAAGATCTTGCTTGTAAGAAATCATTTCAGTAGCAATTATCCACAGAGAAAGGATGCAGAGGAGTTCCATTAACAGACTCAAAACCCAGTGACCATTCCAGCCCGACAGGATCCAAAAAATATACGGAGATTTGAGGTAAGCTAGCAATTAACTCTCATGGGTAGAGCACTTTTCCATAATCATTTCTGTTCAGATTTCATTTCAGATTATTAAATTGGTAGGCCTCTATGACTAGGGAGGGCAAAACCACTTAATTGTAAATATAGCAGCAAAACAAGTGTATGTAAGCAGTACCTCTGCTTTGTCCCATGCTCCCTTCATAGTTCCTGTAGTTAGGTTGGTTACAACCACAGATCCTACAACAGCTGCATGACTGCCAGAATAGCCTGGGACAAAGAAACATGTGATCAATCAAACGAGATAAGTTTTAGCACGGCAGGGGAGATGACGAGTCTATTAACTAAACCTTTGATAAACTCCCGTTGTTCCTCCTTGCTGCTAGGCTTTTCTCTCACTATTCCTTCATGGACCACCACCTAAAAGCAAAACATTTAGAAGTACAAAATATCCCCAAATCAGTTCTACCAGCAAAAAAGATGAAAAACAAAACAACACCATAGTTTTTTAATGTTTGTGAACTAAAATATTTCCTTGTAGAGACAACTCTAAAAATTTTACTTTATCTTCCTTCACCATCTCATGCCATGGTGAGATTTCATACTTAATAGACTAAAGCAAGAAACTTTTAATTTTTTACTACAACAAAAACTTAAAGATTACAGTTCATGAAGAAATCCACGAAAAGGGAGGAACATCTGTAATGCAAAGGCAATTACATGAATTATGTAAAGCTGCAAGGTCAAACAATTGGCTAGGCATCAAGACATGGCTCCCAGCCACTAGCCTGTAAGAGAAGAGCACAGCTTACAATGGAAGTTGTTCATTTATTAACTAGCTAATCCTATCTGCTTAGTGAACGAAAAATGTTCCCTATACGATTTCTGCCGACATAGTCAACTAAAATTAATCAGCCGAATAACATGGAGAAATTAAAGCATACTGTATCTGCAGTAATTAGCAGTGTCACATGACCATCCTCTTCCAGTTCACCTGTAGTTTCGAGTCTTTGAATAATTGCATTTGCCTATAAAAAAAGGAAAAAATTTTAAAAATAATAATGATAAAGGAATGAGAAGCCCATGCAGCCATCATAATCTTGAAAGACAAAGATGAAGCCTAATTGAAAAGTTCAAAAGAACAATCAAAACCAAACAATACCCAACAAGCTATAATGATACTAGGAATCAAGGTACATGTCATTTAATATGCACCACACTCGAAAACAGTTAGTAAAATTCTAGTAATCAAAACTTAAGTTTCAAATTGTGCAGCAAGTTCAAACCTTTGCCTCAGCTAGAGCCACCACCAAATCCTCCGGCTTATCTTTCCTTATACTTTTCTCATCTATATCAGCTGTCTATACACGCAACAGAGGCAACACACACAGGCACAATTTTACTAGAAAAAAAAAGGGAAAACGAAACCCATTACTAGAAAACACATGACGTTGCAGGAATCAACAGACAAACTAAAAAACCAGAAGCTTTACAGCTCAAGAGTTTACCACAATCGAGAACTCATATCCCATCTCAGATAAAATTTTCCGCCTAGCCTCTGATGATGAACCCAGTATTATCTGCCATGAACCATATACGCAAACAAACCATCAAACCAATTGTCTATTTCATAATAGAACACCCAAAAAAGACTTCTAACAAGCTGCTTCGTTAGCTAAATCCATAATATTTTGGAAAAATATCAACACAGAAAAATCCATTCCGATCAATTTGTAGAAAACACAGAGAAAGAAAACATTTTTATTTCATACCCATGTAGTGATCGTGATTAAAGAAAAGTGAGGCGAAACCCAAATGTAATGCAAACGGTTCTTAAAGAGATGACGAACCTTAACAACAGAGGATTTGCAAGTAGCAGCAGCTGCCATGTTTCCCTCCGGGTTATTTTGAAGCTCCATGTTTGATTTTGAAGAGCGGGGTAAGCTACCTTAAATTTTTAATTTTTATAGGTGGGCACTGTGCTGCGCCGCGCTTGACTTTACTATTTCTTTTCAGTGTTATATTCAAACGGACAACTGACAAGCATTCAGAATATTAGTAAAGTGAACGAAGAAGCTTTTTCAGGAAAACAAATGGAAAAAAATGGAAAGCAGAATGGGGGTTGCTGAGTATTCAATATTTTAGTACTCCATTCTGCTTTTTAAATGGAAAAGTGGGAAACAGAATATGTATTATTGTGTAAAAAAAAGCCAAAACAGAAATTTAATTATTCTCTTCAAGGAAAATAATTGAAATTTATCATAATTTATTTTCCAAACATTTCAAGAGAGGTGGGAAAATATAATTTTCATTAGATTTTTGTTGGAAAAAGACGCATGATTTTTGTTTGAAATTTCTCTAATGCTTAAAAAAACCTACTCCCTCTGATCCGAAATGTATGACTTTCTCGCATCCCAATATTCAGTAGGGAACGCATATCGAGGAGGTCGGATGACGCACTATTTGACCTTTTTTTCGAACGTACATTAATCCTTAACATACTTCCGAGAAAAAATTCGGACCGTTCCGGCCATCTTAAGATACGTTCCGGAACAGTAAAAGTAAATGCTAAAACGTCATACATTTCAGACCGAAGGGAGTAATTTTTATTGACAAATTCGTCTTTAGGGATTTTTTCAATTAGAGAAAGATGGTAATTTTTCATCTAATTTTGACTACCACTCAAAATTTAATTTAATTTAATTTATTATAAAATGGGATGGAACAATTCCTGCTTGCTTAAGCACAATATGATCATAAATAAGTAGTAGTAACAAGTTTCAACCACATGTGCAAACATAAAGATAGTTTTAAACATATTTACAAATTTAGGAAAAGCAAGAAAGCAAGAAAGAGAAACGACAGAGCTGATATCAGAAAACAGGACAGCCATCGATTACTACACCCTTAGCAGTTGGGCAAGTCGGCAATGGGCATCCTTCTCCTGCATTTCCCCACCAGTCGATCGCAATGTTCCAGTATCCGAGAGCGAAAAATATTGCGATTGTAATAAAAGCAGTTCCGGCATCAAGACCACCGGAAAGAACGTAATTGTAACGTTTCCACCAATTTGTTCTGTACCTGTAGACCAAGAATCCTGATATAAACCCAACAACGACCCAGCTCGTGTAATTGACTGCAGAAGCGGGTGGCATCATTGAGGTTGCACCGAACAAGACGGGCATGTTGATGAGGCGAATCCATTTCTGATTTGGAAATGTCTTATGTGCAATCCAGACAAGCAGAGGAGCAATGGCACCAACGAGAAAGAACCAATTGATTCTCCCGTATTCACCCAAGTCTCCGAAGATCCTTCGCGGACCGATCAGCCCCCATATCACGGAAGCATTGAAGAACACTCTGTCCATGGGACATTGCCATGGACCCTCAGTTTGAACGCAGAGGTCCGGTATGGCTTCCATCATCCACCAAGCAGTAAGTAGGTACACCATTACCGCCACGAGTGTTCCAACCACCTGCATATCCTCACATCACAACATCTTGGTCATTAAAAAGATCGAACTCATAGCAAAATTCAATGGAGGAACAATATTCAACGGTAGAGATTCGAACTCAAGAACTGAACGAAAAACCAAAAACCAAAACCTACATAATACCTGAGCCATGAACATTGATCTAGGCGGAATCTTCATGTAGTGGCCAAGCTTGAAGTCAGCAATAAAGGTGAGAGCCTGAGTCATACTGATGTATCCATACACCTTGAAGCACATGTTAGCAACTGGACGCTCCGGGTACAAATACCCAATCACATACTCTGTGATAACATTCAACCCTGGTTGCTATTTCATCATCAACAACAATCAAAGTAAGCAAAAACACGAAACATATATTTGAAATTAAATTCTAACAGTTCATTATGTTGAATTATGACTAAATCTTAATCGCCAAGAGAAAAGTGTAAAGAATTAACAAGATCAAAATGCTGAAATTGAATTCCCAATTTAGAAAGGAAAAAAAAACCTGATTTGTGGTGGCGGTGATGACACCAATAGGGAGGGTAAAGAAGAGGGAAAGTCCACAAGCAAGCAAAACTCCCCACCATTTTAGCTGCAGTGTGTCATTGTAGTACTCACAAGCAAAGAGAATACCCCCCAATGTAAATACAAGGAGGACCAAAAACCACCACATTGGTACTTTCTTGTACGTTTTCATAAGCTTTGTGTGTATATCCATCTTACTACGACCACCAAATGCCCTTCTTTGTCTCCACAGCTCGCGTCCATTAAAGAGCAGGACGTGAACAACAGTGGCCGAAAGCGTGGCGAACCCGATCCCATAAGTCATAGCAAAGAAAGTGCTCATGTGCACATTCCCTAGTCTTGCATACTTGCCCTCATCAAGATGGAATCTTGAATCAATGATTTCTAGGATTTTGTACCGTTCGCCGTTGGATTGGTAAAGACTGCTGGAATAGAAAGGAAAGGTCCTGGCATTGTAGATGTTGAACCAGTAGCAGATGGGTACAATCACATACATGGTGAGGAAGAATCCAACGGCTACATTTGCTGTTGCGAACCAAGGGCTTGCGAGTGGGCTACCTAGGTACGAGGATATTGTGGCCCAGTCAATGCCAAGTGAGCCCAGCCCAAGGCCTTCCATGCCTGAGCCAAGTTGGTTGACGATGACAGATTTGGGAGAAATCCAACACACCCATGAGATTGATGTTAGTAAGAGGAAGAGGTAGCCGGGGAAAATGTAGTAGGCAAAGGAGCAGGTCATGACCAGGAGAAAGAACTGGGTTCGAGTCATGGCACCTTTTGGTCGTCTTTCCTTCTCATGTAAAGCCCTGGAAATGGAATTATTGTTATATGATCAATTGTTTAATTTGCATAAATGTTTACCAAGTAATTAAATAAAAACGAGACATTGTATTCGAATTTATAGCACAACTAATTAGTATAGAAACAAGTACGTGCTTGATGGGTGTAATTTGACTATCCCCGTTGCTTCTTTTAGTGACTAGATCGACCAGCATGTGATTGTTTGTTGGGCTTTGTTTGGCAAAAGTAGCAAGTGGCTCATGAAAGACGAAACTAGATGGGGGACAAGATTTAGTGGACATGGGGAATGGGAATGAATAGCTGTAGACTTTTTTTATATAAAATAATAATAAATAAAAAGTCTTGAGAATAGTATGGTCCTGGCATTTTATGTATAAAAAATTATACTTATTTTAAGCGAATTCGAAATTTCGAATCCTTACTTGTATCTAAAATTCATCATTTTGGAAAATTTTACTCACAAGATTCAATGAATGTGTACTTGTTCGGAGAAATTGTGACAAAAATGTAAAGATTATTTATAAATGGCCTGATTAATTCCTGATTGATTTTTATAAGCGTAATCAAATTTTAATTTAGTTATAATTTTTTTTAACCTAATAAACCGAACCATTACCTGAACAAGGAAACCTGAACCAGGTTGGATGGCCACCACATCTCGCCCGGCTCGACCAAGTATCTCCGGAAGAGTCCAGCCCAACCAAACCCTAACAGCTACACGCATACATTCAAACACCAAAAACAAATGAGGAAATGAACTCAAATCAGATCAGAACGTAATTAAACAAATTAAACAACAATTACCTGAGTGGTAATCATAACGAACAAGGCCGGAACAAAAGTGAGATCTCGCTTATAGTACAGCTTAACAGAGCTCAGGATATGCGTAGCATAAACAGTTCCGGCACCGGAATTCGCAAAGATGGTGATGAGCACATGTTCTTTGATGTTAAACGGTCCTGGATTGAGTGAGAACTCCCAACTAGAACCTGCGAGAAACTTTCGGGTTGGGAGCTTTCTCGCCATTAGATGTCCCAGTGGCACCACAGCGATTTGCGCGGAAATGGAAGTGATCGTCATTGGCTGAGTTCGGTACCAAAAGAACTGGTTCACGAAAGATAAGAGGATACAAGAGCTGAGACCCAAAACCCACATTCGGAATGTGAGGACAGGGATGGTCGGATCATCGGTTGTGGGCACCGTCAGAGCGACTTGTTTCACTGGACATTCGACGTCGGTCACCTCCTCCTCCTCCGCACCCCGCTCCCTCTCCTTCTCCACCTCCATGGATTGACTGACTGATTGATTTTGGGTTTTGTCTACTAAAAAGAATAAAAACTAATGATAGGGAGAGCGGTTACGAAGAAGAGAGTACCGATACTGATAGTAAAAGAAGATACAGATTTTATAGGAATCATCGCAATTATAGAAGACACAGATTTTTTGGGTGAAGATAAAGATTGAATATTCTTAGGGTGAAAATAAGAAGAAAATTAAAGATTGATTCTATAGAAGATTTAAAATTTGAATAATAATAAAAGCAATACATAGCAGAAAAAAAGAAACCAAAACATACAAGAAGTGTGCAACTGTAAATTGTTGGATAAGCAGCGGATTGAAGATTTTATTGATAAACACAAGAAGTGTGTGCCATTTGCATTCGGACTCTAATTAAAAATTAATTAGAGTTAGTTCAATATATTTATACTTCAATTTTGATGTTATTAATATGAAACCGTTACGTCAGTTTTTTATTTTATTTTTTTATCTTAGACAAACTTTGAATATACCCTTGAATTGTACCTTAATTAATATTCAACTATCCGGAATTTTTTTTGGATTTTTTCAATTTAAGGTGGACAACTACCTATACACTTGAACTAACGATCATTCTATTGATTTTTATTAAGCATTCGATTTTATTTTTTTTACTAACTCTAATATATAAAAAAGAGCCCATAAAAGATGAACAAACCACCTATGTCCAACCTCAAAAAGGAAAAAAAATAAAGAGAACGCAAACCGCCCTCAAGGCTATTAGAACTGACCTCGAGAGGCAAGATATGCTTTTTTACTAAGGATTCGATTTTTATTTTTATTTTTTTTTTACATTTGATAACATATTTACAATTCGCTTGACACTACAAACGCTTTACACGTTATAGGGAAACTAACCTCTAAATGAAAGCGAGGAGCGCACACCTACCCTCTAAAACGAACGCAATCGTGTGAAGCAAAAAGAGCGAAGGCAATCGCGTGATACAAGGAGAGCAAACGTAATCGCGTAACGCAAAGAGAGTGAACGCAATCACCTGACGCAAGGAGAGTGGACACAATCGCGTGACACAAGGAGAGAAGCGAAGGCAAGTGACAACCAAACGAGAGAAGCGAAAGCAAGTGACAAGCGAACGAGAGAAGCGAAAGCAAGTGACAAGTGAAAGAGAAAAGCGAAGGCAAGCGAATGAGAGAAGCAAAAGCAAGTGACCAGTGAAAGCAAGTTACAAGTGAAAGAGAAGCGAAAGCAAGTGACAAGTGAAAGAGAAAAGCGAAGGCAAGCGAATGAGAGAAGCAAAAGCAAGTGACCAGTGAAAGCAAGTTACAAGTGAAAGAGAGAAGCGAAGGCGAGCGAACGAAAGAAGCGAAAGCAAGTGACAAGCGAAAGAGAGAAGCGAAGGCAAACGAACGAGAGAAGTGAAAGCAAGTGACAAGCGAAAGCAAACGGCAAGTTGGCGAACGAGAGAAGCGAAGGCCCTTGTTTTCATAGCGAAGGCAAGGAGGGAGCGCAACCATTCACTTGAAGAAGCTAATCTAAGTAAATGTCCTAGCTTGGATACGAGCAACAACTAAGCGAAACACTTTAGGCTCATCTCCTTACAACAGACATATTTATTCACCTACTCCCCAACAACAACTCTTACAGACCCAAGTACAAGGCCATTAAAAACCCCTACAAAAAAGAGTTGGCGCTCATTAAATGTGCCTGAAAAGCAAACACTCTTTCGGCCAAAGAGAAAAGCACAAAAAATCAAGATCGTCAGAGCATTAAACGAGCGTTGAAATACAAGAGACTATCAAATAGAAAATGACACCTATGTCTCCAAAGATTAGGATTTGAGCCTATATAAACCTCACATTTTTTAGGCATATTCAAGTAATTGATTATAAATACACTCAACTACCAAATTCTTTACGAATTTACTCTTCACAATCATCATCTTCTTACATTTCAATCATTATTTCATTAACCACTCTCATCTTTGTTCATTAAACACTTCACTAATCAAATCTGATTTGAGCTGGGAAACCTTGTGACCATTTCAGGTCAATCAAGGAGCAAGAAAGAGAGTCATTCATCAAGATACAAGAAGAGTTCAAACCCCTAATCAACATCGAAGAGTTCAAATCCTTGATCATCTTGAATCATCTTTAAACACATACCGCCATAATATTGTATCAACATTTATATGTTGCAACAAAATTTTGTTCTTATAATCCGCAAGAGATTCATATATATATATATATATATACCGCGTTTGTTAGACATCCAAAGAAGCGCATGTCAGCCTAATTAGGAAGTTGCGGCTTATGATACGTATAACATTTGACAAATATCAGTGTGATTGAATCCCTACAAGACGAGAGAAAGTTACCCAAAACCTGCCACCTAAAAGGATTGCTGTCAAATTGTGTTGAATTTAAAATCTCGCAAAGCTCCAATGACGCCCATATAATAAAGAAAACCGCAATTCTCAATTTGAGGTCGGAAGAATGATTTGTTTACCAAATATGTCATAAATTTCTTCTTAAAAAAAACGAGGAAAAAGTTTCCTACAAAAGGCAAATCCCAACTTATACGGAGCCCATAAATTACTAGACATATCCATGGGTCGACTTGGGCTTACCACCCTCATGGTTTAGGCTAGATTAGTTATGAGTCGGCATAAACCCAGTCCAAGCTTACGGGATCAGGCTGGGCTTAGGTCGAGCTCGCCCATGGGTTATTTTTTCAAAAGCAACATATTTTTTTAGGAGAAAATTAAAGCACTAAAAGCGTCAATGGTTGTGGCCACTAAAATTGATGGAAAGAAATGCGAAACTTGAGTGTTCGAACTTGGATTATGGAAATAGAAACGCTCCAAATAAAAAAGAGAGGAATTTTTGAATTTCTTCAGCATCGGGCGGTAGATTTCTGCCACTCAACAACCCTGGTTCTTGATTGGTTTCCCTTTCTTCTCCTCTGGGAGAGAGAGCCCCACCACCACCTTCGATCCGGCCACAGTTAGGGTCTAAGAAGGGATTATTTTTGGTTTTTTTCCTTCCGCTTTCCTTCAAGCACTGTCCTAGCATTTCTTTTTCGTTTCAAGGGGATGGAGGTCACCAGATTCGCCTGTTACGGTTGGTGGTGCTTTTGTTTGTTGCAGGGTTTGTGGTATGTTGAAGTATATCTAAAGTTGATTTCTGGAATGATACATTTGGTCCAGATCTAGCCAAGGAGCAGTGAGGTTTGCTTAAGGGCGGTGGAGGTCTGAGATGTGTGTCCCTAGAGTGGTCACGGTGCGGAGGCTGTTGGTGTCCAGCTCAATGGTGGAAAGGTTGTCTTGCAAAAACAATGAGAGGGCAACGTGGAAAAAGAAAAGGAAAAGCAAGCTTGGCGTGCCAGCAGCAAAGTTGGAAATGTGGCAGGTGAATTAATTGAATTAATTCATGTGAACAATGAAAAGTGAATTGAAAGAGTGGGCTTTTGATGTGTTGACCTTTGAAAGGTTGGTTGGTGTATGTAATGTGAATAATGGAAAGGAAAAAGTGGAAGGAAGAAGCCACGTTGATTGAAAGGAAATCCAAGTTGGATTTCACATGGTCAAATGATCACATGGTGTGTGATCATGTTGTTTTTCCTTTTCATTTGTTGACATTGCCTATATTTAGGCATGCGTAGGAATGAGATAAAGAGTATCAATTGAGAGCAATTGCAGCAGAGAGAGCAATTGAGAGAATTGAGAGAGGGATCACTGTTGAGTATCCCGTGAGAGAAAAAATAGAGAGTATTTTTTCTTGTGTGTGATTGAGAGAAAAATAAACCAGTGAGGGTATTTATTTTTCTTGATTGTAAACCTAATAATTTATTATTAGTGAAAGATTGTTCGGAGTTGGCCCGTGGTTTTTCCTCGTTGGAGGTTTTCCACGTAAATTCTGTGTGTTGTTTATTTTTGCTGTTCTGTATTTTTTGTTTGTTCGATCCTGGGCGGGTGATTTTTTCCCAACAACTGGTAGCGGAGCTTAAGGTTTGAAAGATGACAGACAGCGCAAAGATTGAGCCTTTTGATGGACAGAATGATTTCGCAGTATGGCAGACAACTGTGATGGATTTGCTGACTATGAAGGATCTCGACGTCGCTCTTGATGATAAGAAGCCAGAAGGAATGAAAGATGGTGATTGGGCAACGATCCTGAAAAAAGCGACCAGTCAGATCAGGCTAGCATTAGCTCCATCAATAAAGTATGCTGTGATGGGGGAGCAGACACCAAAAGTGATGTGGGAGAAGCTAGAAAGTATTTATGCTTCTAAGTCTGTGACAAACAAACTTAGTCTGAAGTTAGACTTGTATTCGTTGAAGATGGATGACAACACGAGCATCCATAATCACTTGTCAGATTTTAATCGGTTGCTGACGAAAGTGCTTAATACGGGGGAGAAAGTAGAAGATGAAGAGCAGGCGATACTTCTCCTTTCTTCATTACCTGTATCATACAAGTCACTGGTGCAGTCCCTTACAGCAGGGAAGACGAGTTTGAAGAAGGAGGATGTGACGACTTTCCTAATAGATAATGAGAAGCTGTTAGGAGCGGAGAACAAGAATAGTAGTGACAGACTGTTAGCTACAGAAGGGTCATCGAGTGGACGGGATCAGCGTGGCAGAAGCAGAGGAAGAGGTGCTTCTTCCAGCTATGGAAGAAACAGATCCAGCTCAAGACCAAGAGCAGACTACAGTGAGAAAGAGTGTTACTATTGTCACCAGAAGGGTCACATTAGAGTACACTGTCAGAAGATGATGACTGATCTGAAAGAACTGCAGAAGGGTAAAGAAAAGATTGATGATGCTGTAACTATTCAGGATGATGATGCTGAATTGTTGGCAGTGCAGAAAAGTGAGGATCTGGTAAGAGATTCCTGGATTTTAGATTCTGCATGTTCTTTTCACATTTGTGCTAACAAAGAATTGTTTAGCACATTTGGTGATTGTGATGATAAATCTGTCACATTGGTCAATAACGAAAAACTGGAGGTTGAAGGTATTGGCAATGTGAAGATTAAGTTGCATGATGGATTGGTGAGAACTCTCGGCAATGTGAGATATGTGCCGAAGTTGAAAAGAAATTTAATTTCTCTCGGAAGATTGGATTCTCGCGGGTATAGATATTCAGCGAGAGATAGATTGATGAGGGTAAGCAGAGGAGCAGCTGTAATCATGAAGGGGGAGCTTGCTGCTAACAATGTTTACAGATTGATTGGAACCGCGGTTAAGAGTACAGTACAAGGTACTCATAAAAGATTGAATGATTGTGATGGCCAGGTAGAGTTGCCTAGGAGAAGAGTTAGCTTTGCAGAGTCGACCGGTGAGAAAGCGAACTCGACCTCTACTCGGAAAGTATGAAGATTGGTGATCCCCCATGATATGAGCTGGAGGGGGAGAATTGTTGGTGTCCAGCTCAATGGTGGAAAGGTTGTCTTGCAAAAACAATGAGAGGGCAACGTGGAAAAAGAAAAGGAAAAGCAAGCTTGGCGTGCCAGCAGCAAAGTTGGAAATGTGGCAGGTGAATTAATTGAATTAATTCATGTGAACAATGAAAAGTGAATTGAAAGAGTGGGCTTTTGATGTGTTGACCTTTGAAAGGTTGGTTGGTGTATGTAATGTGAATAATGGAAAGGAAAAAGTGGAAGGAAGAAGCCACGTTGATTGAAAGGAAATCCAAGTTGGATTTCACATGGTCAAATGATCACATGGTGTGTGATCATGTTGTTTTTCCTTTTCATTTGTTGACATTGCCTATATTTAGGCATGCGTAGGAATGAGATAAAGAGTATCAATTGAGAGCAATTGCAGCAGAGAGAGCAATTGAGAGAATTGAGAGAGGGATCACTGTTGAGTATCCCGTGAGAGAAAAAATAGAGAGTATTTTTTCTTGTGTGTGATTGAGAGAAAAATAAACCAGTGAGGGTATTTATTTTTCTTGATTGTAAACCTAATAATTTATTATTAGTGAAAGATTGTTCGGAGTTGGCCCGTGGTTTTTCCTCGTTGGAGGTTTTCCACGTAAATTCTGTGTGTTGTTTATTTTTGCTGTTCTGTATTTTTTGTTTGTTCGATCCTGGGCGGGTGATTTTTTCCCAACAGAGGCCTTACCGGCGACAAAAATATCGACAATCGGTGATTGGGAATGAGTAGGTTTCCAAGGATTTAGTGAGCTACTGCACTCATTTAAATAATATCGCTACTGTCAACAAAATCTTTAATCATTTTTTCGTCAACTAAATTATTGAACACAACTAAAATACTTTGCAGCAACCCAATAATTAAAGTAAATACTTATATGGAGGATTTATCATCTTAATACTTTAGAATAAAAGAAATAATAATATTGTTGTTGAACTCCAATGTTTCCTACTTATTTCCTTATATCCTTATAAAAAATCGAACCGCACTTAGTTTTCGAATAAACTTATATTCATTAATTCACAACAACAATTTGTTCTATAATTTACTATCACATGAAAATAAACGAGGCTTTATGGGTTGCTTCTGTATACCACGAACTCAACCATGAAGACAGTAGTATTAAGCATTAATGAGTGGTTCATAGATATACTCAGACCCATGAAATGACCCATGAGACATTGCGAAATTTATATTTTTCTAATCAAATTTCTCTCAATTATTTATCAATCAAAATTTACACAAAAAAATTAGTTATATGTTCCTTCAAAACTTTATAACCCATTTATCAAAATTATTCTTCTAATATTCAAATATTTAAATTTAATAATTTCTTTTTCCTTTAATTTCAAGTAATCCTAGATTAGCAACTTTAACAACAATCAATTTACTATATAAAAAAATTATAATCTATTTCATAATTTTCCAATTATTTCTAAATCTCATCATGCAAAAGTTTATTGAATTCCTTTACAATATTATTCGTAATCAATAAGAGTTTTTTTATAATTTCATCATCAAAACTAATCAACAACAAACATTCATGACAATTAATTCCACGAGTATATCTTTCTAATTATAATTTCCCTTCAATTCTACGAAATTTAGTAATAACGCATTCTTACTTCATTTCTTTCACATGCATATTTAGATCCTTTCTTCTTAAGCCATTCTTAATAAGTTTCATCATAACTTGAACACTAGATGAATTATATTATCAAAATAATTTACAACATCTCCTTCTCTCTCTAAAAAAAAAAATCCTCTCATCTCTTTCTCAATTTTAGGTTTCCCTTGGGTTGCCGCCGGCGTCTCCCTTGGCTGGCGGCAACCCCCCCACACCTTTTTTTCCTGTACTTTTCCTTCTTTTCGTTTTCTTTCTCTTTAACTCCTTCGTTTTTTATTTTCGGCCAAAGCAAGAGTAGTGGTGGCGGTGATAGCGTGGGTGCGGTTGGGCAGCAGATAGGAGTGAGGTCGTCATCGGAGTAGTGGTGCTAGTTTTTGTGGTACGGCGAGTGTGGCGACCGCGAGGTTGCGTGACCGGATCGGTGGCTATGGTGATGGGTCGGATCTGGATCCGAGTTGCAGCGGTGGTTGGCTATTTGTTTGTTTCGTGGTGTTGTTGCGGCTGTGGTGTCGGTGGTTGGTGTCGCATTGGATCTATCAGATGGTTGCAGTTTTATTTTGTTTTGATTTGATCTGTTTGTTTCGTGTTGATTGTGGTTGGAGGAGGATGAGCGTATCTGGTGGCAGAGTGGTGTCGGCGGTGAGAGGCCGCTCGAGTGTTTGGTTGCGTCGGTGGCGTGGGTGTGGTGCGCCAGCCGTGGTGGTTGTTGTTGTTGGCCGACCGAGATGGTTGGGTCAGGCGGTAGTGTGGAGGGCAACGACGAGATTGTTCTGGTGTTTTCGGTGTGTGAGGCGGTTGGGTTTTTCGGGGCGACGCTGACTGAATTTTGTTTAGAGCGTCAGTGTGAGATGTCGTGGCTGGGGCGGCTGTCGGCGGTTGTATCATGGTCGAGGAAGACGGGCCGACGTTGGAGCAGGGGGCGGCGGCGTGGTAGTCAACCTATGATCCTGGTGGTTTTTAGGGTTCAGGTGTTAGGCTACTTGTGTGTTCCTGGGCTTGGGCTTTAGTGAGGCTTGCGTGTTTTGGTCCAAATTGTAATTTGGGACCATTTCGGGTACTAGTTGCGTTGTATACGTGTTATTTTCGAGGGGAGCGACGAGTGTATTCGTGTCTGTTGTCGGTGTAGCCCGCTATTTTGTTTCGTGACTCTTGTATTGGTTCGTGTTCTCTATGGTCATTTTTTATGACCCTATTAATATATATATATATCTGCCTATTAAAAAAAAAAAGTTTCATCATCAATTTTCTTTCCATTCACACATGACACTGATCCAGCCATCAAGAAGAAGAAGAAGAAGAAGATAATTCAAATTAAGAGCTCAAATTGAATTACTAACCTTAATATTAACATAGTCCTCTCACCCTTTTTTCCCCTTCCTCGCCGTCGACTTCACTAGCACCTTTCCATCTCTTTTTCCCTTTTTTCACTGTCAGTGTGAGGAGAAAAGGGAAGATGTTTTCCCCGGGTGGTACCAATCCTCTCCTTAAAAGAGAGAAGCTAGCACCCCATTGTTTGACGTGTTTGGTCGAAGAGATGAGTCATTGTTTTTAAGTCTTGATTACAAGATGCGCCAGAATTACTCATGTTTCCATTAAATGGGCTCGGCCTCATTTGGTAATTTGCAAAGTATTGTTCGACTCAAATACTAGAACAAGGTCTAGATCGCAATTCGCTAATTATAGTTCGAGTTAATTATCCAAAATAATAAAATCTTAAAGTGTCACTCGTGATAATTAGAAATTTATTACCATAAATTTTATTGCATAAATTTCTATCGATTCAAGTCAAAGCTACCCCTATTAAGCAACTAGTTGAATTGAGGGTATTAAATATGGTATGTGATAGGGTGTCGAATCCGCCAAAAATAAATTTAACTTATCTTTAACTATAAAAATTTACAAAAAATGGTAAGATGTTCGATCTATAGAGAATGGATAGGTTTAAAACAAGACGAAGACCAGATGAGAATAAATAAGTAAACAAATGGGGGTTTTTATAAGAACTAATTACTAAACAGAATGCAATCAAAACAGTAAATAAACAAATGATGAATAAGATCAGATGATAAGAAATTCTCAGTAAAAATATACCCAAGGTCATAATTCACATGTATTGATCATTGATGCAAAAATATTTAAAACTGAGTTTCATAGGGAGGTTATAGAAATCAGGTTCACTTTGATTTCCTACTCTCCTCCTAATCAAGTTTTTTAAAGAGACCCTCTATTAAGAACCCTAACCTCCTTAGTAATCCTAAGGTTCACTTATAGAATTTTAACTAGTTGGTTAATACAAACAGAGAGAGACCTTTCATAGGCCTAGGGATCAGTCCATTTGCCCCTATAACTTGATAAAACAATAATCCCGGCCTAGAGGGGGGGTGAATAGGCAATAAAAAATCGCACACAAAATGTAAGGAAAAATAGCAAAAACACGAGGAGTTATAGTGGTTCCAATTCACAATCCGAATTGTACTCCACTACCTAAGAGCTTCACCCTTAGGATTTTCTAATGCAAACACCTTTGCTATTACCTTGAGCTTTTACGGGTTCAGCTCACAACCTTACACCGTAGTTTTTGCGGGCTCAACTACAACCTTACACCGTAGTTTTTGCGGGCTCAACTACAACCTTACACTTTGGTTTTTATGGGCTCAACCACAACCGTTATACAATCCTCTCTCAAGGTAAGGATTGAAGAACCTTCACAATTGAATTAATAATATTTGCAACAAAGAATTGGTGTACAAATAATAAATGTATGATTCAAAATAACACCAATAAATGAACAATATTACCTCAAGAAGAAAGCGATCCAAACTCGAATTGAAAGACGCAAGAATGGTTGAAAACCGATAAATGAAACTTGCGTTGTAAAACTTTGATTAAGAGAGTTTGTAAATGTAATTTGTGTATGTGGAACTTGTAAATGCTTTCTTGTTTTTGTATAACTCATCTTAGTTGAGTATTTATAGTGTCAAAAGAGTAGAGGCTCATCCATGAAGGAAGGAGCCAAAAACTAGCCGTTTGCTACAGTGAAAAATATATTCGTTGCTACAGTGAAAAACTATCCGTTGCTACAGTGAGTCTATCCGTTGCTACAGTGAAACTATCCGTTGCTACAGTAAGTCTATCTATTGCTACGGTGAAACTATTCGTTCCCGTTGCTACAGTGAAACTCTCCGTTGCTACAGTGAAATCAAAAACTCTTTTTCCAAAAATAATTTTTCGTGTAAAAAATCTTTTGACACTTTTCTTGAGGTATTATCGAACATAAATCAAGTGCTAATTAGAATCATACTTACACGTTTAATGCTCTAATATACACTTGATTCTTCGAGCTTGCGATAATTGATTCGTTGCTTCTTTTGTTGTCTCGTCGCAAACTACAAATACTTTAACTTAAAATTGCGTTAGTATATTAATTAATTTGTGTGTCCTTAATTCATCAAAACAAGATTTAATGAGCCCTTGGGCCAACAATCTCCCCCTTTTTTATGCTGACAACCACAAATTGATTTAAGACAATATGAACATGCAATTTTAAATTAAAGAACAAAGGAGAAGAATTACTCCCCCTATATCTTTGTCGAAATGCTCCCCCTATCGATATGCTACCATATCAATTTGATTATGGAGCCTCAATGCTCCCCCTAAATAAAAGCGTTAGTGCATAGCAAAGAATCAAAATTGCTTCCACATATTTTCTCCCCCTTTGTCATTAACAAAAAGGGAAAACAACATCAATATATTTCTACCAATTAATTAAGGCAAGAAAAATATTTAAGGAGCAAGCATAATGTAAATATTACTTCAAAAATTATTACAACAATTATAATATTTTTAAATTTTTTTTTCTTTAATTTGTTTAATTTTTTACGGCTAACACAATTTGAAAGAAAAAAAACTGAAAATCTGAATTTTTAAGTGTTTTTGCCGAAGGTTTCATGGTTACCCTCATGGGTGAGTTCATGCCCATGACCCTGAAATTTTATAGGAGAACGAAGAGTTCATGGTCACCCTCATGGGTGAGCTCATGCCCATATGACGTTCTTTCCCATCAATTTTGAAGTGCGAAATAGTTCATGGGTAGCATCATGGTTTAATACAGCAAACCATCTGCTCAACTATGAGACCAGTTTTTCAGCAATTTGAATTTCAAAATGCATTTTTCGTTAATCAAAACTTCCACAAAATCCTTTATACAATTAATCAAAGCCTCATAATCTAATGTAAAATCAATTTCAACTCATTTCTCAATGATCAACCATAAATAAATGAGAGAATACATAAATAACCACATATATGCATAAATGATACAGAATTATTTCTCATAAAAATTTCACATATATAAAACATAGATAATATATAGAACATGGATAACGTTCAAAATTCAAGCATAATTAAAATTCCTTCATACAGGAATAGTACAATACTTATTCAACCAAACAAAACATTACAAAGCATGAGTGCAAATATTACAAGGATGTGATTAAAGATGACATTGAGGCGAAGGGCAATGACATGGAGGGCATTGACACTTAGGACACATGAACAAGTCTACATTCTTTGGACAATTTTGTAAGATGAGAAGGGGAAAAACAAAGAGTGAAATCATCAATGCCAAAATTGCCAATATCATCCTCATCTCAAACGAAAGCATTTTGAAGATTCGAAGGAATTGAAGGTAAAGCTTTCCGTTTTGGATATCTAGAGTGGTGTAATCTTAGGCTATTTAAACACAAAAAATGACAGCTTAAGGTCTAAGAATTACAACTCGAGGATATGCAATGTCGTTGACTATTATGACCAACGCATGCGAACGAAGAGATCAAATAAATTTAGTAGGATTTGGTCAGGATTTGTATAGATTTCGAAGAGAAAATCTTCCAAAAAGTACTCTAATCATTTGACTCATAAACAAATATATCACATCAGTTTGATTTCCTCAATGATCAATCACATGAACAAAAGCATACATGCATAGAAAAAATAATCTATTAAAACAAGTATATGCATAAACGAGTTATGGCAATGTGTGACATATATGATTATGGATTCTAATTCGGAATAAAGATCATATATTCACATCTAAAGTCAGCACAACATAAATAACCTCTCAATTATAAACTTAAAAAGGAAGAGTTCTAGGAATACCGATTGAGATTACTCAAATGGATAGCAAATTCCGATTTCATGTCTTAGCTCCACTAAACGATCCTTTGCAAGAGGCTTAGTGAAAATGTCTGCAAGTTGACTATTAGTACCAACAAATTTAAGCGAAATATCCCCTTTTGCCAAGTGATCACGGATAAAATGGTGTCTCACATCAATATGTTTAGTCCGTGAATGACATATAGGATTCTTGGTCAATTTTAGTGCACTTGTGCTATCACAATAAATAGGAATATTACTAAACTTTAGATTAAAATCTTCTAAGGTTTGTTTCATCCATAATACTTGTGCGACACAAGAACCACATGCAATATATTCAGCTTCCGTAGTGGAAGTTGCAACTGAATTTTGTTTCTTACTAGACCAAGAAACCAAAGCTTGTCCTAAGAAATGACACGTACCACTAGTGCTTTTCCTATCAATTCTACAACCTGCAAAATCAGAATCGGAATAGCCAACTAGAGCAATGCAAGACCCTTTTGGATACCAAAGTCCTAATTTAGATGTGCCTTTCAAATATCTGAAAATTCTTTTCAAAGCACATAAATGAGACTCTTTAGGACAAGATTGATAACGAGCAAATAGACAAACACTAAACATTATATCCGGTCTACTTGCCGTTAAATATAAAAGACTACCAATCATACCTCGATAAAGAGTAATGTCTACATCTTTACCATCTTCATCTTTGTCAAGGTTTGTGGTAGGACTAAGGGGAATGGGACTCTCCTTGATGTTGTCGTATCCATATTTGGTGAGGAGATCCTTGATATATTTTGCTTGGTTGATAAAGATACCTTCTTGAGATTGACGTATTTGAAGTCCAAGGAAGAATGTCAATTCTCCCATCATGCTCATCTCAAATTCGCTATGCATACATTTTTCAAAGTCCTTGCACAAAGAATCATTAGTAGCACCAAAGATAATATCATCGACATAAATTTGTACAATTAACATATGTTTACCATCATGTTTAGTGAAGAGTGTAGAATCAATTTTTCCCATTTTAAAACCATTTTTCAATAAAAATTGACTCAAACGATCATACCAAGCTCTAGGAGCTTGTTTAAGACCGTACAAAGCCTTTTCCAATTTAAAAACATAGTTAGGGAATTTATGATCTTCAAAACCGGGAGGTTGTTTCACATACACTTCTTCCATAATGAAACCATTCAAAAATGCACTTTTCACATCCATTTGATATAAACTCATATTCTTATAGCATGCAAAAGCTAATAACATGCGTATGGCTTCAAGTCTAGCAACCGGGGCAAATGTTTCATCAAAATCAATACCTTCTTGTTGGTTGTACCCTTGGGCCACCAATCGAGCTTTGTTTCGAACAACATTTCCCGACTCATCAAGTTTGTTTCGAAAAACCCACTTGGTACCAATGATAGTGTGGTTGCTAGGCCTAGGAACTAATTTCCAAACACGATTACACTCAAATTGATTTAGTTCCTCTTGCATGGCAATCATCCAATTTTCATCATGCGAAGCCTCATCAAACTTTTTAGGCTCAAATTGAGAAACAAAAGCTTGATGATCACATACATTTCTAAGAGAAGAGCGAGTGGTCATACCTTTGCTATTTATATTACCTATAATTTGTTCTTGTGGATGAGCTTTCATGATGTTCCAAGGTTTGGAATTTGAGGGACCTTGATCACTTTGATTTACCACATCATTTGCATCCTCAAGGACATCTTCTTCTATTTCTTTTTCCTCTTGAATTTCTGGACTTTCCAATGATGGTGTGTTGTCCTTCAAGTCGTCAAGAATCGTCGTTGGAGGATTAACTTGAAGACTTCCAAATTCATCATCATCATCACTAGCTATCTTTTTCACACTTTCAAAAGGATTAGTCTCATCAAATGCAATGTGCATGGATTCTTCTACAACTAGAGTTCTTTTATTATAAACTCTATAAGCCTTGCTAGAAGTAGAGTAACCAAGAAAAATACCTTCATCCGACTTTGCATCAAATTTTCCCAAATTGTCTTTAATATTTAAAATAAAACATTTGCAACCAAAAACTCTAAGATGTGCAATGGTGGGTTTTCTATCATGCCATAATTCATAACAAGTTTTGTTTAATAGAGGACGAATTAAAACACGATTTAAAATATAACATGCGGTACTAACGGCTTCGGCCCAAAAATATTTTGGCAAAGAGTGTTCATTTAAAAGAGTTCGAGCCGCTTCTTGCAAAGATCTATTTTTCCTCTCAACTACCCCATTTTGTTGAGGAGTGCGAGGACATGAAAAATTATGATCAATACCATTTTCATTGCAAAAATCTTGAAACATGCTATTTTCAAATTCACCACCATGATCACTTCTTATTTTGGAAATTTTGAAACCCTTTTCATTTTGAATTTTATAGCAAAGTCTTTTGAAGTTATCACATGCATCATGTTTATGAGTCAAAAATAAAACCCAAGTAAATCTAGAATAATCATCCACAATTACAAAACAATACTTCTTACCACCCATGCTAGCTGTCCTCATTGGTCCGAATAAGTCAAGGTGAAGAAGTTGAAGTGGCCTTGAAGTAGACATGGTCTTTATGGATTTGAATGAGCTTTTGATATGCTTTCCATATTGGCATGCATCACATAAACCCTTCATCTCATACTTCAGTTTAGGTAATCCTCGTACTAGCTCCTTCCTAGATAACTTTGCAATATGGTCCATTCCTACATGAACAAGTCTTCTATGCCAAATTGATGAATTATCTACTAATGCACTTAAACAAGTATGATCATTGTTAGAAATATCATTCAAATCAATCATATATATATTCCCAACTCTATTACCAATAAAAACAAGTGATTGTGTGTGTATGTTCCTTACTTCACAATGAGTAGACTTAAAAATAACAATTAAATCTTTGTCACACAATTGACTTATGCTTAAAAGATTAAATTTAAGATTATGCACAAACAACACATTTTCAATAGAAGGAGAGTGACCAACTTTACCGATGCCCAAAACCTTGTGTTTTTGGTTATCTCCGAAGGTCACACTTCCTCTACCCTTTTCTTCCAAATGGGTGAATTTCGACTTATCACCCGTCATGTGTCGCGAACACCCGCTGTCCAAATGCCATTTATCCGCATCGGGTTTTCGCCACACCTACAAAATAGAACTAGTTAGTTCTAGGAACCCAAACATGTTTGGGTCCTTCATCATTTGCAAATGTACCCTTTGGTACCCAAATTTGTTTCCAATTAACAAACCCTTTACGAATGTAGCAAAAATAAGATAAGTGTCCAATTTTTTTGCAATAACTACATTTATAAATAGGTTTGGCATGTGAAGACTTGGTTTGAACTCTTGATGAACTAGCATGGTTATTAGAAGAGTTTGCTTTGACAAAAACGGTTTTACCATTGTTTATGCTTGTGGAAGAATTAAAGCCAATGCCACGCATATCACCATTTTTCTTTTGATCATTCATGCATTTATGATGACTATGATTACTTTGCATATATTTAGCTAATGTACATTCAAGATTTTTAATCGTTTCTTTCAAGTTTAAGATTTCTTGAGTAGCACTAGCACAAAGTTCACATTTACCATTTTGCTCCTTAAACTTACCACAAGCAATATTAAGCAATTTATTTTCCTTAGTTAAATTCTCATTTAACTCTTCTAGTTCACCAATATCATTTTTAAGGATTTCTAGTTCCTTAACAAGTTTAGCATTTTTCTTAGTAGCATTTTCAAAATGTGCAACTAGTTCATTAAAAGCATCAAGCAATTCATCATAATCACATTCATCAATAGAAGAATTGCAAGAGTTTACCTCATCATCACTTTGAGCCATTAGGCACAAGTTTGCTACTTCATCTTCGGATGAGGATTCCGATGGATCACTACTTGATGTTTCATCCTCATCACTCCAAGTGGAGGTTGCTTTAAATGCTCTTCTATAATGCTTCTTTCCCTCCTTCTTATCCTTTGAACCGTGTTTCTCATATCTCTTCTTCTTTTCAAGTCTAGGACATTCACTCTTAATATGTCCTAGTTTGTCACACTCAAAACACGCAACATCAGTATTAGACTTGAATTTAGAATAGTTAGAAGACTTACCTTGATATTTGTTCTTCTTGGAATTATTTTTCCAATGTTTTTGGAGTCTTCTTGTGAAGAGGGCAAGAGTCTCATCATCTTCTTCAACCATCTTGCTTGCAAGGGCTATGCTCTTCTTTTCTTTTGTGTTTCCTTCTTCCAAGTTATATATGCCCAACTCATGCTCAAAAGCGGTAAGTGAGCTTAAAAGTTGAGTGTATGAAGGCTTCACTTCCTTCTGTTTAATGGTAGTCTTGATTGCTACCCACTTGCTTGGAAGAATGCTTAGAAGTTTTCTAACCATCTCGTGATCACTTTGAGTCAGTCCGAGATTATCCATAGCACTGCACAGATTTTGCAATCTTGTGCTAAGATTATAGATGGATTCTCCTGGCATCATCTTGAACAATTCATACTCAGTCTTGAGTTGGTCCAATCGGAGATCACGAACTTGAGCAGTACCTTCATGTGCCATCTCCAAAGTATCCCATATTTGTTTTGCCGTTTTGCATGAGCTGATGCGGTTGAATTCACTGGGAGAAATGGAGACTTGAAGTGCATACATAGCCTTTGCTTCCATGGTTTTTCTTGCTTTCTGTCCAGTAGTCCAGTTTGCAAAGTCGAGAGGCTTTGTGACTCCATCATTACCAGCTGGTTCCGTTGGAGCAACAAATCCTGTTTCAACGCAATTCCATATTTCACAATCTAGTGAGGTAATAAATGTCTTCATCTTTATCTTCCAATGAAGATAATTGTTGCCATCAAGGTAAGGTGCTCGATTGAGTGAGCCTCTATCTTGAGTGCTGAGAAATCCCTCTTGAGCCATTTGAATCTTTCACTTGAGGTGGTTGAACCTTGTTCCAAGTGACCTTGCTCCGCTACCAATTGATAAAACAATAATCCCGGCCTAGAGGGGGGGGGGGGGGGGGGGGGGGTGAATAGGCAATAAAAAATCGCACACAAAATGTAAGGAAAAATAGCAAAAACACGAGGAGTTATAATGGTTCCAATTCACAATCTGAATTGTACTCCACTACCTAAGAGCTTCACCCTTAGGATTTTCTAATGCAAACACCTTTGCTATTACCTTGAGCTTTTACGGGTTCAGCTCACAACCTTACACCGTAGTTTTTGCGGGCTCAACTACAACCTTACACTTTGGTTTTTATGGGCTCAACCACAACCGTTATACAATCCTCTCTCAAGGTAAGGATTGAAGAACCTTCACAATTGAATTAATAATATTTGCAACAAAGAATTGGTGTACAAATAATAAATGTATGATTCAAAATAACACCAATAAATGAACAATATTACCTCAAGAAGAAAGCGATCCAAACTCGAATTGAAAGACGCAAGAATGGTTGAAAACCGATAAATGAAACTTGCGTTGTAAAACTTTGATTAAGAGAGTTTGTAAATGTAATTTGTGTATGTGGAACTTGTAAATGCTTTCTTGTTTTTGTATAACTCATCTTAGTTGAGTATTTATAGTGTCAAAAGAGTAGAGGCTCATCCATGAAGGAAGGAGCCAAAAACTAGCCGTTTGCTACAGTGAAAAATATATTCGTTGCTACAGTGAAAAACTATCCGTTGCTACAGTGAGTCTATCCGTTGCTACAGTGAAACTATCCGTTGCTACAGTAAGTCTATCTATTGCTACGGTGAAACTATTCGTTCCCGTTGCTACAGTGAAACTCTCCGTTGCTACAGTGAAATCAAAAACTCTTTTTTCAAAAATAATTTTTCGTGTAAAAAATCTTTTGACACTTTTCTTGAGGTATTATCGAACATAAATCAAGTGCTAATTAGAATCATACTTACACGTTTAATGCTCTAATATACACTTGATTCTTCGAGCTTGCGATAATTGATTCGTTGCTTCTTTTGTTGTCTCGTCGCAAACTACAAATACTTTAACTTAAAATTGCGTTAGTATATTAATTAATTTGTGTGTCCTTAATTCATCAAAACAAGATTTAATGAGCCCTTGGGCCAACATAACTTAATTCTTCTTTTTCTCTAACGAGTCCAGCTCGTTCACTAAGAGTTCCGTCAAGTCACGAGCTAGTTGCTTACGAATTATTTTTAACAATGTAGACCCAAAGCTATTAGGAAAAGCTGTAATTATTCAAGTTTAAAACTTTAGTTGATCACTCTTAAATCAAAACAAGAATAAATTGATAAGAAATCAGAAGAGAAAAAATATGAAATTCAGAATTGATTAAATTTGTTTAGACCTCACAATACTGGAATCATGAACCTTAGAGTTTTTACCAGGAACGATTTACTTAGCTAGAGAAAGATATAATAAAATAAAATAAAATCCAATTGCATAAAAACTGAGTTCAATTCTGGTTGTAGAGAAAAATGAAAGAAGAGATTCCCCTCTTCCCAATCCAATCTCCTCTCTAAATAAACTAGGAAGAGATTAAAATTGTCTCTATCTTTATCATTGTTTTCCTAGAATTTAAGATAAATGCAAAAATGGATTGTTCTCATCCCTTAGGATGTTTTACAGTTTTGAAACACCTTCCTTACAAAATAAGCATCCAATCAAATCCAATTGTTGATATTCTTTGGTCTCTATCTCTATCCATTGATTCTTTACCAAGAACGATTTACTTAGCTAGAGAAAGATATAATAAAATAAAATCCAATTGCATAAAAAATGAGTTCAATTCTGGTTGTAGAGAAAAACATAAGCGAAAGAAGAGATTCCCCTCTTCCCAATCCGATCTCCTTTCTAAATAAACTAGGAAGAGATTAAAATCGTCTCTATCTCTATCCTTATTTTCCTAGAATTTAAGAAATACAAAAATGAATTGTTCTCATCCCCTATGATGTTTTACAACTTTGAGACACTTTTTTTTTTTTCAATAAGCTGAAGAGATTTTATTCATACCTCCGAGGTAAGAGGCGAGAAATGAGAAAGAATATACAAGGAATCGCTCCCCATTAGAAGGAGCGATGAAGCGATATAGCAAGTACCAAAAGGAGAAACAAACCCGAACAAACAAAAAGGACAGATTATTGTAACGATCTACCCCAAGAAGATAGCCAAGTAGGGGATAAGAGCATCATTCCCAAGCTATACGGGAATGCATGATCAGAACTCTTTAACCACCTATACCATAAGGAGAAGGAGGAATTGAAAGTTTGCCTCGAACATGTTGATCGTTGATTAAAAACCACTTTGTTTCTCTGCAGCCACAAGCTCCAAACCACAGCATAAAACAGAACCCTCCATTTTTCTTTGACTTGCACTCCTTCCCAAGGCACAAGGGTAACCCACGATCCCCACAAGTCACCAATTGTCCTTGGAGGACACCAGGAGATTCCCAACCAACGCATAACCGCTGAGACACTTTCTGAAAGTCTTTTTCTATGAGTAGAAGTGCTAGTGTGCTCTGCCTTGGTTTCCTGCCCAAGCACACTTCGCTGCTTCTTGGTCCAGCTAAAATCGTCCTAGGCCTAGTGAAGAGCCACCTTGCTAATGCTGATGTGCTCTCTCTTAGGCCTAGGAAAGAGGCTTGTTCATTCTGATATAGCTCTTTTCACCATTGTCTTCTTTTTGCTCTATTTTTTTGGTGTTTCTGTTCCTTTTCTTCTTCTTTGATTCTTTAGACGGTTTCTACAAAAAGGAAGAGAATACACCAAATATCAGTAGTATCATCATCTTAAAAGGGTATAATAGATGATGACTTTATACAAAATAAACATCCAATCAAATCCCCCACATTGCCCTAATGCTTGCCCTTAAGCATTTTCACACAAAAACAAAAATCATAAACCTAAAAATTTCATCCAATCACACCTCACAACTAGAATTACCTAGAAAATTCTATCACCAAATCCATACTAGACTATCAAGGACCGATCAATACCCTAAACATATCTCATCCAAATAGTATCATGACATCTAAGTATGCACTTAAGCCATAATTGAAGGAACAAACTCAACTGTTAAGGCTTGAACACATATAACTGTCAACTTTCATACAAGAATACAATCAAATCAAGTAATCCTAATTCTGATGGATTACATAATCATACCAGAATTGCCTATTCAATCAAGTTTCTTGGCCTTTGGCCTCTGCCATTTTTTCTTTGCTTTGTAGATATATTTTCAGAGCAGCTTTTGTTATTTCTAGGTACATCAACTCCCAAAACTTTTGCATTGCTTTTCACAACAAATTTTCTCATTCTTTAACAGCTTAAAAGCAATTAAATATGCATTTTCACGCACACCACCATGGTACTAGTTTCGGCCTTTAAGGGGTTGATACACTATCGACAACCAGAATTTTTATGGTGAGGATGCCGAACAATTCACTCCTTCTGGAATGAGGACCGGTGGTGAAAAAAAAAGTTCATGCAACTGAAATGAGAACTAGGCAGTCAAACATGTTCAAGGCAAAATAGTGTCGGATGTTTCCACATTTACATCTCAAGCTCTAAGCTAGGTTTTCATGAGAGTATAAGGATGAGTAATGTTCCAAGTACATTACCTTATGTCTTTTAAGCATTGATCATATTAAGCTCATTTACTCCCTTGGTACTAAAGCATGGATTTGGTCAAACTAGTGTCAAATTGCATTTATAGTTGTTGCTACCCGAATTTGATTTTTTTCTAGCTTAATTTTTTTCGCATTTTAATAGTATCTTTTTTCTAAAGTTGCGGTTCTCGCACATTTGCTAGTTATTTTTTATGTCTCGTTATTTAAACTTTATTTCGGACTCTTTCATATTTTTGTTATTCTTGCCGTCTATTTGCTCGCGAATAAATTTTATCTAACCTTGAAATGAACTTTTCGTAGCTTACTGATTATTATTCATGTCACCTCAGCTTTTAATAATTTTCTATGAAAGTTTTTTTTTACGTTTGGTAATTTTTTGTCGTACCAAAAGCTCGAACCAAAAATATTATGCTCGTATGAAATTAACTTGCATTAATGCAATTAATGCATTCTACAAATTTGGCTACCTTTCCCTCATGAAAGACAACATCCTTATCAGGTTTGGCCTTGCTCTCCACGGCTCTCTCGATTCTTCCCCCGGCCAAGATCAGCACAATGGCATGTCAGTCCACTGTTCTCTTGGCCACCTCATCCTCTCTTCCACCGCCTTAACCAGCTATAAATAGTTGTCCCTTGCTCTCGTTCAGGGACACTTCTCGCTCTCAGGCAATCTCTCGCTCTTTCACAATTTTCACACACTCACCTACGCCAAGAAGCTCCAGTAAGAAAACAAGAAGCTCCAGCCAGCAAGCCAGAAGCTCCAGCCGCAAGCACGCGAAAGCAAGGTTTAGTGTTTTCTTCCTTAGTTTTTGCTTTTGCATTCGAGAAGCCTTTTAATTGTTTAAACCTGTTTTAATTACCTTAGTCTCAAGTTAATTTCATTTTTCTTGTCTCAATTTAATTGCTCATCATCGGATTTAATTACTACCTTCATTTTCGGTTAATTGTGGTTGCACATTCGTTCTTGAAATTGCATATGGTTGGGGAACGAATTGCCTCTGTCTTTGGTTGGCATGCATGTTGCTAGTGTGGGGAGCATTTCGGGCTGGGTCTAATCGGCGTTGGCTGCTGGCGTTTGCGTCGTGGTGGTTGACAGCGGCGATGACGAGAGGAAGAAGATGACCCTGTTCACGTGTCTTTGGGAGGAAGATGCAGGTTGGGCCACACGCGTGTGGTGCTGGGCCAGCGCTGTGCGCTTGGCCCAAGAGGGAGAGGAAGCTAGGCCTGCTCAGGCCCAGCGCGAGAAGGAGAAAGAGAGGGGCCAGCCCAGCTGGGCACAGCTGTGGGCCCACTTTTGGCCCAGTGAGTCGAACCTCAATTGACTTGAGCCCGTCACATTTATTATTTTTCGTATATTTATACTAATTTTTTTTCGCTGTTTATTTATTTTTTCGCACTCATACTGTTTATTTATTTTCACGCCCTTGCACTATTCATTTATTTTCTTTGCATGCTTGCGTAATTTATTTGTATTCTCGTGCGCTTGATATGTTTACCTAATCATGTTTGCCTGCATAACCACTAATTATTTAATTTTTTCGCATGCGTGAATGATTCATTTCTTGGCATGTTTGAATAATCATTTTGTGCGCGAAGCAATTATTTATTTTTTTCGCTACATGCTTGTATGAGTTATTTCTCATATGCATTGATAAATATTCCACACAGGTAATATCACTCATTAGCATAAAAATCGTCAAATGAGAAAACCGCCCCTCAAGTAAACATTCTCACCTTTTATTTACATGTTTTATTGTATAAAAGTGCTTGAATAATTTAGAATTATTTAACTTTAATCCGTTGGACATGGTCACTTAAATTAGGACTTCTTATTTTGAAACATGATTTTAGACACCTCTTTCTCCGGTAACCTTTTTAGGATATGACTCGGGTGCCTAACACCTTCCCGAGTTCATAATACAACCCTGAACCTCCGGTAACCTTTTTAGGATATGACTCGGGTGCCTAACACCTTCCCGAGTTCATAATACAACCCTGAACCACTGTTCTCGGGTCACGACCCTTTTTGCCTTAGTTTTTTTATTTTTATACCAAAATAGGTTCCCTAAACCTAGAAACAAAATAGGATGGCGACTTCATTGCGTTATGTGAGATGAGTTAGATTTCGTCTCACATCTCATCACAAAACCATGTCGCATCCAGGAAAAATCCAAAAAGGGGGTGCGACACTAGTGGTAACACAACTAGTTGGATATAATTTCTGAGTTCTGATTTGAAAAAAAAAAAAGTCATGCAAAACTAACCTAGAAACACACAGGAAGGGAAAATAAAAAATCATGTAGAAAATTCTAATTAAAGGCTAATTTACACAAAAATGAAAAATAAGATGAAAAACTAACACTGTCACAAACACATTTTTACGAACAATCGCACAAATCCTAAAATTCCTCCCCCACACTTAAAGGACACATTAACCTTAATGTGTGAGTTTGGAGAAAAAGAAAAAGGAAAAATAAAAGACAGAAAAAGGAAGATGGAACCTAAGGGGGCATGATGAGAGTCGAGTCCGTAAAATATAAATACAACTTGTCAATACCTACAAAAGATTATAAATAGTGGTAAGATGTTCGATCCACAGAGAATGGGTAGACTTCAAAACAAGATAAAAAATTAGATTTAAACACTTAAGTGAAAAGGAGGGGGTTTTGTTTTAAAACTAAGAATTGAAAAAGAAAATAAAAAGAAAGAGGCCAAGAATAATTGAACAGGTCAAGAACAAACAGTCAGAAAAAAATTAAAGTTACAATTCAGAAGTACTCAATCATTGATGCATAAATCTACCTTTCTAGTCTACAGAATTGCTATAGAATTAAGGTGCGCTTATGACTCCTACTTTCCTCCTGTATCAAAACCATCTCAGGTGCGTTTGGAGATGATTCCTAATCAACTAGCACCTTGCTGGTTAAAAGGTTTACTAAAATTGATTGATTGTTGAATATGGGAAGACAATTCTAAGCCTCGGCACCTCGGTTGTTAATCGGGGCTTCAACCTAAATACTATTCTCTACAAGCGGTACTCCTGGCTAGTTCGCGGTAGATCCATCAGCACTAGTTTGTCTACTTTGATCCTCTTGGTCCGTAAATGGCCCGAAAACGTTGCCCTAACTAAGAAAAATAAGGGTTTCATATTAAAATCTAGGTTGATCAACATAAACCTAATATGAAAACTGTTCAAGTATTTTAGAGAATAAATATATGCAAATATAAAAATTAAGAAGAGCGATTTAGATCTCACAGTAACTTAGAATCATAACCTAGTTGCCTTCACCAGGAATAAGAAAGATTAGTTAGAGAAAGATAAGAAAAATAAAGAAAATAGTAAAATTGTATAAATATAAAACCCATGCGTCTTCAAGATTAAAGATGACAGGAGAAACACATTCAAATCTAGAGAAAAGAGAAGAAGAGAGGTTGTTGGATGTTCTGGCCGTGCTCCCTCTACAACCCTAGGATAATATATATAGTTTAATTACTAATTGTATTTTAAACACTACTCTCTCTTCAATTAGAAGTCTAACTGATGAAGTCGAAAGAAACTGGGACTCTAACTCTCTTGGAGACACCCTAGCTGGCCAGCCACACTTGTCTTCAAAATATTATCTTCAAGTAGTGTATGAGAATTGGGACTCTCTGCCAGCCAAGAAGGATCGTTCTTGGCCAAGAGACTGACCAAGAAAGGTGTCTGCGTAGCTTTATCCAGATTTTGCTCTTTTCTGCCCCTTTTCCATTTTTTCTGTTCGAGAGCTGTTTTCTACAAATGTAGAGAAATTCATCTCTAATTAGTAGAATCACCATCTAAATTACATGAAAATAGATAGTAAAAATAGTTGCAATTTAAGCTTAATCAGGGCAACTCAGGCAGTGGTTGCGGTCCTAGCTTCTCAAGAAGCTGGCGGTGAAGTTCATTTGTGAGTCAAAAATTGAAGTATCAGTCCCTTTTTATTGTCTTGGACTTGACATTTCTTGGCATCACTCGTCAACCAATTCTACTGAATGTTTTCCATGCACTTAATTTAATGTGAATGATCTAGTGTAGTGCATGGTCTTCCAGCAGAGCATTTTGCAGATAACCATTATATGATTCACGTTTTATTTTGGGTTCCTACAAAATACATGAAAAAAATTGGTTGTGAGTGAAAGGTGATTCAATAAAAGGATAAAAAAAATCAATGAATTGCAAAACCTCTATTTTACACATAACCACTTATGAATTCATGACTATATTCATCTCTTTCTCAATCTTCCTCACTTTCTCCATTGGTTTAATGTAGTGACAAGTCTCCCCAACCTTCATTTCCTGATCCACTGAAGTTTCAAAAAGATTCTAGTTTTGAGTTGGCTGATCTAGTTGAACATTAAATTCTGCCTCCAGTTCTGGACTCTTCCCTTGGCCTATGGAAGAGTCCAAATAGTCTAACAGATTTTTATCACTCAACAAAGTGACAGTTCTAACATCATGCTTTATGTTAGGTTTGAGGTCTGAAGATATGCATCCATTTGTAATGTAGAGGAGGCGAGTTGTCCTATTTGTTCCGCTAAATTTGCTATTTTTGCATGAATTTCTTGCATAAAAGATTTCAGTATTTCTTCAAAAGACTCACTTGCATTTGAAGGATTGGGTGTAAGTTGTGGAGCCTTAAAACAATGATAGTTAGGTTCAGGTTGCACTCCACAATTGAAATTTGATTGGTTCCACCAAGCGGGAGAGTGAGTAGATGTGTATGGATAATTGTACGGTTCATATCCCCACTATGGCAGACCATAACATCCTTTAAAGGTTGTCACACGTCCTTGACCAAAGCTACCTGCATTAAAACACCGAGAAACAAGGGTTAATGGAGAGAAAGAATTGGAACTAGTCATAAAAAAAATTGAAAAATCAAATAAAAGAAAACAAATTTGGGCTTCTCCTTGGTCTAGGCTTAAGACCATTGTCGGGCAACGACGCCAAAATTTGATGGTGGTCGAATTCGTAAAAAATAACTATAATGATTTGCAACTAATGGTAAGAGGTTCGATCCACAGAGAATAGGTAGGCTTAAAACAAGACGAAGACCAGATGAAAATAAATAAGTAAACAAATGGGGTTTTTATAAGAACTAATTACTAAAACTGATTGATCATTAATTTCATATGTTTTTACTATCTAAATTCTGTCAAATTGGATGGTAAAACTATTTAAACTCTATCAATTTTCCTTACTTGTGCAGGTCTTCTAGGAGGCAGGAAGAATGGAGAATATGTCAGCTTTGGAGCTTGTACCAGACAAACGAGCAATCTTGGCCGTAGGCTTGGCCAAGATTGCTAAGCAAGAAACGTGCTGAGTATGGAGTCACGGAGTTAAGCCACAAATAGGAACGACAACTGGATTACAGACTGGAAGGATGAGTCGTACGCAGATCAGACTCAAGGATCCTTATACAGATCTCCTTCATTTGAACAAACAAACAATCTTTATCTCTTATTTCAATTTCGTAATTTGAAAATTTTAAATTTTGTAATAATTTTTTTTTAATTTTAAAAGAGTTGGAGTCAAGTGAGGAGTTTTAGACAACACTATTTTAAGCTGCAGAGGGATTCTTAGGAAAAAAACTCCTCGACTCTATCTCCTTTCTTGTTTCCAAACATCTTTGCTCTGTAATTTTCCATTAAGGAATATACAGATTTAGTTTCCATTTTCCATCAATTAAATTCTCATTTTCAATTAATAATGGTGTCCAGTAGCTAATTCCATATTCTTTGTAAGGGTTGTTGAGCCAATTCTTGTGCTTCGTGAGATCAAAACAACCTTCATAACCTCTCTGTTTTGTAATCTTCTCAATCTCTGTTTTAATAAACCGATTCTCACCAAAATCCAAGACTTGATCACTCTTAGATATTAGTGAAGGATTTGCAGTCAGCCTTGAAGGGGACGAGTTGAAACCAAATTGGCCTAAATAGACAACTAATCTCGAGAAGGTTAGTGAGCATTGAGAGATATAGTCCAGACCAGATTGACAACCTAGGGCTCCGATTGAGGAGTAGCTTGAGCTAGGCATTGTCTTTCCCTATAGCATTGAAGAGGCACAACCATTCAAGCCAGCAGTCAATTAGATACACCCTTTAAATAGCAAGGTGTCCACTAATTAGGATCATCAGGAGAGGGAGTACCCGCTAGGTGATTATTTGAGGAGGAAAGTAGGGTTGGAAAGGAGTACCTCCTAATCTATAGCAATGTTATGAGTGAAGAGAGTAAAAAAATCTTGAATCAATGATCGAAGCGTAAGAATAAGAGCTCCAGAATTGCCCTTACCAGGAGTTTTCTCTATCGTTTATATTTCTTTATTGGAATATTTGGATCTTGGCCAAACCTTTGACCAAGATTGCTTTTACTGCTTAATTTTGTTATTTGCTTGCTATTAGTTTCAGAATCAAACCAATAAAACCAAGTGACAAGGAAGTCAATTCAGAACTACAATTCTTATAAAGATCTCTATGGACGATCCTCTTACCAACATCTACAAGTCTATTGTGGATAGTGTTAAATTGTATTTTCTATCCCATTTTCATACCATTCTTACAACTATTTTTGATGTTATCGACAGACAATCAAAAATAGAATGCAATCAAAATAGGAAACAAACATATGATGAATAAGATCAGATGATAAGAAATCAAAAAGTATTATTTCCCCATCTGAGGCTTCTTTATTGGGAAGAATTTCCATTGAGATCTTTATTTTCAGTATTTAATGTACAAAACCTTGTTAAACTTAGTCTACCGAGAAGCAAGGTTGAATGACTATGGAGCGTTGTACAGGTACACATTTATATATGTCACTAATAGGAACTATTTTCAGTGTTGTTTCCATAATTTTGTTTCAACAAATTTGGTGTTCTGATCATAATTATTGTTTTGTTCTTGTAATCTTTTGGTGGCTATAGCAGGATGTTGTGAATTTAAGATGGATGGACCTTTCAAAATCACGATACTTGAAATAAATACCATATATGTTGAAGGTAAAAAGTATGGAGCGCATGATTCTTAATGATTGCTGCAATTTAATACGGCTTCATCCATCTGTTCAGCATCTTAACAACTTGGAAGTACTCGATATCTATAGGTGTTTAAACCTTTGCGAGGTTCCAAAGCTGGAATCCGAAGTTCTAAAGGTGTTCATTATATCATATTGCAATAAAATGAAAAAAATTTCGAAGATATGTGGTAATAGGTTGGAGCATTTGTTTTTTGGTTTCATGCCTAAATATGACCAAATTTCTAAAGATGTCGAGCAGCCTAAAATATTTGTCATTACGGGACACAGGCATCGAAGACCTTCCCTCATCCCTAAAGTTTCTCACTAGACTTGAGTGTTTGTCATTGTGGGAGAATAAAAAGTTGAGGAGTATATCGAGCAATATCTTTACATTGGAATCTTTGAAGCATCTTTTTATATACGGATGCGGCCTTATCAGTTTTATACTAGAGCTTCCGCAGTCTCTAGAACTTCTACACGTTCAGGACTGCGCTTCACTAGAAATAATATCCGCAATCAACAACCATTCCTAGTTGCGCTACTTCAGTTTATTAAATTGTCCTGAACTAGATCATGAGTCACGCGGTAATTTCATGGCACATGTCTTCTTCAAACTACAAGTACGATAATAAATAATTAAATATAAGTAATTATTTTTTATGATTAATTCTCGTCTCACATGTATAGTTGGGAAGGACAACTGTTACTCAACTTGATGGGAGTGAGATTCTAGAATGGTTCCCTCAAAATATGTGTGCGGGATCTTCAATGATCTTTCAATTGCCTCCAAATCTGGATGACAATTGTTCCTTCATAGCATTTACATTTTTAGTTGCGGTGGAATTCAATCTAACCTTCATTGGACAAGATCTAGTTCTCAACCTTAGATTTAGAATCTATGACCATGATCTTCTGATTGCGGAAATGGAAACTCCTATTTCTTCAATATATGACAAAGATTTCTCTACAACATTTTTCTCGAGACCTTCAGACCTCGTTGTAATGCATTCCTTTTCCCTTGACCCTGCCACATATCAAGTTATCCGTGATATATTTTCTGGTGAATATTATTCCAACCCTAAGATTTCATTCCACTTTACCCCCTCATATCCTAAATATGTGGTAAAAAAGTGTAGAAACTATCTCACATTTTGATTCAATATGTTTGCCTTGAAAAAAATGTTGAAATGACATTGAAGTACTTCAGGAGAGTTTTTAAATAGGTGTTTAGGAGAGTTTTTGGTTTGGTGATTCACAAACAATAAATGAGAAGAATTTGGCTCCGGTAACACACACTATAATGAAGGGTATGTTTCGTCAGATACAAGAGTATCAAAACCTTTCACGGCAACTAGGGGTGTAAGAAAACTGGTCCGAATCGGAAACCAAATTAGAACCGGAGCATTTTGAACCGAACCGGGCTGAACTGTAATTTTTCGGTTATGTCCCAAGAAGAACTGGAAATTTTTGGTTCTGTCCGGTTCTGCCACTATCAAAACCCGTAAACCGAACCATAGAACCGGGAGAACCGGAGATTTTTATATATATATATTTATAAATATTTGTGTATGCATATTTATATCAAGTTTACACTTTGGCTCAGTGGCAAAAAGTTAAGTTTCCACACTAAAGGGAAGGGGCAAAATTATGTTTTCCTTTTGTGCTGGGCTGGCCTTCATTTCTTTATACTTTTTAATTTTTTTTTAATTTTTATTTATCTCCATAAAATAAATGGTATATATTTTAAATTGGATACAAAAAGGTGTAAATAGCTTAATTTGACAAACACCAAGTGTGACTAAAGGATAAATCTCATTATTTATTAACTTTCTTTATACTTTTATTTTATTTTTTTATTTTATTTATCTTCACAAAATAAATGGTATATATTTTAAATTGGATACAAAAAGGTGTAAATAGTTTAATTTCACAAACACCAAGTGTGACTAAAGGATAAATCTCATTATTTATTAACTTTTTTATGAAGTAGTAAGATTTAAAATATTAAAAAAATTAATTATTTGTTTGTAATACTTCACTAATAATTTTTTAATTTATAATTAATTTAATGACTTTTTATACAATATTTGACTGATATTTTCATGTGAAATTTAATATTTATATTTTATTCAATAAATTTATATATAAATTATTTAATAATATAATCAATGAATTTTATTATTAAATATATATAATAATGATTCCATGCAAATAAAAAGTAAAATAGAAATATTATCTTTGTCATTCATACCAAATCAAAATAACGAGTCATTCAAACTTTTTTATTCTCATTTCTAGTAGTAGGATACTAAACACATTAAAACATACTCCATAATTCTCACTCCCTACCTCCATTGAATCCATTCACATTTCTTGTGATTCATTACGGGCAACCAAACAAGTAGTAAAAGTATCAAATGAAACATGTGTTTTGTATAATTGGATTTAAAAAAAAAAGAAGATATTTAATTAAGAGAAAAAAACTGTCAAGGAGTCGTGGTTTTATATATTAGACTATAGATCAATTGAAAATAGTTAATTGAAAGATGATATTAATCTTGACACATCATACAAAAAATAAAAAACTAACTTTGGCTTCCACAAGTTATTTATTCTTGATAAATAACGTTATGAATAAATGGAGAAATGCAACTTATATTCTTGTAATATTTAATTAATATATTTAATGATAATTAATGATGTGTAGCGTGATTTTTTAAAATATTAATTTACTATGTTTTTTAATAAATTAAATATGGTTCAAATTCGAATCTTGTCAATAGAAAAAAAAATATTATAAGAGTTTCATTTATAAATTCATGACAAACTCTGATTATTGATATGTTGTTAAAAACTTAGTTATCTAACTATTAATATAATTAACAATAATATTATCATTTTAAAAAATATATTATTATCATTATAACACAATTTCAATTCCAATAAACCACTTGAAAGAAAATAAAAACATATAAATTCCCTATAATAAAACTAAGAAATGAAAAAAATTCTTTATTTCCTTCTATTTTCTTTCAAAACGACACCGTTTTGAACAAAACACACATCATTTTAGTGTTTAATGAAAACTCATATTCCAACTCCAAATATATATATATATATATCAAAAGTTGACTTTGGTTCAGTAGCTAAGTTATTGACATGCATTTTAAAGGGAAGGGGTTCGAATCCTCTCCCACCCAAAATTTCCTTTTAACAACTTTCTTTAGAAAAATAATTATATTATTTAAAAAAATAAAAAAGAGAAAAGAAAATTGGAACCAGGAAAATTATAATATTATTTAAACAAAAATTTTAAAAAAAAATTAAAAAAAATTAAAAAAATGCAAAAACTGGAACCAGACCGAATCGTCCAGTTCCAAGCCTACCAGAACCGGAAAAGTCCAATTCTGTCCGATTCTAGGACCAGAACCGGACCGCTTACACCCCTAATGAAGATGAGTCTTCGCCGACCGAATCATCATTTGGCTTCATGGCCGATTGAATTTCCTTCAGCCGTTAGCTACTTCGCATCCTCTTGTGATGAAGACGAGTCTTCGTCGACTGAATCATCATTTGGCTTTATGGCCGATTGAATTTCCTTCAACCATTAGCTACTTCTCATCCTCTTGTGGTGAAGACGAGTCTTCACCGACTGAACATCATTTGACTTCATGGCCGATTGAATTTCCTTTAGCCGTTAGCTACTTCTCATCCTCTTGTGATGAAGACGAGTCTTTGCCGACTGGACATAATTTGGCTTCATGGCCGATTGAATTTCCTTCATCCGTTAGCTACTTCTCATCCTCTTGTGATGAAGACGAGTCTTCGCTGACTGAATCATCATTTGGCTTCATGACCGATTGAATTTCCTTTAGTTGTTAGCTACTTCTCATCCTCTTGTGATGAAGGCGAGTCTTCGCCGATTGAATCATCATTTGGCTTCATGGCCGATTGAATTTCCTTTAGCCGTTAGCTACTTCTCATCCTCTTGTGATGAAGACGAGTCTTCGCCGACTGAAATTTAATTTGCATATGCTATCTATTTTCAGACATATTGAAATGAATTAACTATCTGACTATTTTTTGAAATAGAAAGAATTTGAATATAATGATTTTGTTCATGATTTATAATTATCATGATTTACAAAGAGTATTCTATTACAAATTTTGCTTATTTTGAGCATATATAGGCGTCGAGATTGTAATCGGGTAGTTATGATCTTTGTCACCCTTAGGTTGTAGATGTTGTTGTTGAAGCTAGTTCGTTTCTTAAGGGCTTCGACCCTCTATGGTGATAAGAGCTCAACTTCTGCTTTGGATAGAAGGAGTCCGAATTGCTGTTCTTTAGTCGGATCTAGTCCTCTTGTGAGAGGTTGGTCTTGACAATGGATATAGGTGCCTCGGATGGAGATGGAGAGGGGACACCTTGGTGAGTTTAATGGTTGAAGTTGGTGTTTAAGGAGTTATATGCAGCGGCTTGATGATTGTTTGGTAGAGATGGAACGGATGAATGATAGCATGTCAATATTGTAGGTTTTTCTATCTTATTTTCGGCCTTTTCGAGGGCAACATACTTCTGATCTGCCCTTTTTCCCATCTTTTTGCAGATCAGTTCTTAAAGGGAGAAAAGAGCGAAAACGAGCTTCTTTGGGAGCATTTCTGGAGTCTTGAAGATCGAGGTCTAGAAGAGCAGAAGTTGTCGAGCCCACGACGCTAGCCAGACCAGTCAGCTGTCTCCTGCCCGCAATAACTCTGCATCAGAAAAAGATCAAAAGCCAAAGAGAGGAATCTCCAAAGATCCGCACGGGATTCCATGCGTTTCTAGAAGGTTTCAGAAGATTCCAGCATATTCCTCCCTAAGGACACGTCCTCCCATATGCTGTCATCCTCCCATGGGTTGTCCCTCTCTCCTATGAGCTGTATTTTGTCCCCTAGCTAGTTTTTAGGTTATATAAGCTAACCTTTAGGGTTTTTGTAAAAGGGGGGCCGTCCCAAGGATTTTAACACATCACTCCATCTTTTATTCTAGATTTTAGGGATTTATTTTCTTGGTTTTTGGGAGCAGCCGCCATTTTGTAAAAGGAGCAAGATTTTCTCCTTTGAATTATTAATTCATCCTACGGTTCCTTCTAAGCCTTTTCCTTTTATTTCATTGCATGTTATTTAATACCTACTGTTCATCTCCATTTATGAGTAGCTAAATTTTCTTATCTTAGTAAAGGGTGTTTCAAGGGTTGTAAGGATCAGTTAAGAGGCATGATGCATGCTTAATATATTCTCTTGTCATATTCGATTGTTTATCGGTTTCTTGTTATTTGTCTAGGGTAGGATAGTAGTCTGACCAGCTAATATCTAGACCTAGAAGATTACTGTCATTCTCTTGGTTATAACTGACGTGAATCCTTGAGTTAAAGTAGACACCTAGTGGGGACATAGCGAGAGGTCTTTCGTCTAGGGGTAAACGGTCGTTTAGGCTATGTGATGCGAGCTTGACAAACTGAGATGTCACAGTCTAGATCTGTCTTGCCTCCACTTCATGGGCGTTTTGAGTAGTGCGTCCCCGCATTCGTGCCTAGGAGGACGGCGAAACGTCAAGGTCACCTCATATGTGGAAACGTGGGGGAGGGGGGGGTGGCTTTTATCTAAGAAGGTAAGCAGGGGATGCGGTGTGGAAACGTGGTCCCTATAGCAGATCTGTGCATGAGTTTGGAATATTTTTGTGCCCATGATTAACTGACCTAGAAAACAACCCAAGAACGCCTTTTGCTAAGATCTCTCCCAATCTCATTGATATCTCTTTTACTGCTTTTCTTGCCCTCGAATTGGTTTTGGATATCTTGCCCTGGATCGTGTTTTACTTTCGTACCCTGGATACTTATTTTAATCATTTGTCTTGTTAGCTCCCAATCCTGCACCGATTAATTGTATTAGTCGGTATAAACCCCCCTAGTGTTACTTTCATGTTTGGTTGCACATACTTTCTGTCATGTATTAAATTGAATCATTAGTCCTTCAATCTCTGTGGTTCGACCCTATCTTACCCTGTACACATTTATTTATGCATTTAGGCACCAGGAAAATATTATATTTGAGTGACGATCAAATTTTGGCGCCGTTGCTGGGGATTGAACGGTACTAATTCTGTTTTTGTTTTTGTATGACCAGGAGATCTGCTCCCGGTCTACTCCCTCTAGACCTCGAGTTGACCAAAACAAAAAGAGGATTTCGTAGGCAAGCCCGAGGAACATCTACTCAGCGTAGAGTAATTCCACATCCTGCCCTCGACGGATCTCCTTCCAATCTGGCTGACCAGGAACCCCAGTTTTTCGTAGACCTAACCTTCCACCATTGTGACCCCGAAAACCCCATAGCAGCCCAGTTCGATTTTCCAGCAATGGAAGACCTCGACAACCATGAACGTCGTGACAACCATGAACGTCGTGAGAATCCACCGCCACCCCCTCCAGATCAACAAACCATTGATAATTTCCATGTAACCCCCGATATGGCAAGTAGCTGCATTGACTGGCCTAACGTCCCTCATAACTGGACTCTGAAGTCCGCCGTGCTCCATCATCTTCCTACTTTTCGGGGGGTCGCCAAGGAAAATGCTCTTCGTCATCTTCAATAGCTCCACTCTATATGCGAGGCCATGAAACCTCCTAATGTCGACATTGAGCAAGCCAAGCTGCGCGCTTTCCAGTGGTCTCTCAAGGATGATGCCCTCTACTGGTATTATGACCTTCCTGCAAGATCTATTCGTTCTTGGGCAAAAATGTCTAAAATCTTCACTGAGAAGTACTATCCGACTTCTATCTCCAATACCACGCGCAAGCAACTTGTCTCCATAGTCCAGAAGAAGGAAGAGACTCTAGCCCAGTATTATGAGAGGTTCCAGAAAATGCAATCTAGTTATCCATCCCACAACCTTACGGAGCATGCCCTTGTTCAGTATTTTTGTGAAGGCCTCAAAGCCCATGATAAGGCATTACTCAACGCTGCTGCCAGCGGATCTCTGAGTGCTCTAACCCCAACAGCTGCTAGAGCAACAATAGAACTCATGGCCAAGAATACTTCATCAGACCCAGCCAACAGTCAAGGCCAAGTGGCTGCCTTGCAAAGTCAAATATCTTCTCTCACCGGGATGTTTCAGAACTTCATGACAAGGCAACCTGTACCTGTCAAGGCCTGCCAAATCTGCAATTTTATGGATCACCCCACTGACGCATGCCCACATATCCCGGATGAAATCCAAGTGAATGCTGCTGGCCAATATGTCGAGGCCCCATATGTCCAGAATTATAACCAGGGCTGGAAACAACAGAATCCTTATGGAAATCATCCGCCTCCTCCTAACATGCAGAACTTCAGCCCTCGACCCATGTATAATCAGAACCAGTATCAACGTCAGCCTCCTCATGATCAGACTTTCGTCGTGCCCCTGAATACTCAGATACCTCGTAACCCCGAACAACAGAAAGAGATCGAAGATCTTCAGAAACAAATGAGCGCCATGACGGCCAAAATGCAAGAGTTAACAAATCAAGGGAGATTCCCACCTCAAACTTAACCAAATCCAAAGCACAATGTCTGTGTCATCACCTTGCGAAGTGGCAAGACCTTGACACCTCCTGCACATCCTACCCTCGACATTGAAAACTCTCCAGAATCTGAACTCAAGCCGAAACCTAGGGCAAAACTCCCGAAAGTTCCCAGACTTATCGAGGTCACAGAAGATAGAGTTCGCTCTCCCAGAGGTTCCCCAAGGAATGACCCCAATCCACCTGAATTCACCTAAGAGTACATTCATAAGATTCTTGAGCCCTCATTTCCCCAAAGGCTTGTTAAGGCAAAAAAGGAGAAGGAAGACCGAGATATCTTTGAGATGTTCAGTAAAGTGGTTGTCAACATCCCTCTCCTCCAAGCAGTGAAGAATGTTCCTCGCTATGCCAAATTCTTAAAACAGCTATGCACGAACAAAAACAAGTTCAACGAGGTTAACAAGATAAGTGTGGGAGCTAACGCTTCTGCCCACATCCAGAGCAAGATTCCTCCCAAGTGCAAGGACCAAGGAATATTCACCATCCCCTGCACAATCGGTATAGTTGAGATTGGAAAGGCCATGTGCGATTTAAGGGCGGGCATAAATGTCATGCCCTTGACTATTTACAACAGTCTTGGGCTCGAACCCTTGAAACCCACCACCCTTGCTATACAGCTGTGTCGCACCCCCTTTTTGGATTTTTCTAATGCGACGCAAATTTAGGACGAGATGTGAGACAAAATCGGACTCATCTCACATGATGCAATGAAGTCGCCACCCTAATTTTGCTAGGTTTAGGGAACCTATGTGTCATGCATAAAAAAAATAAAAAAGCTAAGGCGAAGTGGGTCTGAACCCGAGAACAGTGGTTCGGGGTCGTGTTATGGACTCGAGAAGGTGTTAGGCACCCGAGTCACATCCTAAAAGGTTACCGGAGAGAGGTGTTTAAACATTTGAAAAATAGAAAGTCTTAAATTATGCTATCATGCCCAATGGATAAAATTTGAATAATTTTGAACATTCGAGCGCGAAAAAGTGTGAATAAATAAAATGGTAGGAATTGTTTACTTGTGGAGGGTATTGGGCGGCAATACCCTTTTTTGAACGAAGTCGTGTGGCATACTTGTGATGGGATTTGCTTGATTTGCCCTACAAAGTCGAGATTATTAATTTGGGAAAAATGGTAATTGAAAAAAAAAAAAAATATTTAATGACTTGTTACGAGTGAAATAATTAAAAACGAGTGGAATAACTATTTAAATATTCGAAAGCATACAAAGATAATTAATTAAATAATGTGAGCATACAAATGATCGGTATCGCACTTATCGTATGCGAGCGAAAGACGATTAAACACAAGCTAAATAATTAAATATGCTAAAGCATACGAAAGTAATAATTAAATGTGCAAGCATACGACAATAATAATTAAACATGCGAGCATATGGAAATAATAATTAAACATGCGAACATACAAAAATTAAATAAACAGTACAAGCATACATAAATTAAATAAACAGTACAAACATACATAAATTAAATAAACAGTACAAGCATGCGAAAAATTAAATAAACAGTAAAAGTGCGGAAAAAATAAACAGTACATGGGTGCGGAAATTAAATAAACAATACATGGGTGCGGAAATTAAATAAACAATACAAGTGCGAAAATAATTAAATATGCAAGCATACGGAAATTAAACATGCAAGTACGAAAATAAATAAATAGTACAGACATACGAAAAAGATGTTACGAAAAATAAACGCGATGGATCGAAATAAATTGGACTAGGCCCACTGGGCTTAGGAATTGGGCCCACTAACTAGGCCCAGCAGCTGAAAAGCCCTTTTCCTTTTGCATTTGGGCTTGGCATCTTCCTTTTCCGTTTGGGCTTGGCACAAGCCCATAATTAATTAAAATGAGGCTTTGGCCTCCTGTTCATCATCTCCCATCTCCCTTCGTCCGCATCATTTCCGCAAGCAACCAGCGACGACGAGGTACGGCAGCGTTCAGGCGAGGCAGCGGCAACTCGCGCGGCGGCAGCAGCGGCGGCGCGCGGCAGTGGCAGTGGCAGTGGCGCGGCGACAGACCAGCAGCTCGTCTTGCTCGGGCGGGACAGCAGGTGCAGCGATGATGGAGCACAGCGACGGACAGGCAACAACGGAGCAGCGGCGGCAGCAGAACAGCAGCAGATCCGGCGGAAGCAGCCGAGCAGCAGCGGCCAAAGTAGCAGTCCGGCAGCGGCGAACAGTGGCGACGTAGCAGCAGCTTCCTCTTCCTTCTTTTGCCGAGAGACAGCCGGAAAAACCCCTCCCTACTGTTCTTCTTCTTCTTTGCTTCGAACCAGATGGAGCAGATCAGCACCGAGTGAAGCAGCAGCACCGGCGAGGCGAGGCAGCAGCCTAGCGGCGCGGTGGCGATAGCAACTCCGGCAGCTTGCTCTCGCGGACGAAAACTCCCCCCCCCCTTCGTTTGTTTGGACTCCGACTGCCATTTATAGGAACTTCAGGAGGTGGAGACGAGGGTGAGGTGGCCTAATGTGGAGGTAGAACGTGAGGGGCAAGGGATGAACAGTAAGGCGGTTTGTGGGCAACAAGGCAGAACAGTGAAAGTGTGCAGAAATGTGCATTAATGTGTATTAATGCACATTAATGCCATACGAACATAATATTTTTTGTTCGAGCTTACGGTAGGATAAATCTTGCTAAAAAACTCCAACCAAAATTTCTAAAATGTAGAACAAAGTGAAACAAAACTATTAGCACACAGTGAACGGCGAAAAGTTCGCTATATAGCTCAATAAAAATTTGCATGTAAATAATAAAAGTTCGAGCGTAAGAAAATACTAAAATAAAAATTGCACAAAACGCAAAGGGATAGCGCGAGTTAGAAAAACAATAAAAAGTAAGTAGCTAATGACTAAAGTTGTTCAACCATCGGTTTCGAGAATTTTACTCGGAACCGATGAGTTCGAACGGGAAAAGTGATAAAAATGCGAAAAAAGTATGAAATAAAATTTAAACGACATTAAGCGTAAAAATGAACATCAGATTGACGTAAATAAACGGAAGTACGATCTTAGGAAATTGATGACAAGAAATGTAAAAGATGAAAAAATTAAATCCAAAATCGGCTAGCAACAGTTGCCCCCTCTTTACTGTCTTATCAAAAATTTGGTGTAACCGAGATTTTTGATGAGCAGTAAAGATGGTTGCTACCGAACCAACAATGGTTTGAAAGATGCAAAATGTAAATGCTGACTTCCCTGATAATGGGATGAAAAGTAGATGCAGAAATGTAAACTTGACAAACTTCCCTGATAGTGGGTTGAAGAGTAAATTGTAGCGATGTAAACTTGAGATCCTAACGGGGACACCGCAACTCTCGGACCTCTATGCAGGAAATGAAAGTTGACATCCGAACGGGGACACCAAAAGTCTCGGACATCGATGCAAGAAACATAAATGCAGAAAAGTAAACAGCTACGTCGAGGGTCGCACTCGTAGGTCGTAGCTGATTGATGCGGAAAAAGTAAATCAGGTAGGGCGAGGGTAACACTCGCAGTCCATACCTTGCAGAAAAGTAAATGAGGCAGGGCGAGGGTAGTACTCGTAGGCCGTCGCTGATTGATGCCGAAAAATAAATGCAGAAAAGTAAACTTCAGAATGATATGCTGGAAATTTTAAAAGAATGTAGTGCATAAATTTTAATGCAAGTTAAAGGAGTGTGAATGCAGACAGAAAGTAATTTGCAAAAAGTAAAGTGCGAAAAGATGAACAAAGACACATGTTGTGGGGACGAACCGCTTACAACATGTTAGAAAGACATCGCGTGGGGACAAACCGCTTACGCGACCTAAAAAGACGCATGTTGTGGGGACGAACCGCCTACAACATGTTAAAAAAAGACATCGCGTGGGGACGAACCGCTTACGCGACCTAAAAAGACGCATGTTGTGGGGACGAACCGCTTACGTGACTTAGAAAGACGCATGTTGTGGGGACGAACCGCTTACAACATGGTTGACATGACATCACGTGGGGACGAACCGCTTACAACATGGTTGACATGACATCACGTGGGGACGAACCGCTTACGTGACTTAGAAAGACGCATGTTGTGGGGACGAACCGCTTACAACATGGTTGACATGACATCACGTGGGGACGAACCGCTTACGTGACTTAGAAAGACGCATGTTGTGGGGATGAACCGCTTACAACATGTTAAAAAAAGACATCGCGTGGGGACGAACTGCTTACGCGAACTGAAAAGACGCATGTTGTGGGGACGAACTGCTTACAATATGTTAAAAAAAGACATCGCGTGGGGACGAACCACTTACGCGAACTGAAAAGACGCATGTTGTGGGGATGAACAGCTTACAATATTCAAACAGACGCATGTTGCGGGACTGAGCCGCGTCAACATTCAAACAGAAGCATAACAGACGCATGTTGCGGGACTGAGCCATGTCAACATTCAGTGCATGAAAGTAAAAGAGACGCATGTTGCGGGACTGAGCCGCGTCAACATTCAAACAGACGTGATTGAGTGCTAATATGCTGAATTAATCATCATCTTTTCCTGCTATTTTGGATGGCGATACCACTGATTTTATGCACTTTTCACTCCTTTTTGCAGAGAGTAGGTTACAAAGCCTAAATATTGAAAAGGAGCTGAAATTGGTATAAGCTTGAAGTAAAATGAAAGACGAGGAAAGAAGGCAGTAGCAAACTCATCATATTGATTTTGTTCGTGCTGTTCAATTGTTGCAAGCCTAAATTAATCCAACAGCAACCAAGAGATTGCCAATGGGCTTGGGCCCATGATGAGAAGAGAGACGCAAGCTAGAGATTGAGCCAAAGTGAAAGAAATCCAATTTTGCAAATTGGAATTTCTATAGGATATTAAGACCTATTATTTTAATATTTAATTAAATCCTATTTTGGAGGATTTTAGTTGGATTAGGTTTATGATTTAAAAAGACGTACCTGGGAACAGAACAACCTCTCTTCTTCCCTTGAATTATTGACGACTACTGTTCTTATTCTATCTATTTTATTTCTTCTTCTTTCTTTGATTTAATTAATTCATGCATAATCATTGCTTGCTTTAATTATGTCTTGTTCTAGCTAAGTTATCTATTCTTGGTAAAGGCTCGAGGGTAATGATTCATATGTTGTGAGATCAAATTAAGCTTCATAAAATCCAAGTTTGTATTTCTATTCTTTTTATTTAAATGTCAATTTGTTCATATTTTGGTTAAGAGTAGCTAACTTGATTTTAAATATGAATGATTACATCTTTTCTTAGAAACGTTGGATTCTACATCGTTGATAGGAATCTGTAGGTAACTAATTAGTGTAAGATCTAATTAGAAAAGGGTAGAATCCGGTTTATAGGAGTAGAAGAAATTCTCTTCTAGATCGGGAAAGGTCTCTCCCCGTGTTTAATCAACCCTTCAATTAAACTTTATTAGGAGTACCGCCTTAAAGTTATTGAACGGTTAGGGATCCTAGTAGGAGTACCGCCTTAGGAATCTTGAGTAGGAGGAGAGCAGGAGACTCAGAGTACCGCTGGTCTCTATAGCTTTTCTATTAAATTTGGTTTTGAAAACACTTGCATCAATGATCGACATTTATGAATCGTGACCCGAAAAGAGTCTTTATTTGGAATTTATCATCATCTGAGTTCTTCTAAATACCATTTATTTACTGTTTCTATTCTCTCTATTTGTTATTTAAATTGCAACACAAAAACCCCCATTATTGGTATTTACCACTGTTACAATTTCGGCCTTTTAACAGAAATTATTATTGTCTAGAAATCCCTGTGGTTCGATCCTTTTACCACTTACTACAGTTTTAATTAATTGTGCATGGTGAATTGTATGATTTATTTTTGTTGGTTTCGGCACCCATCAAATTTTGGCGCCACAGGAAGCACTCATCCCACTGCACATATTCACGCGCATAGTCACACTACTTGTTAGCTCCTATATCCATGCCTTGTCTTAGTCGCTTGTAGTCATTTGTTTACCCGTGTGAGCTCTTTGAACTTCCTTGCTGTGATTCTTTTCTGAGTGGATGTATGACTTTGTACTGACTGGATTTGCATGAGACCTTGGGTATAGGCACATTAGACGTGGGAAAGCGATGAAATGATTAAAAACTTTGCATTTTTCTTATCTTTTTTCTTGCTTTTATCTTGCCCCCGCCACTCATATCACCTTCTTTTCATCACCCTTCTAACTTTTCGAGACTTTTCTTTCTATTCTTAGCAGGCGAGAGTTCTCTGGCAGTAGCAAGGTAGGGGAAAGAGAAGCAATAACACTAGAGTGGGGGTATTAAGATGCAAGATCAAGATGTGAGGTAGTATGAAAGCCACAGCGCCACAAAAAGAAGCAGAATTTCAGAATAACGAACAACTAAAAGAAGATGTTCAAGGCTATCAACGAGCAAAAATGGAAATGAAGGGATAAGACCGTAGCACTTAAGGCAACCACACGGTTGAGCCTGATCATTCGGCAGAGACTTTGCTGCTCCTCTTTTGCTCAAAGAAAAAAAAAAGAAAGAAAAAAAGAAAGAAAAGAAAAACAGAAAAGAAAAGCAGAGAAAAAGAAAAAGAAAAAAAAATGAATAAATATTCGAGCAAAAGGAGGAGCAAAAATTCAGAACGGAGCAGAGTGTGAAGAAATCCAGAAGACCGCCAGCTACAAAGAAGAATACCCCCACTGATCACCCATCTCTCTTTGTCTTGCCTCGCTGCTGCCAAACAGGAGATACTCTCGCCACCTCGCTTTTTCCAGCTAAGAAGTCTTCTATCATTCCTTCTCTCTCTTTTGAACCCTCTTCTCTTACATGATTACTTGCTTTACCATGGCAAAGTTTTTATGATTATATGATTGCCTGCGCGTGTGTTCTCCGTACTCGGGTCGCTATTACGAATCTGATTTTGTGCATCGTTATTACCATTGTTGAGTGTAAACACCTTGCCATGATCCTTGCTGAGTTTGAGTGCAAATACTATTTTCTGTGTGAGGATTGCTTGCGACTATGCTAGGTATGGGAAAGTTTCTCCCTTGGTTTTGTTATTCCTTGGGTTTGATGCAGATGCTATCTAGGTAGGAGGTTGTGTCGAATGTTGTGATTGTGTGCTGAGTGTGCTTTTTCCTGTGTGCCATGTCGGAAACCATTTATTCTCATTAGAGGGGCTGTTTTGAGTGTAATGCTCGAGGGCGAGCATAGGTTAGTGTGGGGGATTTGATTGAGTGCTAATATACTGAATTAATCATCATCTTTTCCTGCTATTTTGGATGGCGATACCACTGATTTTATGCACTTTTCACTCCTTTTTGCAGAGAGTAGGTTACAAAGCCTAAATATTGAAAAGGAGCTGAAATTGGTATAAGCTTGAAGTAAAATGAAAGACGAGGAAGGAAGGCAGTAGCAAACTCATCATATTGATTTTGTTCGTGCTGTTCAATTGTTGCAAACCTAAATTAATCCAACAGCAACCAAGAGTTTGCCAATGGGCTTGGGCCCATGATGAGAAGAGAGACGCAAGCTGGAGATTGAGCCAAAGTGAAAGAAATCCAATTTTGCAAATTGGAATTTCTATAGGACATTAAGACATATTATTTTAATATTTAATTAAATCCTATTTTGGAGGATTTTAGTTGGATTAGGTTGATGATTTAAAAAGACCTACCTGGGAACAGAACAACCTCTCTTCCCCTTGAATTATTGACGGCTACTGTTCTTATTCTATCTATTTTATTTCTTCTTCTTTCTTTGATTTAATTAATTCATGCATAATAATTGCTTGCTTTAATTATGTCTTGTTCTAGCTAAGTTATCTATTCTTGGTAAAGGCTCGAGGGTAATGATTCATATGTTTTGAGATCAAATTAAGCTTCATAAAATCCAAGTTTGTATTTCTATTCTTTTTATTTAAATGTCAATTTGTTCATATTTTGGTTAAGAGTAGCTAACTTGATTTTAAATATGAATGATTACATATTTTCTTAGAAACGTTGGATTCTACATCGTTGATAGGAATCTGTAGGTAACTAATTAGTGTAAGATCTAATTAGAAAAGGGTATAATCCGGTTTATAGGAGTAGAAGAAATTCTCTTCTAGATCGGGAAAGGTCTCTCCCCGTGTTTAATCAACCCTTCAATTAAACTTTATTAGGAGTACCGCCTTAAAGTTAGTGAACGGTTAGGGATCCTAGTAGGAGTACCGCCTTAGGAATCTTGAGTAGGAGGAGAGCAGGAGACTCAGAGTACCGTTGGTCTCTATAGCTTTTCTATTAAATTTGGTTTTGAAAACACTTGCATCAATGATCGACATTTATGAATCGTGACCCGAAAAGAGTCTTTATCTGGAATTTATCATCATCTGAGTTCTTCTAAATACCATTTATTTACTGTTTCTATTCTCTCTGTTTGTTATTTAAATTGCATCACAAAAACCCCCATTATTGGTATTTACCACTGTTACAATTTCGGCATTTTAACAGAAATTATTATTGTCTAGAAATCCCTGTGGTTCGATCCTTTTACCACTTACTACAGTTTTAATTAATTGTGCATGGTGAATTGTATGATTTATTTTTGTTGGTTTCGGCACCCATCAAATTTTGGCGCCACAGGAAGCACTCATCCCACTGCACATATTCACGCGCATAGTCACACTACTTGTTAGCTCCTATATCCATGCCTTGTCTTAGTCGCTTGTAGTCATTTGTTTACCCGTGTGAGCTCTTTGAACTTCCTTGCTGTGATTCTTTTCTGAGTGGATGTATGACTTTGTACTGACTGGATTTGCATGAGACCCTGGGTATAGGCACCATTAGACGTGGGAAAGCGATGAAATGATTAAAAACTTTGCATTTTTCTTATCTTTTTTCTTGCTTTTATCTTGCCCCCGCCACTCATATCACCTTCTTTTCATCACCCTTCTAACTTTTCGAGACTTTTCTTTCTATTCTTAGCAGGCGAGAGTTCTCTGGCAGTAGCAAGGTAGGGGAAAGAGAAGCAATAACACTAGAGTGGGGGTATTAAGATGCAAGATCAAGATGCGAGGTAGTATGAAAGCCACAGCGCCACAAAAAGAAGCAGAATTTCAGAATAACGAACAACTAAAAGAAGATGTTCAAGGCTATCAACGAGCAAAAATGGAAATGAAGGGATAAGACCGAAGCACTTAAGGCAACCACACGGTTGAGCCTGATCATTCGGCAGAGACTTTGCTGCTCCTCTTTTGCTCAAAGAAAAAAAAAAGAAAGAAAAAAAGAAAGAAAAGAAAAACAGAAAAGAAAAGCAGAGAAAAAGAAAAAGAAAAAGAAAAAAAATGAATAAATATTCGAGCAAAAGGAGGAGCAAAAATTCAGAACGGAGCAGAGTGTGAAGAAATCCAGAAGACCGCCAGCTACAAAGAAGAATACCCCCACTGATCACCCATCTCTCTTTGTCTTGCCTCGCTGCTGCCAAACAGGAGATACTCTCGCCACCTCGCTTTTTCCAGCTAAGAAGTCTTCTATCATTCCTTCTCTCTCTTTTGAACCCTCTTCTCTTACATGATTACTTGCTTTACCATGGCAAAGTTTTAATGATTATATGATTGCCTGCGCGTGTGTTCTCCGTACTCGGGTCGCTATTACAAATCTGATTTTGTGCATCGTTATTAGCATTGTTGAGTGTAAACACCTTGCCATGATCCTTGCTGAGTTTGAGTGCAAATACTATTTTCTGTGTGAGGATTGCTTGCGACTATGCTAGGTATGGGAAAGTTTCTCCCTTGGTTTTGTTATTCCTTGGGTTTGATGCAGATGCTATCTAGGTAGGAGGTTGTGTCGAATGTTGTGATTGTGTGCCGAGTGTGCTTTTTCCTGTGTGCCATGTCGGAAACCATTTATTCTCATTAGAGGGGCTGTTTTGAGTGTAATGCTCGAGGGCGAGCATAGGTTAGTGTGGGGGATTTGATTGAGTGCTAATATACTGAATTAATCATCATCTTTTCCTGCTATTTTGGATGGCGATACCACTGATTTTATGCACTTTTCACTCCTTTTTGCAGAGAGTAGGTTACAAAGCCTAAATATTGAAAAGGAGCTGAAATTGGTATAAGCTTGAAGTAAAATGAAAGACGAGGAAGGAAGGCAGTAGCAAACTCATCATATTGATTTTGTTCGTGCTGTTCAATTGTTGCAAACCTAAATTAATCCAACAGCAACCAAGAGTTTGCCAATGGGCTTGGGCCCATGATGAGAAGAGAGACGCAAGCTGGAGATTGAGCCAAAGTGAAAGAAATCCAATTTTGCAAATTGGAATTTCTATAGGACATTAAGACATATTATTTTAATATTTAATTAAATCCTATTTTGGAGGATTTTAGTTGGATTAGGTTGATGATTTAAAAAGACCTACCTGGGAACAGAACAACCTCTCTTCCCCTTGAATTATTGACGGCTACTGTTCTTATTCTATCTATTTTATTTCTTCTTCTTTCTTTGATTTAATTAATTCATGCATAATAATTGCTTGCTTTAATTATGTCTTGTTCTAGCTAAGTTATCTATTCTTGGTAAAGGCTCGAGGGTAATGATTCATATATTTTGAGATCAAATTAAGCTTCATAAAATCCAAGTTTGTATTTCTATTCTTTTTATTTAAATGTCAATTTGTTCATATTTTGGTTAAGAGTAGCTAACTTGATTTTAAATATGAATGATTACATATTTTCTTAGAAACGTTGGATTCTACATCGTTGATAGGAATCTGTAGGTAACTAATTAGTGTAAGATCTAATTAGAAAAGGGTATAATCCGGTTTATAGGAGTAGAAGAAATTCTCTTCTAGATCGGGAAAGGTCTCTCCCCGTGTTTAATCAACCCTTCAATTAAACTTTATTAGGAGTACCGCCTTAAAGTTAGTGAACGGTTAGGGATCCTAGTAGGAGTACCGCCTTAGGAATCTTGAGTAGGAGGAGAGCAGGAGACTCAGAGTACCGTTGGTCTCTATAGCTTTTCTATTAAATTTGGTTTTGAAAACACTTGCATCAAGGATCGACATTTATGAATCGTGACCCGAAAAGAGTCTTTATCTGGAATTTATCATCATCTGAGTTCTTCTAAATACCATTTATTTACTGTTTCTATTCTCTCTGTTTGTTATTTAAATTGCATCACAAAAACCCCCATTATTGGTATTTACCACTGTTACAATTTCGGCATTTTAACAGAAATTATTATTGTCTAGAAATCCCTGTGGTTCGATCCTTTTAGCACTTACTACAGTTTTAATTAATTGTGCATGGTGAATTGTATGATTTATTTTTGTTGGTTTCGGCACCCATCAAATTTTGGCGCCACAGGAAGCACTCATCCCACTGCACATATTCACGCGCATAGTCACACTACTTGTTAGCTCCTATATCCATGCCTTGTCTTAGTCGCTTGTAGTCATTTGTTTACCCGTGTGAGCTCTTTGAACTTCCTTGCTGTGATTCTTTTCTGAGTGGATGTATGACTTTGTACTGACTGGATTTGCATGAGACCCTGGGTATAGGCACCATTAGACGTGGGAAAGCGATGAAATGATTAAAAACTTTGCATTTTTCTTATCTTTTTTCTTGCTTTTATCTTGCCCCCGCCACTCATATCACCTTCTTTTCATCACCCTTCTAACTTTTCGAGACTTTTCTTTCTATTCTTAGCAGGCGAGAGTTCTCTGGCAGTAGCAAGGTAGGGGAAAGAGAAGCAATAACACTAGAGTGGGGGTATTAAGATGCAAGATCAAGATGCGAGGTAGTATGAAAGCCACAGCGCCACAAAAAGAAGCAGAATTTCAGAATAACGAACAACTAAAAGAAGATGTTCAAGGCTATCAACGAGCAAAAATGGAAATGAAGGGATAAGACCGAAGCACTTAAGGCAACCACACGGTTGAGCCTGATCATTCGGCAGAGACTTTGCTGCTCCTCTTTTGCTCAAAGAAAAAAAAAAGAAAGAAAAAAAGAAAGAAAAGAAAAACAGAAAAGAAAAGCAGAGAAAAAGAAAAAGAAAAAAAAATGAATAAATATTCGAGCAAAAGGAGGAGCAAAAATTCAGAACGGAGCAGAGTGTGAAGAAATCCAGAAGACCGCCAGCTACAAAGAAGAATACCCCCACTGATCACCCATCTCTCTTTGTCTTGCCTCGCTGCTGCCAAACAGGAGATACTCTCGCCACCTCGCTTTTTCCAGCTAAGAAGTCTTCTATCATTCCTTCTCTCTCTTTTGAACCCTCTTCTCTTACATGATTACTTGCTTTACCATGGCAAAGTTTTTATGATTATATGATTGCCTGCGCGTGTGTTCTCCGTACTCGAGTCGCTATTACAAATCTGATTTTGTGCATCGTTATTAGCATTGTTGAGTGTAAACACCTTGCCATGATCCTTGCTGAGTTTGAGTGCAAATACTATTTTCTGTGTGAGGATTGCTTGCGACTATGCTAGGTATGGGAAAGTTTCTCCCTTGGTTTTGTTATTCCTTGGGTTTGATGCAGATGCTATCTAGGTAGGAGGTTGTGTCGAATGTTGTGATTGTGTGCCGAGTGTGCTTTTTCCTGTGTGCCATGTCGGAAACCATTTATTCTCATTAGAGGGGCTGTTTTGAGTGTAATGCTCGAGGGCGAGCATAGGTTAGTGTGGGGGATTTGATTGAGTGCTAATATACTGAATTAATCATCATCTTTTCCTGCTATTTTGGATGGCGATACCACTGATTTTATGCACTTTTCACTCCTTTTTGCAGAGAGTAGGTTACAAAGCCTAAATATTGAAAAGGAGCTGAAATTGGTATAAGCTTGAAGTAAAATGAAAGACGAGGAAGGAAGGCAGTAGCAAACTCATCATATTGATTTTGTTCGTGCTGTTCAATTGTTGCAAACCTAAATTAATCCAACAGCAACCAAGAGTTTGCCAATGGGCTTGGGCCCATGATGAGAAGAGAGACGCAAGCTGGAGATTGAGCCAAAGTGAAAGAAATCCAATTTTGCAAATTGGAATTTCTATAGGACATTAAGACATATTATTTTAATATTTAATTAAATCCTATTTTGGAGGATTTTAGTTGGATTAGGTTGATGATTTAAAAAGACCTACCTGGGAACAGAACAACCTCTCTTCCCCTTGAATTATTGACGGCTACTGTTCTTATTCTATCTATTTTATTTCTTCTTCTTTCTTTGATTTAATTAATTCATGCATAATAATTGCTTGCTTTAATTATGTCTTGTTCTAGCTAAGTTATCTATTCTTGGTAAAGGCTCGAGGGTAATGATTCATATATTTTGAGATCAAATTAAGCTTCATAAAATCCAAGTTTGTATTTCTATTCTTTTTATTTAAATGTCAATTTGTTCATATTTTGGTTAAGAGTAGCTAACTTGATTTTAAATATGAATGATTACATATTTTCTTAGAAACGTTGGATTCTACATCGTTGATAGGAATCTGTAGGTAACTAATTAGTGTAAGATCTAATTAGAAAAGGGTATAATCCGGTTTATAGGAGTAGAAGAAATTCTCTTCTAGATCGGGAAAGGTCTCTCCCCGTGTTTAATCAACCCTTCAATTAAACTTTATTAGGAGTACCGCCTTAAAGTTAGTGAACGGTTAGGGATCCTAGTAGGAGTACCGCCTTAGGAATCTTGAGTAGGAGGAGAGCAGGAGACTCAGAGTACCGTTGGTCTCTATAGCTTTTCTATTAAATTTGGTTTTGAAAACACTTGCATCAAGGATCGACATTTATGAATCGTGACCCGAAAAGAGTCTTTATCTGGAATTTATCATCATCTGAGTTCTTCTAAATACCATTTATTTACTGTTTCTATTCTCTCTGTTTGTTATTTAAATTGCATCACAAAAACCCCCATTATTGGTATTTACCACTGTTACAATTTCGGCATTTTAACAGAAATTATTATTGTCTAGAAATCCCTGTGGTTCGATCCTTTTAGCACTTACTACAGTTTTAATTAATTGTGCATGGTGAATTGTATGATTTATTTTTGTTGGTTTCGGCACCCATCAAATTTTGGCGCCACAGGAAGCACTCATCCCACTGCACATATTCACGCGCATAGTCACACTACTTGTTAGCTCCTATATCCATGCCTTGTCTTAGTCGCTTGTAGTCATTTGTTTACCCGTGTGAGCTCTTTGAACTTCCTTGCTGTGATTCTTTTCTGAGTGGATGTATGACTTTGTACTGACTGGATTTGCATGAGACCCTGGGTATAGGCACCATTAGACGTGGGAAAGCGATGAAATGATTAAAAACTTTGCATTTTTCTTATCTTTTTTCTTGCTTTTATCTTGCCCCCGCCACTCATATCACCTTCTTTTCATCACCCTTCTAACTTTTCGAGACTTTTCTTTCTATTCTTAGCAGGCGAGAGTTCTCTGGCAGTAGCAAGGTAGGGGAAAGAGAAGCAATAACACTAGAGTGGGGGTATTAAGATGCAAGATCAAGATGCGAGGTAGTATGAAAGCCACAGCGCCACAAAAAGAAGCAGAATTTCAGAATAACGAACAACTAAAAGAAGATGTTCAAGGCTATCAACGAGCAAAAATGGAAATGAAGGGATAAGACCGAAGCACTTAAGGCAACCACACGGTTGAGCCTGATCATTCGGCAGAGACTTTGCTGCTCCTCTTTTGCTCAAAGAAAAAAAAAAGAAAGAAAAAAAGAAAGAAAAGAAAAACAGAAAAGAAAAGCAGAGAAAAAGAAAAAGAAAAAAAAATGAATAAATATTCGAGCAAAAGGAGGAGCAAAAATTCAGAACGGAGCAGAGTGTGAAGAAATCCAGAAGACCGCCAGCTACAAAGAAGAATACCCCCACTGATCACCCATCTCTCTTTGTCTTGCCTCGCTGCTGCCAAACAGGAGATACTCTCGCCACCTCGCTTTTTCCAGCTAAGAAGTCTTCTATCATTCCTTCTCTCTCTTTTGAACCCTCTTCTCTTACATGATTACTTGCTTTACCATGGCAAAGTTTTTATGATTATATGATTGCCTGCGCGTGTGTTCTCCGTACTCGAGTCGCTATTACAAATCTGATTTTGTGCATCGTTATTAGCATTGTTGAGTGTAAACACCTTGCCATGATCCTTGCTGAGTTTGAGTGCAAATACTATTTTCTGTGTGAGGATTGCTTGCGACTATGCTAGGTATGGGAAAGTTTCTCCCTTGGTTTTGTTATTCCTTGGGTTTGATGCAGATGCTATCTAGGTAGGAGGTTGTGTCGAATGTTGTGATTGTGTGCTGAGTGTGCTTTTTCCTGTGTGCCATGTCGGAAACCATTTATTCTCATTAGAGGGGCTGTTTTGAGTGTAATGCTCGAGGGCGAGCATAGGTTAGTGTGGGGGATTTGATTGAGTGCTAATATACTGAATTAATCATCATCTTTTCCTGCTATTTTGGATGGCGATACCACTGATTTTATGCACTTTTCACTCCTTTTTGCAGAGAGTAGGTTACAAAGCCTAAATATTGAAAAGGAGCTGAAATTGGTATAAGCTTGAAGTAAAATGAAAGACGAGGAAGGAAGGCAGTAGCAAACTCATCATATTGATTTTGTTCGTGCTGTTCAATTGTTGCAAACCTAAATTAATCCAACAGCAACCAAGAGTTTGCCAATGGGCTTGGGCCCATGATGAGAAGAGAGACGCAAGCTGGAGATTGAGCCAAAGTGAAGGAAATCCAATTTTGCAAATTGGAATTTCTATAGGACATTAAGACATATTATTTTAATATTTAATTAAATCCTATTTTGGAGGATTTTAGTTGGATTAGGTTGATGATTTAAAAAGACCTACCTGGGAACAGAACAACCTCTCTTCCCCTTGAATTATTGACGGCTACTGTTCTTATTCTATCTATTTTATTTCTTCTTCTTTCTTTGATTTAATTAATTCATGCATAATAATTGCTTGCTTTAATTATGTCTTGTTCTAGCTAAGTTATCTATTCTTGGTAAAGGCTCGAGGGTAATGATTCATATGTTTTGAGATCAAATTAAGCTTCATAAAATCCAAGTTTGTATTTCTATTCTTTTTATTTAAATGTCAATTTGTTCATATTTTGGTTAAGAGTAGCTAACTTGATTTTAAATATGAATGATTACATATTTTCTTAGAAACGTTGGATTCTACATCGTTGATAGGAATCTGTAGGTAACTAATTAGTGTAAGATCTAATTAGAAAAGGGTATAATCCGGTTTATAGGAGTAGAAGAAATTCTCTTCTAGATCGGGAAAGGTCTCTCCCCGTGTTTAATCAACCCTTCAATTAAACTTTATTAGGAGTACCGCCTTAAAGTTAGTGAACGGTTAGGGATCCTAGTAGGAGTACCGCCTTAGGAATCTTGAGTAGGAGGAGAGCAGGAGACTCAGAGTACCGTTGGTCTCTATAGCTTTTCTATTAAATTTGGTTTTGAAAACACTTGCATCAATGATCGACATTTATGAATCGTGACCCGAAAAGAGTCTTTATCTGGAATTTATCATCATCTGAGTTCTTCTAAATACCATTTATTTACTGTTTCTATTCTCTCTGTTTGTTATTTAAATTGCATCACAAAAACCCCCATTATTGGTATTTACCACTGTTACAATTTCGGCATTTTAACAGAAATTATTATTGTCTAGAAATCCCTGTGGTTCGATCCTTTTACCACTTACTACAGTTTTAATTAATTGTGCATGGTGAATTGTATGATTTATTTTTGTTGGTTTCGGCACCCATCAAATTTTGGCGCCACAGGAAGCACTCATCCCACTGCACATATTCACGCGCATAGTCACACTACTTGTTAGCTCCTATATCCATGCCTTGTCTTAGTCGCTTGTAGTCATTTGTTTACCCGTGTGAGCTCTTTGAACTTCCTTGCTGTGATTCTTTTCTGAGTGGATGTATGACTTTGTACTGACTGGATTTGCATGAGACCCTGGGTATAGGCACCATTAGACGTGGGAAAGCGATGAAATGATTAAAAACTTTGCATTTTTCTTATCTTTTTTCTTGCTTTTATCTTGCCCCCGCCACTCATATCACCTTCTTTTCATCACCCTTCTAACTTTTCGAGACTTTTCTTTCTATTCTTAGCAGGCGAGAGTTCTCTGGCAGTAGCAAGGTAGGGGAAAGAGAAGCAATAACACTAGAGTGGGGGTATTAAGATGCAAGATCAAGATGCGAGGTAGTATGAAAGCCACAGCGCCACAAAAAGAAGCAGAATTTCAGAATAACGAACAACTAAAAGAAGATGTTCAAGGCTATCAACGAGTAAAAATGGAAATGAAGGGATAAGACCGAAGCACTTAAGGCAACCACACGGTTGAGCCTGATCATTCGGCAGAGACTTTGCTGCTCCTCTTTTGCTCAAAGAAAAAAAAAAGAAAGAAAAAAAGAAAGAAAAGAAAAACAGAAAAGAAAAGCAGAGAAAAAGAAAAAGAAAAAAAAATGAATAAATATTCGAGCAAAAGGAGGAGCAAAAATTCAGAACGGAGCAGAGTGTGAAGAAATCCAGAAGACCGCCAGCTACAAAGAAGAATACCCCCACTGATCACCCATCTCTCTTTGTCTTGCCTCGCTGCTGCCAAACAGGAGATACTCTCGCCACCTCGCTTTTTCCAGCTAAGAAGTCTTCTATCATTCCTTCTCTCTCTTTTGAACCCTCTTCTCTTACATGATTACTTGCTTTACCATGGCAAAGTTTTAATGATTATATGATTGCCTGCGCGTGTGTTCTCCGTACTCGAGTCGCTATTACAAATCTGATTTTGTGCATCGTTATTAGCATTGTTGAGTGTAAACACCTTGCCATGATCCTTGCTGAGTTTGAGTGCAAATACTATTTTCTGTGTGAGGATTGCTTGCGACTATGCTAGGTATGGGAAAGTTTCTCCCTTGGTTTTGTTATTCCTTGGGTTTGATGCAGATGCTGTCTAGGTAGGAGGTTGTGTCGAATGTTGTGATTGTGTGCTGAGTGTGCTTTTTCCTGTGTGCCATGTCGGAAACCATTTATTCTCATTAGAGGGGCTGTTTTGAGTGTAATGCTCGAGGGCGAGCATAGGTTAGTGTGGGGGATTTGATTGAGTGCTAATATACTGAATTAATCATCATCTTTTCCTGCTATTTTGGATGGCGATACCACTGATTTTATGCACTTTTCACTCCTTTTTGTAGAGAGTAGGTTACAAAGCCTAAATATTGAAAAGGAGCTGAAATTGGTATAAGCTTGAAGTAAAATGAAAGACGAGGAAGGAAGGCAGTAGCAAACTCATCATATTGATTTTGTTCGTGCTGTTCAATTGTTGCAAACCTAAATTAATCCAACAGCAACCAAGAGTTTGCCAATGGGCTTGGGCCCATGATGAGAAGAGAGACGTAAGCTGGAGATTGAGCCAAAGTGAAAGAAATCCAATTTTGCAAATTGGAATTTCTATAGGACAATAAGACATATTATTTTAATATTTAATTAAATCCTATTTTGGAGGATTTTAGTTGGATTAGGTTTATGATTTAAAAAGACCTACCTGGGAACAGAACAACCTCTCTTCTTCCCTTGAATTATTGACGGCTACTGTTCTTATTCTATCTATTTTATTTCTTCTTCTTTCTTTGATTTAATTAATTCATGCATAATAATTGCTTGCTTTAATTATGTCTTGTTCTAGCTAAGTTATCTATTCTTGGTAAAGGCTCGAGGGTAATGATTCATATGTTTTGAGATCAAATTAAGCTTCATAAAATCCAAGTTTGTATTTCTATTCTTTTTATTTAAATGTCAATTTGTTCATATTTTGGTTAAGAGTAGCTAACTTGATTTTAAATATGAATGATTACATATTTTCTTAGAAACGTTGGATTCTACATCGTTGATAGGAATCTGTAGGTAACTAATTAGTGTAAGATCTAATTAGAAAAGGGTATAATCCGGTTTATAGGAGTAGAAGAAATTCTCTTCTAGATCGGGAAAGGTCTCTCCCCGTGTTTAATCAACCCTTCAATTAAACTTTATTAGGAGTACCGCCTTAAAGTTATTGAACGGTTAGGGATCCTAGTAGGAGTACCGCCTTAGGATTCTTGAGTAGGAGGAGAGCAGGAGACTCAGAGTACCGCTGGTCTCTATAGCTTTTCTATTAAATTTGGTTTTGAAAACACTTACATCAATGATCGACATTTATGAATCGTGACCCGAAAAGAGTCTTTATCTGGAATTTATCATCATCTGAGTTCTTCTAAATACCATTTATTTACTGTTTCTATTCTCTCTGTTTGTTATTTAAATTGCAACATAAAAACCCCCATTATTGGTATTTACCACTGTTACAATTTCGGCCTTTTAACAGAAATTATTATTGTCTAGAAATCCCTGTGGTTCGATCCTTTTACCACTTACTACAGTTTTAATTAATTGTGCATGGTGAATTGTATGATTTATTTTTGTTGGTTTCGGCACCCATCAAATTTTGGCGCCACAGGAAGCACTCATCCCACTGCACATATTCACGCGCATAGTAACACTACTTGTTAGCTCCTATATCCATGCCTTGTCTTAGTCGCTTGTAGTCATTTGTTTACCCGTGTGAGCTCTTTGAACTTCCTTGCTGTGATTCTTTTCTGAGTGGATGTATGACTTTGTACTGACTGGATTTGCATGAGACCCTGGGTATAGGCACCATTAGACGTGGGAAAGCGATGAAATGATTAAAAACTTTGCATTTTTCTTATCTTTTTTCTTGCTTTTATCTTGCCCCCGCCACTCATATCACCTTCTTTTCATCACCCTTCTAACTTTTCGAGACTTTTCTTTCTATTCTTAGCAGGCGAGAGTTCTCTGGCAGTAGCAAGGTAGGGGAAAGAGAAGCAATAACACTAGAGTGGGGGTATTAAGATGCAAGATCAAGATGCGAGGTAGTATGAAAGCCACAGCGCCACAAAAAGAAGCAGAATTTCAGAATAACGAACAACTAAAAGAAGATGTTCAAGGCTATCAACGAGCAAAAATGGAAATGAAGGGATAAGACCGAAGCACTTAAGGCAACCACACGGTTGAGCCTGATCATTCGGCAGAGACTTTGCTGCTCCTCTTTTGCTCAAAGAAAAAAAAAAAGAAAAAAAAAAAGAAAAGAAAAACAGAAAAGAAAAGCAGAGAAAAAGAAAAAGAAAAAAAAATGAATAAATATTCGAGCAAAAGGAGGAGCAAAAATTCAGAACGGAGCAGAGTGTGAAGAAATCCAGAAGACCGCCAGCTACAAAGAAGAATACCCCCACTGATCACCCATCTCTCTTTGTCTTGCCTCGCTGCTGCCAAACAGGAGATACTCTCGCCACCTCGCTTTTTCCAGCTAAGAAGTCTTCTATCATTCATTCTCTCTCTTTTGAACCCTCTTCTCTTACATGATTACTTGCTTTACCATGGCAAAGTTTTTATGATTATATGATTGCCTGCGCGTGTGTTCTCCGTACTCGGGTCGCTATTACAAATCTGATTTTGTGCATCGTTATTAGCATTGTTGAGTGTAAACACCTTGCCATGATCCTTGCTGAGTTTGAGTGCAAATACTATTTTCTGTGTGAGGATTGCTTGCGACTATGCTAGGTATGGGAAAGTTTCTCCCTTGGTTTTGTTATTCCTTGGGTTTGATGCAGATGCTATCTAGGTAGGAGGTTGTGTCGAATGTTGTGATTGTGTGCTGAGTGTGCTTTTTCCTGTGTGCCATGTCGGAAACCATTTATTCTCATTAGAGGGGCTGTTTTGAGTGTAATGCTCGAGGGCGAGCATAGGTTAGTGTGGGGGATTTGATTGAGTGCTAATATACTGAATTAATCATCATCTTTTCCTGCTATTTTGGATGGCGATACCACTGATTTTATGCACTTTTCACTCCTTTTTGCAGAGAGTAGGTTACAAAGCCTAAATATTGAAAAGGAGCTGAAATTGGTATAAGCTTGAAGTAAAATGAAAGACGAGGAAGGAAGGCAGTAGCAAACTCATCATATTGATTTTGTTCGTGCTGTTCAATTGTTGCAAACCTAAATTAATCCAACAGCAACCAAGAGTTTGCCAATGGGCTTGGGCCCATGATTAGAAGAGAGACGCAAGCTGGAGATTGAGCCAAAGTGAAAGAAATCCAATTTTGCAAATTGGAATTTCTATAGGACATTAAGACATATTATTTTAATATTTAATTAAATCCTATTTTGGAGGATTTTAGTTGGATTAGGTTTATGATTTAAAAAGACCTACCTGGGAACAGAACAACCTCTCTTCCCCTTGAATTATTGACGGCTACTGTTCTTATTCTATCTATTTTATTTCTTCTTCTTTCTTTGATTTAATTAATTCATGCATAATAATTGCTTGCTTTAATTATGTCTTGTTCTAGCTAAGTTATCTATTCTTGGTAAAGGCTCGAGGGTAATGATTCATATGTTTTGAGATCAAATTAAGCTTCATAAAATCCAAGTTTGTATTTCTATTCTTTTTATTTAAATGTCAATTTGTTCATATTTTGGTTAAGAGTAGCTAACTTGATTTTAAATATGAATGATTACATATTTTCTTAGAAACGTTGGATTCTACATCGTTGATAGGAATCTGTAGGTAACTAATTAGTGTAAGATCTAATTAGAAAAGGGTATAATCCGGTTTATAGGAGTAGAAGAAATTCTCTTCTAGATCGGGAAAGGTCTCTCCCCGTGTTTAATCAACCCTTCAATTAAACTTTATTAGGAGTACCGCCTTAAAGTTAGTGAACGGTTAAGGATCCTAGTAGGAGTACCGCCTTAGGAATCTTGAGTAGGAGGAGAGCAGGAGACTCAGAGTACCGTTGGTCTCTATAGCTTTTCTATTAAATTTGGTTTTGAAAACACTTGCATCAATGATCGACATTTATGAATCGTGACCCGAAAAGAGTCTTTATCTGGAATTTATCATCATCTGAGTTCTTCTAAATACCATTTATTTACTGTTTCTATTCTCTCTGTTTGTTATTTAAATTGCAACACAAAAACCCCCATTATTGGTATTTACCACTGTTACAATTTCGGCCTTTTAACAGAAATTATTATTGTCTAGAAATCCCTGTGGTTCGATCCTTTTACCACTTACTACAGTTTTAATTAATTGTGCATGGTGAATTGTATGATTTATTTTTGTTGGTTTCGGCACCCATCAAATTTTGGCGCCACAGGAAGCACTCATCCCACTGCACATATTCACGCGCATAGTCACACTACTTGTTAGCTCCTATATCCATGCCTTGTCTTAGTCGCTTGTAGTCATTTGTTTACCCGTGTGAGCTCTTTGAACTTCCTTGCTGTGATTCTTTTCTGAGTGGATGTATGACTTTGTACTGACTGGATTTGCATGAGACCCTGGGTATAGGCACCATTAGACGTGGGAAAGCGATGAAATGATTAAAAACTTTGCATTTTTCTTATCTTTTTTCTTGCTTTTATCTTGCCCCCGCCACTCATATCACCTTCTTTTCATCACCCTTCTAACTTTTCGAGACTTTTCTTTCTATTCTTAGCAGGCGAGAGTTCTCTGGCAGTAGCAAGGTAGGGGAAAGAGAAGCAATAACACTAGAGTGGGGGTATTAAGATGCAAGATCAAGATGCGAGGTAGTATGAAAGCCACAGCGCCACAAAAAGAAGCAGAATTTCAGAATAACGAACAACTAAAAGAAGATGTTCAAGGCTATCAACGAGCAAAAATGGAAATGAAGGGATAAGACCGAAGCACTTAAGGCAACCACACGGTTGAGCCTGATCATTCGGCAGAGACTTTGCTGCTCCTCTTTTGCTCAAAGAAAAAAAAAAGAAAGAAAAAAAGAAAGAAAAGAAAAACAGAAAAGAAAAACAGAAAAGAAAAGCAGAGAAAAAGAAAAAGAAAAACAAATGAATAAATATTCGAGCAAAAGGAGGAGCAAAAATTCAGAACGGAGCAGAGTGTGAAGAAATCCAGAAGACCGCCAGCTACAAAGAAGAATACCCCCACTGATCACCCATCTCTCTTTGTCTTGCCTCGCTGCTGCCAAACAGGAGATACTCTCGCCACCTCGCTTTTTCCAGCTAAGAAGTCTTCTATCATTCCTTCTCTCTCTTTTGAACCCTCTTCTCTTACATGATTACTTGCTTTACCATGGCAAAGTTTTTATGATTATATGATTGCCTGCGCGTGTGTTCTCCGTACTCGGGTCGCTATTACAAATCTGATTTTGTGCATCGTTATTAGCATTGTTGAGTGTAAACACCTTGCCATGATCCTTGCTGAGTTTGAGTGCAAATACTATTTTCTGTGTGAGGATTGCTTGCGACTATGCTAGGTATGGGAAAGTTTCTCCCTTGGTTTTGTTATTCCTTGGGTTTGATGCAGATGCTATCTAGGTAGGAGGTTGTGTCGAATGTTGTGATTGTGTGCTGAGTGTGCTTTTTCCTGTGTGCCATGTCGGAAACCATTTATTCTCATTAGAGGGGCTGTTTTGAGTGTAATGCTCGAGGGCGAGCATAGGTTAGTGTGGGGGATTTGATTGAGTGCTAATATACTGAATTAATCATCATCTTTTCCTGCTATTTTGGATGGCGATACCACTGATTTTATGCACTTTTCACTCCTTTTTGCAGAGAGTAGGTTACAAAGCCTAAATATTGAAAAGGAGCTGAAATTGGTATAAGCTTGAAGTAAAATGAAAGACGAGGAAGGAAGGCAGTAGCAAACTCATCATATTGATTTTGTTCGTGTTGTTCAATTGTTGCAAACCTAAATTAATCCAACAGCAACCAAGAGTTTGCCAATGGGCTTGGGCCCATGATGAGAAGAGAGACGCAAGCTGGAGATTGAGCCAAAGTGAAAGAAATCCAATTTTGCAAATTGGAATTTCTATAGGACATTAAGACATATTATTTTAATATTTAATTAAATCCTATTTTGGAGGATTTTAGTTGGATTAGGTTTATGATTTAAAAAGACCTACCTGGGAACAGAACAACCTCTCTTCTTCCCTTGAATTATTGACGGCTACTGTTCTTATTCTATCTATTTTATTTCTTCTTCTTTCTTTGATTTAATTAATTCATGCATAATAATTGCTTGCTTTAATTATGTCTTGTTCTAGCTAAGTTATCTATTCTTGGTAAAGGCTCGAGGGTAATGATTCATATGTTTTGAGATCAAATTAAGCTTCATAAAATCCAAGTTTGTATTTCTATTCTTTTTATTTAAATGTCAATTTGTTCATATTTTGGTTAAGAGTAGCTAACTTGATTTTAAATATGAATGATTACATATTTTCTTAGAAACGTTGGATTCTACATCGTTGATAGGAATCTGTAGGTAACTAATTAGTGTAAGATCTAATTAGAAAAGGGTATAATCCGGTTTATAGGAGTAGAAGAAATTCTCTTCTAGATCGGGAAAGGTCTCTCCCCGTGTTTAATCAACCCTTCAATTAAACTTTATTAGGAGTACCGCCTTAAAGTTATTGAACGGTTAGGGATCCTAGTAGGAGTACCGCCTTAGGAATCTTGAGTAGGAGGAGAGCAGGAGACTCAGAGTACCGCTGGTCTCTATAGCTTTTCTATTAAATTTGGTTTTGAAAACACTTGCATCAATGATCGACATTTATGAATCGTGACCCGAAAAGAGTCTTTATCTGGAATTTATCATCATCTGAGTTCTTCTAAATACCATTTATTTACTGTTTCTATTCTCTCTGTTTGTTATTTAAATTGCAACACAAAAACCCCCCATTATTGGTATTTACCACTGTTACAATTTCGGCCTTTTAACAGAAATTATTATTGTCTAGAAATCCCTGTGGTTCGATCCTTTTACCACTTACTACAGTTTTAATTAATTGTGCATGGTGAATTGTATGATTTATTTTTGTTGGTTTTCGGCACCCATTCTCTCTGTTCAAGACATAATTAATTCAAACAATTATTATGCATGAATTAATAAATAAATATCAAGGAAAGAAGAAGAAAAGAATAATATATTGATAGCAAACTCTAGAACAGTAGCCGTCAATAATTCAGGGGAAGAAGAGAGGTTGTTCTGTTCCCAGGTAGGTCTTTTTAAATCATAAACCTAATCCAACTAAAATCCTCCAAAATAGGATTTAATTAAATATTAAAATAATAGGTCTTAATGTCCTATAGAAATTCCAATTTGCAAAATTGGATTTCTTTCACTTTGGCTCAATCTCCAGCTTGCGTCTCTCTTCTCATCATGGGCCCAAGCCCATTGGCAATCTCTTGGTTGCTGTTGGATTAATTTAGGCTTGCAACAATTGAACAGCACGAACAAAATCAATATGATGAGTTTGCTACTGCCTTCTTTCCTCGTCTTTCATTTTACTTCAAGCTTATACCAATTTCAGCTCCTTTTCAATATTTAGGCTTTGTAACCTACTCTCTGCAAAAAGGAGTGAAAAGTGCATAAAATCAGTGGTATTGCCATCCAAAATAGTAGGAAAAGATGATGATTAATTCAGCATATTAGCACTCAATCAAGACGCATGGTCTAAAGTCACTCTAGGAGGAGGAAATTCATGCAGGAAAAGTAAATAAAGTCGCTGAAATGTAAATTTCAGAAAAGTAAATTGCAGAAAAGTAAATTGCAGGAAAAGTAAATTGCAGTAAAGTAATTTGCAGAAAAGTATATAAAGTAGATGTGAACTTCACTTGGGTGTTGTTGTCCCCTGAAATCCTTCTTCGGACGCTGCTGCCCGTTGGAGGTTGATGCAGAAAATTGAAAACTCCACTCGGACGCTGCTGCCCACTGGGAGGTTGATGCGAGATCCTTCCGGACGCTGCTGCCCGTCGGATGTCGGCTTAAATCCTTCTGGACGCTGCTGCCCATAGGATGTTGATGCAGAAAATTGAAAACTCCACTCGGACGCTGCTGCCCACTTGGAGGTTGATGCGAGATCCTTCCGGACGCTGCTGCACGTCAGATGTCGGCTTAAACTCTTTTGCTTGAATATTGATTGAAAGGTGGGGATTTGAACGGCCATACGAAATTTTGAAAGGCGGGGTTTTGAATCGCCACACAAAAGATTGAGAGGTGGGGTTTTGAACCGTCACACGAAGTTTTGAGAGGTGGGGTTTTGAACTGCCACACAAAGTTTGAAAGGTGGGGTTTTGAACCGCCACACGAAGTTTTGACATGTGGGGTTTTGAACCACCACACAAAATTTTGAAGAGTGGGGTTTGAACCGCCACACAAATTTTCAAATGTGGGGTTTTGAACCTCCACACAAAATTTTGATATGTGGGGTTTTGAACCACCACACAAAAGTTTGAAAGGTGGGGTTTTGAACCGCCACCCGAAAGTTTGAAGAGTGGGGTTTGAACCGCCACACGAATTTTTGAAATGTGGGGTTTTGAACCTCCACATAAAGTTTTGATATGTGGGGTTTTGAACCACCACACAAAAGTTTGAAAGGTGGGGTTTTGAACCGCCACCTGAATGTTTGGAAGGGTGGAGTAGTAATGTACCTTTATTTGGATATTGATTTAGATGGTGCGTGAGCGTGGTCCGCCGTATGAAGTTGATGGTGGAGTGATAACGTGCTCCTTTCAGATGCTTGTTGGATGGTGGGGGAAATTGATCTGCCGCACGAAGTTGATTGTGGAGTGGTAATGTACTCCATTCAGGTGTTTATTGGATGGATTTGTTGTGCGGAGGTTGACCACAGGGTGAGATTCCACTGACGCGTATCTGTATCCTGCAAATAGGGAGGAAACAAACACGAAGCAGCAATGGGTGGAAAAAGAGAAAGCAATTGATAACTGGAAACAATGAAATCAAATCATGTATATCGTATATGAAAGTATTCCCACACTACCCTAAAGTTTGCCCCCAACTTTTTATCAAGGTGAAAACAACTTCCCTATCAAGAGAAGGTTCAACAAGTTTATGCATTTCTGGAGAACATGTCATCTAGTTTCCATCATACAAGCATGCTTGATACAAGCCTAGAAAGCATCTGCATCTTGCCCAGGAGATAACGACCTCAAGGACAAAACTTTCCCACATCATGTAGACATAAGCAATCCTCACCAGATATTGGTGTTTGCGCTCACACTCAGAAACAGGGCTACGTGTTTACACTCATAAAAATGCAACACGCATAGCACAAAGTCAGATTTGCAATGTCAATCCGAGTGAATAAACTTCAAATGAAGATGCACATGCATGGGCCTTCAAATAATCGAGAGGACTTTGTGTAGATAGAAAGAAGAAGAAAGAAAGGATCTGTTTAAAAAGAAAGTGCCTTTTGGCAGAAGAAAGGGTTTTTAATGAGCGATGCTCAACTGAGGTTGCTGGCCGGAGGTAAGGTGCACGAATTCTTTAGTCTTTGTTGGGGATGCTCCTTCTTGGAGATTACCATTTGTTGTTGACGAGGTGTACCAGTTTCTGAATCTTTGCAGGGAATGATCTCTTTTACTTTTGAGATCGTTTGTCGTTGACGAAGCGTCAGTTTTTGAGTTTTCATTGGAATGATCTCTTCTTGGTTTTGAGACCATTTTGTTGACTTTCGACCATTTTTGTACTTGCTTCTGATTTTCGTTGATTGTGTTCTTTGAACACTTTTTTTCTTGAGTGTTTTTTTCTTCTCTTTTTTTTTGTTTGTTTTTTTTCTTTTTTTCTTTTTTTCTTTTTTTCTTTTTTTCTTTTTTTCTTTTTTTCTTTGCTCTCTTTTTTTCTTTTTTCTTTTTTTGCAAGAAAAAGTAAGTACAAGTTTCGTCTTGTCTTTGGTGGGGGGTCTTCAAGTCTTTATCTATTCGGTCCTTCTTCTGGCGTTGATCATTAGCAATGTCCAGGGGTTTCTCTTTCCTTTTTGTGCAAACCAAGTTCGACGTACACCTTGCCTTCAGTTATCAACCTCAGTTGGGTACTGCTCATTATTTAGGGAATTCAAGTGGAAGTGAGATTTTTCGAGCGGCTTAGAAAAGAAATGAATTGAATAGAGAGAAAGCGCAAGTGTTTAAAGATAAAAGAATGAGAAGACCAAAGAAAGGTGGAAGCAAAGAGCAAAGTCCCCTGTCATCTTACAGCTATCCCATGTCTAAATGTGCATGTACCCTGGATATTATGCAAATCCAACTAGCACCTAGTTTGGCATTTGCACACATGAAAGAAATAAGGCGTAGAGGCCTAAAATGCTCACAGGGATGTACGTATGATTGCTTACGTCTAGGCATGCTGCAGATATAAGAGCTAGTAGGCGAGATCATGCATGTCATATAATTTCGAGTGGATGCACAAGTTATCCATGATGCAGTAACATGTTGAACATGCTCAATCTATGGAAGGTTTGAAAAATTTAAGGGTAGTGTGGATTTTATTCAAAGAATTTTGTTTATATATATAAAAAAAAATTTTAACAATTTTCACTAACAAAACATGAGGGTGTGACCACTCACGAAAATTTATGAATAATTAAAAAGAATTGCCCCCCCAATGTGGGAATGAATGATTGTATAAAAATTAAAGAGGTAGAGAGATGAATGGACTTCTCTGGATGTGTGTGGCGGGGCCACGAGGTCGAAGCAAGGATGTTGCCGCAGAAAAGTAAGTGTAGACCTCACTCTGACGTTGATGCCCACTGCGATGTTCATGTAGGAATGTAGATTGAAACCAGGGTGAGGACCTCGTAAAGTTCGAATACTGATGGAGGAATGTAAAGAGGACAACAGAGCGCGGTCGCCGCAGTGGGTGAAAGTGGGGCATTTCCAAAAGGTTGCCCCCGGTGTAGAATGCCTAATGGACTCCCTGATGCGAGCGGCAGGGCAGTAAGGGCACACAGGATGGTCATTCAAGCTTTGATAAGAGGAGGATTCCTCAGTCTCGCTGAGCACTATGCAAGTAAGATTCGAGTTCCTGCAAAAATAAGGGAGAAACAATGGGTAGAATTGAAGAACAATTTAGGAAAATGGACAATGTAATCAATAGGTTTTAAGCTCTCCCTTTTCTAGTGAGGCTTCATACAGGCATCCCCGGTATGATTCGGGTCCCATCCTGGGTTCTTTCACCCGGACGTTGAAGCTCCTTGACGCTTTGCAGATTTTGAACACGAATCCACTCGGACATTGATGCTCGCTGGGATGTTGATCACTGGGGTGCTGATGCCCTCTTGATCACTATGCGGAAATGTATCCTCTCAGATGCCTTACAAATTCAGCTCCACTGATAACTCCGCTCGGATGTCTTTAGAGACAACCGAATCTCTTCTGGATTTTATCAAATCGCCAAGGAAAGATGAGCTCAAAATGACCTTTGAGGCTGGTTGTTTGCAATGGCTAGATACTCTTCAAAGGAACCAGCTCATCATAGTGACTGAAGAGTCATCTTGAAATTTTCCGATGCGTTCCTTGACTGTTCTCGGCGAGGAGAAATCCTTTGTACTGGGGATGGCCAATTGCTGACTTGATGATGTGTTCAAAAAGTATGACTTGAATATCTTTTGGACTGACAGGAGAGAATCCTTGGTATGCTGGAAATTCACATTGCAATTAAAGAAGCTAACTAGTTGTTCCTTTGCGGGGAAGCTCCCACACTTCAGCTTTTGCAGTACGAGAATGCGGATAAAATAAGTGAATGTAATCCCATTAACATCCGTGCCTATGGGCCCACAAATTATAAGATTGATCTTCACCGTATGCTCATTGCGTCTGTACATGGAGAGAACTCGCAGAGAATGTTTGTGTATGATCAAATTCATAACATGAAAGATTTGCTCATGCTTGAATTTTGAATTTGTAGTTGAGAGCAACGTGGTACATGAATGTCGTTATCACAGAGCAAGAACACAATATGTGATTCAAGGACTCTACTATAATGATGATCGGGGAAGGATGGACGTAACAAGCTCTTTGTGGCGATTTATCGCTCTCTATGCCTTGCCCCCAGTAAAAATGTATTCGACCATTGATGTTCCTTGCCATCTTCTTCTGGTCGTCATTTCACTTGCTTGCCCCCCAGTTTACAAGTCTTATTGTACCTGAAATAAAAGGGGAATTAAATAGTAAGTCTGGAGGGAAGGATATCCCAAAATTCGGAATTAAACAATAATAGAGATATTTGAGAAAAATATGTGGGTTATCTCCCACAGAGTGCCTTCATTTATAGTCGTAGGCTCGGCTATTGGCCAAGCTTCCTTTCACGCCTTGGTTCTGTGAGTAAGAAAGAAAAGAAATGAATTAGTAGCATCTAAATCTTGAATAAATGGAAAATTAAGATAAGGACTTACGAAAATAATGAGGATAATGAGGAAATAATAACGAAAATTAAGCATCTAGATCAGAAGAGTAAAATATGGAAGAGAATGGCAATAATGAGGATAAACGCAACCATGGAGAATTACGGAAATAATTGAGATAAAATAATAAGCATGGAAAAATCTCGAAAGAATTTGCATGTGAAAAATTGCAGGAAATGTTTTTGCATAAATGGATAAAATTTTCAATTTGAAAAATTACGAGAAAAGTTGTACCCTTGGAGCAATTTGCGGAGAAATTGCACACGTGGAAAAATTGCGGAAATTTTTAGCCCACGCGGAAAAATTTGGCACACGCGGAAAATTGCGGAAAAATTTGACCCACGCGGAAAAATAGCGAAAGAATTTGACACATGGAAAAATTCTGGAAGCATGAAAAATTGCAGAAAGTTGTACGTGAAAAAATTGCAGAAGAATTTATAGATATTGAGAAATTGTGGAAAAATTTGTAAACGTGGAGACGTTGCAAAAAAACTTGCAAATATGGAGATATTGCGAAAAATTTACAAATGTGACAAATTTACGAAAAAATTTGTCAATATGGAAATTTTGCGGAAAAAGATTTCCCATGTAGAAAATTTTGCCGAAAAAGATTTCCAATGTGAAAATTCACGGAAAAATTTATATATGTGGAGAAATTGTGAAATCAGTGGTAAAATGTGTAAAAATTTGAGAAGTTATTTGTAAAATGAGAAAAATTTGAGAAATCAGTTATGAAAATGAAACAGTCACAATATACGCATTTCAATATGATGCATATGCTGGGGTGACACCAACTATTTCTATTCTGGTTGGAAGGCTCCCGGACGATACCATAGAAGTGGTCCCTCAGTAAATGGATACGTGATTGCCTATCGAACCATCAAAAGTTCGAAGCGTTCACCCATTTAGGGGTTCGAGTCCGAGTTTGGGGTTCGTGAAAACTACCCAGGATATGTATCCCAGAGCCTCACTACTAACCTCCTAATCTTATTTGGAAAAGGCCCGGCTGTAGGGCATTATGCGTGAGATGCGTATGAATGACAGTTTATCAAAGCGAATAACAACGAATCATGTGAACAAATTATACATGAAAAACAATAATCACGCATAAAGAATCATGTGATAATACAACAATTTATCATATCAATGAGAATAATTAATCATGTACAAAAATCATATGAAACAAATTAAACAATTTGAAAAAAATGAACACCTCAAAAAAAATCCGGCTTCGACCCTACAGGTCCCCAGCGGAGTCGCCAAACTGTCGCACCCCCTTTTCGGATTTTATCCTAATGCGCGACGCGGGTTTTGATATGATCACGGACCCCCTTTTTAAACATTTTCGGCCTTGACCTAGCAAGGGAAGGAGACCCGAGTGCAAGCCACGCCCATGCAGCATATGGATAAGCAAATGGTGTCCGATTTGAGAAATCAGAGGCTTGATGGAAACTTCAAGATGTTAGCTTTCATTTGGGACAAGTTTCAGGCCAATCGGACGGGTGGATCAAAAGTTATGCTCGTCGACATTTTAGCGCGCGCAACTGTCCAGTAGCAAAACGCCATAGCGTTTTGCCCAAAACGCCATAGCGTTTTGCCGTTGCTTTGTCTCCGAATTTTGGGCTTCCAAGCCTATTTTTCAGGGTCATTTTTGTAATAGTGTAGGTCTTTTGTAACTTAGTATAAATAGTTATTTTCTTTCTTTTGTTAGAAGCTTTGGATGATGAATGAATGTTAAGTGAGAGTACTCCTTCCTCATTCATTCATCCGGGGCTCCATCTTGGGGCTTGCCTTGGTCTTGGATCGCCATGGCTTGAGTCAAGTAAAAAGAACAAGAATCCTTTAAATGTGTAACTCGTTGTTACTT